>JAVLSZ010000398.1:0-42500 GCA_032313775.1 Urocyon cinereoargenteus
TAACCATACTCCGTACCCTAACCCTAACCCTAACCCTAACCCGTACCCTAACCCTAACCCTAATCCTTTCCTAAACCTAACCCTAACCCTAACTCTCACCCTAACCCGTACCCTAACCCGTACCCTAACCCTAACCCGTACCCTAACCCTAACCCTAACCTTAACCCGTACCCTAACCCGTACCCAGGCCTCACCATAACCTTAACCCTAACCCTAACCCCTAACCCCTAACCCTAACCCTAACCCTAACCCGTACCCTAACCTTAACCCTAACCCGTACCCTAACCCGGACCCTAACCCTAACCCTAACCCTAACCCTTTCCTAACCCTAACCCTAACCCTAACCCTAATCCTAAACCTAACCCGTACCCTAAACCTAACCCTTACCCTAACCCTAAACCTAACCCTAACCCTAACCCTAACCCGTAAGCTAACCCTAACCCTAACCATAACCCTAAACCTAACCCTAACCCGTTCCCTAACCCGAACCCTAACCCTAACCCTAAACCTAAACCTAACCCGTACCCTAACCCTAACCCTAACCCGAACCCTAACCCTAACCCGTACCCTAACCCTAACCCTAAACCTAACGCTAACCCGTACCCTAACCCTAACCCTAACCCAAACCCTAACACTAACCGTACCCTAACCCTAACCCTAACCCTAACCCTAACCCATACCCTAACCCTAACCCTAACCCTAAACCTAACCCATACCCTAAACCGTACCCTAACCCTAACCCTAATCCTAACCTTAACCCCTAACCCTAACCCTAACCCTAACCCTAACCTTAACCCGTACCCTAACCCTAACCCTAACCTTAACCCTAACACTTACCCTAACCCTAACCTTAACCCGTACCCTAACCCTAACCCTAATCCTAACCCTAACCCTTTCCTAACCCTAACCCTAACCCTAACCCGTACCCTAAAACGTACCCTAACGCTAACCCTAACCCTAAACCTAACCCCTAACCCTAACCCTAACCCTAACCCTAACCTTAACCCGTACCCTAACCCTAAACCTAATCCGTACCCTAACCCTAACCCTAACCCTTTCCTAACCCTAACCCTATCCTTAACCCTAACCCTAAACCTAACCCGTACACTAAAACTAACCCGTACCCTAACCCTAACCCTAACAATAACCTTAACCCGTACCCTAACCCTAACCCTAACCCTAACCCTAAACCTAACCCGTACCCTAACCCTAACCCTAACCCTAACACTAACCCTAACCCGTACCATAACCCTAACCCTAAACATAACCCTAACCCGTACCCTAACCCTAACCCTAACCCAAACCCTAACCCTAAACCTTACCCTAACCCTAACCCTAACCCTTACCCTAACCCTAACCCGTACCCTAACTCTAACCCTAACCCTAAACCGTACCCTAACCCGTACCCAAACCCGTACCCTAACCCTAACCCTAACCCCTAACCCTAACCCTAACCCTAACCCTAACCCTAACCCGTACCCTAACCCTAACCCTAACCCTAACCCTAACCCGTACCCTAACCCTAACCTTAACCCGTACCCTAACCCTAACCCTAATCCTAACCCTAACCCTTTCCTAACCCTAACCCTAACCCTTTCCTAACCCTAACCCTAACCCAACCCTAACCCTAACCCTAACCTGTACACTAACCCTAAGCCTAACGCTAACCCGTACCCTAACCCTAACCCTAACCAGTACCCTAACCCTAACACTAACCCGTACCCTAACCCTAAACCGTACCCTAAACCTAACCCTAACCCTAACCCGTACGCTAACCCGTACCCTAACCCTAACCCGTACCCTAACCCTAACCCGTACCCTAACCCCAACCCTAACTCTAACCCAACCCTAACCCGAACCCGGATCCTAACCCTAACCCTAACCCTAACCCTAACCCGTACCCTAAACCTAACCCTAACCCTAACCCTAACCCTACCCCTTCCTTAACCCTTACCCTAACCCTAACCCTGACACGTACCCTATACCTAACCCTAACCCTAACCCTAACTCTAACCCTAACCCGTACCCTAACCCTAACCCTAACCCGTACCCTAACCCTACCCCTAACCCTAACCCTCACCCTTTCCTAACCCTAACCCTAACCCTAACCCTAACCCTAAACCTAACCCTAACCCGTACCCTAACCCTAACCCGTACCCTAACCCTAAACCTAAACCTAACCCTAACCCTAACCCGTATGCTGAACCTAATACTAACCCTAACCCTAACCCTAAACCGTACCTTAACCCTAACCCTAACCCTAACCCTAACCGGTACCCTAAACCTAACCCTAACCCGTACCCTAACCGTAACCCGTATCCTAACCCTAACCCTAACCCTAACCCGTAACCGTAACCTAAACCTAACCCTAACCCTAACCCTAACCAGCACCCTATCCCTAACCCTAACCCTAAACCTAACCCTAACCCTAACCCGTACCCTAACCCTAACCCTAACCCTAACCCTAACCCTAACCCGTACCCTAACCCTAACCCTAAACCGTACCCTAACCCGTACCCTAACCCTAACCCTAACCCATACCCTAACCCTAACCCTAACACTAACCCTAACCCTAACCCGTACCCTAACCCTAACCTTAACCCGTACCCTAACCCTAACTTTAACCCTAACCCTAACCCTTTTCTAACCCTAACCCTAACCCTAAACCTAAACCTAACACTAACCCGTACCCTAACCCTAACCCGTACCATAACCCTAACCCTAACCCTAACCCTAACCTGTACCCTAACCCTAACCCGTACCCTAACACTAACCCTAATCCTAACCCCTAACCCTAACCCTAAACCGTACCCTAACCCGTACCCTAACCCGTACCCTAACCCTAACCGGTACCCTAACCCTAACACGTACCCTAACCCGTACCCTAATCCTAACCCTAACCCTAACCCTAACCCTAACCCATACCCTAAACCTAACCCTAACCCTAACCCTAACCCATACCCTAACCCGTACCCTAACCCTAAACGGTACCCTAACCCTAACACGTACCCTAACCCGTACCCTAACCCTAACCTTAACCAACCCTAACCCTAACCCTAACCCTAACCCTAAACCTTTCCTAACCCTAACTCTAACCCTAACCCTAACCCGTACGCTATCTCTAACTCTAACCCTAACCCTAACCCGTACCCTAAACCTAACCTGTACTCTAACCCTAACCCTAACCCTAAACCTAACCCCTAACCCTAACCATAACCCGTACCCTAACCCTAACCCTAAACCGTACCCTAACCCTGACCCGTACCCTAACCGTAACCCGTAACCTAACCCTAACCCGTAACCTAACCCGTAACCTAACACGTACCCTAACCCTAACCCCTACCCTAACCCATACCCTAACCCTAACCCTAACCACAACCCTAACCCGTACCCTAAGCCTAACCCTAACACTTACCCTAACCCCTAATCCCTAACCCTAACCCTAACCCTAAACCTAACCTTAACCCGTACTTTAACACTAACACTAACCCTAACCCTAACCCTAACCCGTACAATAAACCTAACCCTAACCCTAACCCGTACCCTAACCCTAACCCCTAACCCTAACCATAACCCATACCCTAAACCTAACCCTAAACCTAACCCGTACCCTAACCCTAACCCTAACCCTAACCCTAACCAGTACCCTAACCCTAACCCTAACCCGTACCGTAACAATAACCCGTACCCTAACCATAACCCTAACCCTACCCTAACCCGTACCCTAACTCGTACCCTAACCCTAACCCGTACCCTAACCCTAACCCTAACCCAACCCTAACCCTAACCCTAACCCGTACCCTAACCCTAAGCCTAACCCTAACCCGTACCCTAACCCTAACCCTAACCAGTACCCTAACCCTAACCCTAACCCGTACCCTAAACCTAAACCGTACCCTAAACCTAACCCTAACCCTAACCCGTACCCTAACCCGTACCCTAACCCTAACCCGTAACCTAACCCTAACCCTAACCTCAACCCAATCCTAAACTTAACCCGTACCCTAAACCTAACCCTAACCCGTACCCTAACCCGTACCCTAACCCTACCCCGTACCCTAACCATACTCCGTACCCTAAACCTAACCCTAACCCTAACCCGTACCCTAAACCTAACCCTAATCCTTTCCTAAACCTAACCCTAACCCCAACTCTCACCCTAACCCGTACCCTAACCCGTACCCTAACCCTAACCCGTACCCTAAACCTAACACTAACCCTAACCCGTACCCTAACACTAACCCTAACCCTAACACTAACCCGTACCCTAACCCTAACCCCTACCCTAACCCGTACCCTAACCCTCACCCTAACCCTAACCCTAACCCCTAACCCCTAACCCTAACCCTAAACCTAACCCTAACCCGTACCCTAAACTTAACCCTAACCCGTACCCTAACCCTAACCCTAACCCTAACCCTTTCCTAACCCTAACCCTAACCCAACCCTAACCCTAACCCTAACCCGTACACTAACCCTAAGCCTAACCCTAACCCGTACCCTAACCCTAACCCTAACCAGTACCCTAACCCTAACCCTAACACGTACCCTAACCCTAAACCGTACTCTAAACCTAACCCTAAACCTAACCCGTACCCTAACCCGTACCCTAACCCTAAACCGTACCCTAACCCTAACCCGTACCCTAAACCCAACCCTAAATCTAACCCAAACCTAACACTAACCCGGATCCTAACCATAACCCTAACCCGTACCCTAACCCGTACCCTAACCCTAACCCGTACCCTAACCCTAACCCGTACCCTAAACCTAACCCTAACCCTAACTCTAACCCTAACCCGTACCCTAAACCTAACCCTAACCCGTACCCTAACCCTACCCCTAACCCTAACCCTAACCCTTTCCTAACCCTAACCCTAACCCTAACCCTAACCCTAAACCTAACCCTAACCCGTACACTAACCCTAACCCGTACCCTAACCCTAACCTTAAACCTAACCCTAACCCTAACCCGTATGCTAAACCTAATACTAACCCTAACCCTAACCCTAAACCGTACCTTAACCCTAACCCTAACCCTAACCCTAACCGGTACCCTAAACCTAACCCTAACCCGTACCCTAACCGTAACCCGTATCCTAACCCTAACCCTAACCCTAACCCGTACCCGTACCCTAAACCTAACCCTAACCCTAACCCTAACCAGCACCCTATCCCTAACCCTAAACCTAAACCTAACCCTAACCCTAACCCGTACCCTAACCCTAACCCTAACCCTAACCCTAACCCGTACCCTAACCCTAACCCTAAACCGTACCCTAACCCGTACCCTAACCCTAACCCTAACCCATACCCTAACCCTAACCCTAACACTAACCCTAACCCTAACCCGTACCCTAACCCTAACCTTAACCCGTACCCTAACCCTAACCTTAACCCTAACCCTAAACCTTTTCTAACCCTAACCCTAACCCTAAACCTAACCCTAACCCTAACCCGTACCCTAACCCTAACCCGTACCCTAACCCTAACCCTAAGCCTAACCCTAACCTGTACCATAACCCTAACACGTACCCTAACACTAACCCTAATCCTAACCCCTAACCCTAACCCTAAACCGTACCCTAACCCGTACCCTAACCCTAACCGGTACCCTAACCCTAACACGTACCCTAACCCGTACCCTAATCCTAACCCTAACCCTAACCCTAACCCATACCCTAAACCTAACCCTAACCCTAACCCTAACCCGTACCCTAACCCTTACCCTAAACCTAACCCTAACACGTACCCTAACCCTAATCCTAACCCTAACCCTAACCCTTACCCTAACCCGTACCCTAACCCTAACCCTAACCATAACTCGTACCCTAACCCGTACCCTAACCCTAACCCTAACGCTAACCCTAACCCCTAACCCCTAACCCTAACCCTAACCCTAACCCGTACATTAACACTAACACTCACCCTAACCCTAACCCTAACCCGTACCCTAAACCTAAACCTTATCCTAACACTAACCCTAACACTTACCCTAACCCTAACACCTAACCCTAACCCTAACCCGTACCCTAAACCTAACCCTAACCCTAACCCGTACCCTAACCCTAACCATAACCCTAACCCGTACCCTAACCCTAAACCTAACCAGTACCCTAACCCTAACCCATACCCTAACCCTAACCCGTACCCTAAACCGTACCCTAACCCGTACCCTAACCCGTACCCTAACCCGTACCCTAACCCTAACCCGTACCCTAACCCTAACCCTAACCCTAACCCAACCTTAACCCTAACCCGTACCCTAAACCTAACCCTAACACTAACTCTAACACTAACCCATACCCTAACCTTTCACTTAACCCGTACCCTAACCCTAACCCTAACCCTAACCCTTTCCTAACCCTAACCCTAACCCTAACCCTAACCCTAACCCGAACCCTAACCCTAAACAGTACCCTAAACCTAACCCTAACCCGTACCCTAACCCTAAACCGTACCCTAAACCTAACCCTAACCCTAACCCGAACCCTAACCCGTACCCTAACCCTAACACGTACCCTAATCCCTAACGCTAACCCCAACCCAATCCTAACCTTAACCCGTACCCTAACCCTAACCCTAACCCGTACCCTAACCCGTACCCTAACCCTACCCCGTACCCTAACCATACTCCGTACCCTAACCCTAACCCTAACCCGTACCCTAACCCTAACCTTAACCAACCCTAACCCTAACCCTAACCCTAACCCTAAACCGTTCCTAACCCTAACCCTAACCCTAAACCTAAACCTAACCCGTACCCTAAACCTAACCCTAACCCGAACCCTAACCCTAACCCATACCCTAACCCTAACCCTAAACCTAACCCTAACACCTAACCCTAACCATCACCCTATCCCTAACCCTAACCCTAAACCTAAACCTAACACTAAACCGTACCCTAACCCTAACCCTAACCCTAACCCTAACCCTAACCCCTAACCCTAACCCTAACCCTAACCCGTACCCGTACCCGTACCCTAACCCTAACCCGTACCCTAACCCTAACCCGTACCCTAACCCTAACCTTAACCCGTACCCTAACACTAACCCTAATCCTAACCCTAACCCTTTCCTAACCCTAACCCGTACCCTAACCCTAACCCGTACCCTAACACTAACCCTAACCCTAACCCTAACCCTACCCGTATGCTAACCCTAACCCTAACCCTCACCCTAATCCTAACCTGTACCCTAACCCTAAACCGTACCCTAACCCTAACCCGAACCCTAACCCTAACCCTAACCCTAACCCTAACCCCTAAACCTAACCCTAACCCGTACCCTAACCATAACCCTAACGCATACCCTATCCCTAACCCGTACCCTAAACCTAACCCTAACCCTAACCCTAACCCGTACCCTAACCCTAACCCTTACCCTAACCCTAACCCTAATCCTATCCCCTAACCCTAACCCTAAACCATACCCTAACACTAAACCTAACGCTAACCGCTAACCCTAACCCTAACCCGTACCCTAACCCTAACCCGTACCCTAACCCTAAACGGTACCCTAACCCTAACACGTACCCTAACCCGTACCCTAACCCTAACCCTAACCCTATCCCTAACCCTAACCCGTACCCTAAACCTAACCCTAACCCTAACCCTAACCCGTACCCTAACCCTTACCTTAAACCTAACCCTAACCCGTACCCTAACCCTAATCCTAACCCTAACCCTAACCCTTACCGTAACCCGTACCCTAACCCTAACCTTAACCAACCCTAACCCTAACCCTAACCCTAACCCTAAACCTTTCCTAACCCTAACTCTAACCCTAACCCTAACCCGTACGCTATCTCTAACTCTAACCCTAACCCTAACCCGTACCCTAAACCTAACCTGTACTCTAACCCTAACCCTAAACCTAAACCTAACCCCTAACCCTAACCATAACCCGTACCCTAACCCTAACCCTAAACCGTACCCTAACCCTGACCCGTACCCTAACCGTAACCTGTAACCTAACCCTAACCCGTAACCTAACCCGTACCCTAACCCGTACCCTAACCCTAACCCGTACCCTAACCCATACCCTAACCCTAACCATAACCACAACCCTAACCCGTACCCTTAGCCTAACCCTAACACTTACCCTAACCCCTAATCCCTAACCCTAACCCTAACCCTAACCCTAACCTTAACCCGTACTTTAACACTAACACTAACCCTAACCCTAACCCTAACCCGTACAATAAACCTAACCCTAACCCTAACCCGTACCCTAACCCTAACCCCTAACCCTAACCATAACCCATACCCTAAACCTAACCCTAACCCTAACCCGTACCCTAACCCTAACCCTAACCCTAACCCTAACCAGTACCCTAACCCTAACCCTAACCCGTACCGTAACAATAACCCGTACCCTAACCATAACCCTAACCCTACCCTAACCCGTACCCTAACTCGTACCCTAACCCTAACCCGTACCCTAACCCTAACCCTAACCCAACCCTAACCCTAACCCTAACCCGTACCCTAACCCTAAGCCTAACCCTAACCCGTACCCTAAACCTAACCCTAACCCTAACCCTAACCCTACCCCTTCCTTAACCCTTACCCTAACCCTAACCCTGACACGTACCCTATACCTAACCCTAACCCTAACCCTAACTCTAACCCTAACCCGTACCCTAACCCTAACCCTAACCCGTACCCTAACCCTACCCCTAACCCTAACCCTAACCCTTTCCTAACCCTAACCCTAACCCTAACCCTAACCCTAAACCTAACCCTAACCCGTACCCTAACCCTAACCCGTACCCAAACCTAACCCTAAACCTAACCCTAACCCTAACCCGTATGCTGAACCTAATACTAACCCTAACCCTAACCCTAAACCGTACCTTAACCCTAACCCTAACCCTAACCCTAACCGGTACCCTAACCCTAACCCTAACCCGTACCCTAACCCTTACCCTAAACCTAACCCTAACACGTACCCTAACCCTAATCCTAACCCTAACCCTAACCCTTACCCTAACCCGTACCCTAACCCTAACCCTAACCATAACTCGTACCCTAACCCGTACCCTAACCCTAACCCTAACGCTAACCCTAACCCCTAACCCCTAACCCTAACCCTAACCCTAACCCGTACATTAACACTAACACTCACCCTAACCCTAACCCTAACCCGTACCCTAAACCTAAACCTTATCCTAACACTAACCCTAACACTTACCCTAACCCTAACACCTAACCCTAACCCTAACCCGTACCCTAAACCTAACCCTAACCCTAACCCGTACCCTAACCCTAACCATAACCCTAACCCGTACCCTAACCCTAAACCTAACCAGTACCCTAACCCTAACCCATACCCTAACCCTAACCCGTACCCTAAACCGTACCCTAACCCGTACCCTAACCCGTACCCTAACCCGTACCCTAACCCTAACCCGTACCCTAACCCTAACCCTAACCCTAACCCAACCTTAACCCTAACCCGTACCCTAAACCTAACCCTAACACTAACTCTAACACTAACCCATACCCTAACCTTTCACTTAACCCGTACCCTAACCCTAACCCTAACCCTAACCCTTTCCTAACCCTAACCCTAACCCTAACCCTAACCCTAACCCGAACCCTAACCCTAAACAGTACCCTAAACCTAACCCTAACCCGTACCCTAACCCTAAACCGTACCCTAAACCTAACCCTAACCCTAACCCGAACCCTAACCCGTACCCTAACCCTAACACGTACCCTAATCCCTAACGCTAACCCCAACCCAATCCTAACCTTAACCCGTACCCTAACCCTAACCCTAACCCGTACCCTAACCCGTACCCTAACCCTACCCCGTACCCTAACCATACTCCGTACCCTAACCCTAACCCTAACCCGTACCCTAACCCTAACCTTAACCAACCCTAACCCTAACCCTAACCCTAACCCTAAACCGTTCCTAACCCTAACCCTAACCCTAAACCTAAACCTAACCCGTACCCTAAACCTAACCCTAACCCGAACCCTAACCCTAACCCATACCCTAACCCTAACCCTAAACCTAACCCTAACACCTAACCCTAACCATCACCCTATCCCTAACCCTAACCCTAAACCTAAACCTAACACTAAACCGTACCCTAACCCTAACCCTAACCCTAACCCTAACCCTAACCCCTAACCCTAACCCTAACCCTAACCCGTACCCGTACCCGTACCCTAACCCTAACCCGTACCCTAACCCTAACCCGTACCCTAACCCTAACCTTAACCCGTACCCTAACACTAACCCTAATCCTAACCCTAACCCTTTCCTAACCCTAACCCGTACCCTAACCCTAACCCGTACCCTAACACTAACCCTAACCCTAACCCTAACCCTACCCGTATGCTAACCCTAACCCTAACCCTCACCCTAATCCTAACCTGTACCCTAACCCTAAACCGTACCCTAACCCTAACCCGAACCCTAACCCTAACCCTAACCCTAACCCTAACCCCTAAACCTAACCCTAACCCGTACCCTAACCATAACCCTAACGCATACCCTATCCCTAACCCGTACCCTAAACCTAACCCTAACCCTAACCCTAACCCGTACCCTAACCCTAACCCTTACCCTAACCCTAACCCTAATCCTATCCCCTAACCCTAACCCTAAACCATACCCTAACACTAAACCTAACGCTAACCGCTAACCCTAACCCTAACCCGTACCCTAACCCTAACCCGTACCCTAACCCTAAACGGTACCCTAACCCTAACACGTACCCTAACCCGTACCCTAACCCTAACCCTAACCCTATCCCTAACCCTAACCCGTACCCTAAACCTAACCCTAACCCTAACCCTAACCCGTACCCTAACCCTTACCTTAAACCTAACCCTAACCCGTACCCTAACCCTAATCCTAACCCTAACCCTAACCCTTACCGTAACCCGTACCCTAACCCTAACCTTAACCAACCCTAACCCTAACCCTAACCCTAACCCTAAACCTTTCCTAACCCTAACTCTAACCCTAACCCTAACCCGTACGCTATCTCTAACTCTAACCCTAACCCTAACCCGTACCCTAAACCTAACCTGTACTCTAACCCTAACCCTAAACCTAAACCTAACCCCTAACCCTAACCATAACCCGTACCCTAACCCTAACCCTAAACCGTACCCTAACCCTGACCCGTACCCTAACCGTAACCTGTAACCTAACCCTAACCCGTAACCTAACCCGTACCCTAACCCGTACCCTAACCCTAACCCGTACCCTAACCCATACCCTAACCCTAACCATAACCACAACCCTAACCCGTACCCTTAGCCTAACCCTAACACTTACCCTAACCCCTAATCCCTAACCCTAACCCTAACCCTAACCCTAACCTTAACCCGTACTTTAACACTAACACTAACCCTAACCCTAACCCTAACCCGTACAATAAACCTAACCCTAACCCTAACCCGTACCCTAACCCTAACCCCTAACCCTAACCATAACCCATACCCTAAACCTAACCCTAACCCTAACCCGTACCCTAACCCTAACCCTAACCCTAACCCTAACCAGTACCCTAACCCTAACCCTAACCCGTACCGTAACAATAACCCGTACCCTAACCATAACCCTAACCCTACCCTAACCCGTACCCTAACTCGTACCCTAACCCTAACCCGTACCCTAACCCTAACCCTAACCCAACCCTAACCCTAACCCTAACCCGTACCCTAACCCTAAGCCTAACCCTAACCCGTACCCTAAACCTAACCCTAACCCTAACCCTAACCCTACCCCTTCCTTAACCCTTACCCTAACCCTAACCCTGACACGTACCCTATACCTAACCCTAACCCTAACCCTAACTCTAACCCTAACCCGTACCCTAACCCTAACCCTAACCCGTACCCTAACCCTACCCCTAACCCTAACCCTAACCCTTTCCTAACCCTAACCCTAACCCTAACCCTAACCCTAAACCTAACCCTAACCCGTACCCTAACCCTAACCCGTACCCAAACCTAACCCTAAACCTAACCCTAACCCTAACCCGTATGCTGAACCTAATACTAACCCTAACCCTAACCCTAAACCGTACCTTAACCCTAACCCTAACCCTAACCCTAACCGGTACCCTAAACCTAACCCTAACCCGTACCCTAACCGTAACCCGTATCCTAACCCTAACCCTAACCCTAACCCGTAACCGTACCCTAAACCTAACCCTAACCCTAACCCTAACCAGCACCCTATCCCTAACCCTAACCCTAAACCTAACCCTAACCCTAACCCGTACCCTAACCCTAACCGTAACCCTAACCCTAACCCTAACCCTAACCCGTAACCTAACCCTAACCCTAAACCGTACCCTAACCCGTACCCTAACCCTAACCCTAACCCATACCCTAACCCTAACCCTAACACTAACCCTAACCCTAACCCGTACCCTAACCCTAACCTTAACCCGTACCCTAACCCTAAATTTAACCCTAACCCTAACCCTTTTCTAACCCTAACCCTAACCCTAAACCTAAACCAAACACTAACCCGTACCCTAACCCTAACCCGTACCATAACCCTAACCCTAACCCTAACCCTAACCTGTACCCTAACCCTAACCCGTACCCTAACACTAACCCTAATCCTAACCCCTAACCCTAACCCTAAACCGTACCCTAACCCGTACCCTAACCCGTACCCTAACCCTAACCGGTACCCTAACCCTAACACGTACCCTAACCCGTACCCTAATCCTAACCCTAACCCTAACCCTAACCCTAACCCATACCCTAAACCTAACCCTAACCCTAACCCTAACCCATACCCTAACCCGTACCCTAACCCTAAACGGTACCCTAACCCTAACACGTACCCTAACCCGTACCCTAACCCTAACCCTAACCCTATCCCTAACCCTAACCCGTACCCTAAACCTAACCCTAACCCTAACCCTAACACGTACCCTAACCCTTACCTTAAACCTAACCCTAACCCGTACCCTAATCCTAATCCTAACCCTAACCCTAACCCTTACCCTAACCCGTACCCTAACCCTAACCTTAACCAACCCTAACCCTAACCCTAACCCTAACCCTAAACCTTTCCTAACCCTAACTCTAACCCTAACCCTAACCCGTATGCTATCTCTAACTCTAACCCTAACCCTAACCCGTACCCTAAACCTAACCTGTACTCTAACCCTAACCCTAACCCTAAACCTAACCCCTAACCCTAACCATAACCCGTACCCTAACCCTAACCCTAAACCGTACCCTAACCCTGACCCGTACCCTAACCGTAACCCGTAACCTAACCCTAACCCGTAACCTAACCCGTACCCTAACACGTACACTAACCCTAACCCCTACCCTAACCCATACCCTAACCCTAACCCTAACAACAACCCTAACCCGTACCCTAAGCCTAACCCTAACACTTACCCTAACCCCTAATCCCTAACCCTAACCCTAACCCTAAACCTAACCTTAACCCGTACTTTAACACTAACACTAACCCTAACCCTAACCCTAACCCGTACAATAAACCTAACCCTAACACTAACCCGTACCCTAACCCTAACCCCTAACCCTAACCATAACCCATACCCTAAACCTAACCCTAACCCTAACCCGTACCCTAACCCTAACCCTAACCCTAACCCTAACCAGTACCCTAACCCTAACCCTAACCCGTACCGTAACAATAACCCGTACCCTAACCATAACCCTAACCCTACCCTAACCCGTACCCTAACTCGTACCCTAACCCTAACCCGTACCCTAACCCTAACCCTAACCCAACCCTAACCCTAACCCTAACCCGTACCCTAACCCTAAGCCTAACCCTAACCCGTACCCTAACCCTAACCCTAACCAGTACCCTAACCCTAACCCTAACCCGTACCCTAACCCTAAACCGTACCCTAAACCTAACCCTAACCCTAACCCGTACCCTAACCCGTACCCTAACCCTAACCCGTAACCTAACCCTAACCCTAACCTCAACCCAATCCTAAACTTAACCCGTACCCTAAACCTAACCCTAACCCGTACCCTAACCCGTACCCTAACCCTACCCCGTACCCTAACCATACTCCGTACCCTAAACCTAACCCTAACCCTAACCCGTACCCTAAACCTAACCCTAATCGTTTCCTAAACCTAACCCTAACCCTAACTCTCACCCTAACCCGTACACTAACCCGTACCCTAACCCTAACCCGTACCCTAAACCTAACCCTAACCCTAACCCGTACCCTAACACTAACCCTAACCCTAACACTAACCCGTACCCTAACCCTAACCCCTACCCTAACCCGTACCCTAACCCTCACCCTAACCCTAACCCTAACCCCTAACCCCTAACCCTAACCCTAAACCTAACCCTAACCCGTACCATAACCTTAACCCTAACCCGTACCCTAACCCGTACCCTAACCCTAACCCTAACCCTAACCCTTTCCTAACCCTAACCCTAACCCAACCCTAACCCTAACCCTAACCCGTACACTAACCCTAAGCCTAACCCTAACCCGTACCCTAACCCTAACCCTAACCAGTACCCTAACCCTAACCCTAACACGTACCCTAACCCTAAACCGTACTCTAAACCTAACCCTAAACCTAACCCGTACCCTAACCCGTACCCTAACCCTAAACCGTACCCTAACCCTAACCCGTACCCTAAACCCAAGCATAACTCTAACCCAACCCTAACACTAACCCGGATCCTAACCCTAACCCTAACCCGTACCCTAACCCGTACCCTAACCCTAACCCGTACCCTAACCCTAACCCGTACCCTAAACCTAACCCTAACCCTAACTCTAACCCTAACCCGTACCCTAAACCTAACCCTAACCCGTACCCTAACCCTACCCCTAACCCTAACCCTAACCCTTTCCTAACTCTAACCCTAACCCTAACCCTAACCCTAAACCTAACCCTAACCCGTACCCTAACCCTAACCCGTACCCTAACCCTAACCTTAAACCTAACCCTAACCCTAACCCGTATGCTAAACCTAATACTAACCCTAACCGTACCTTAACCCTAACCCTAACCCTAACCCTAACCGGTACCCTAAACCTAACCCTAACCCGTACCCTAACCGTAACCCGTATCCTAACCCTAACCCTAACCCTAACCCGTACCCGTACCCTAAACCTAACCCTAACCCTAACCCTAACCAGCACCCTATCCCTAACCCTAACCCTAAACCTAACCCTAACCCTAACCCGTACCCTAACCCTAACCCTAACCCTAACCCTAACCCGTACCCTAACCCTAACCCTAAACCGTACCCTAACCCGTACCCTAACCCTAACCCTAACCCATACCCTAACCCTAACCCTAACACTAACCCTAACCCTAACCCGTACCCTAACCCTAACCTTAACCCGTACCCTAACCCTAACCTTAACCCTAAACCTAAACCTTTTCTAACCCTAACCCTAACCCTAAACCTAACCCTAACCCTAACCCGTACCCTAACCCTAACCCGTACCCTAACCCTAACCCTAAGCCTAACCCTAACCTGTACCATAACCCTAACCCGTACCCTAACACTAACCCTAATCCTAACCCCTAACCCTAACCCTAAACCGTACCCTAACCCGTACCCTAACCCTAACCGGTAACCTAACCCTAACACGTACCCTAACCCGTACCCTAATCCTAACACTAAACCTAACCCTAACCCTAATCCATACCCTAAACCTAACCCTAACCCTAACCCTAACCCTAACCCGTACCCTAACCCTTACCCTAAACCTAACCCTAACACGTACCCTAACCCTAATCCTAACCCTAACCCTAACCCTTACCCTAACCCATACCCTAACCCTAACCCTAACCATAACTCGTACCCTAACCCGTACCCTAACCCTAACCCTAACGCTAACCCAACCCTAACCCCTAACCCCTAACCCTAACCCTAACCCTAACCCGTACATTAACACTAACACTAACCCTAACCCTAACCCTAACCCGTACCCTAAACCTAAACCTTACCCTAACACTAACCCTAACACTTACCCTAACCCTAACACCTAACCCTAACCCTAACCCGTACCCTAAACCTAACCCTAACCCTAACCCGTACCCTAACCCTAACCATAACCCTAACCCGTACCCTAACCCTAAACCTAACCAGTACCCTAACCCTAACCCTAACCCATACCCTAACCCTAACCCGTACCCTAACCCTAAACCTAACCCGTACCCTAACCCGTACCCTAACCCGTACCCTAACCCTAACCCGTACCCTAACCCTAACCCTAACCCTAACCCAACCTTAACCCTAACCCGTACCCTAAACCTAACCCTAACACTAACTCTAACCCTAACCCATACCCTAACCTTTCACTTAACCCGTACCCTAACCCTAACCCTAACCCTAACCCTTTCCTAACCCTAACCCTAACCCTAACCCTAACCCTAACCCGAACCCTAACCCTAAACAGTACCCTAACCCTAACCCTAACCGGTACCCTAACCCTAAACCGTACCCTAAACCTAACCCTAACCCTAACCCGAACCCTAACCCGTACCCTAACCCTAACACGTACCCTAATCCCTAACGCTAACCCCAACCCAATCCTAACCTTAACCCGTACCCTAACCCTATCCCTAAACCATACCCTAACCCGTACCCTAACTCTACCCCGTACCCTAACCATACTCCGTACCCTAACCCTAACCCTAACCCGTACCCTAACCCTAAACTTAACCAACCCTAACCCTAACCCTAACCCTAACCCTAAACCTTTCCTAACCCTAACCCTAACCCTAAACCTAAACCTAACCCGTACCCTAAACCTAACCCTAACCCGAACCCTAACCCTAACCCATACCCTAACCCTAACCCTAAACCTAACCCTAACACCTAACCCTAACCAGCACCCTATCCCTAACCCTAACCCTAAACCTAACCCTAACCCTAAACCGTACCCTAACCCTAACCCTAACCCTAACCCTAACCCTAACCCTAACCCCTAACCCTAACCCTAACCCTAACCCGTACCCGTACCCGTACCCTAACCCTAACCCGTACCCTAACCCTAACCCGTACCCTAACCCCAACCTTAACCCGTACCCTAACACTAACCCTAATCCTAACCCTAACCCTTTCCTAACCCTAACCCGTACCCTAACCCTAACCCGTACCCTAACACTAACCTTAACCCTAACCCTAACCCTACCCGTATGCTAACCCTAACCCTAACCCTCACCCTAATCCTAACCTGTACCCTAACCCTAAACCGTACCCTAACCCTAACCCGTACCCTAACCCTAACCCTAACCCTAACCCCTAAACCTAACCCTAACCCGTACCCTAACCATAACCCTAACGCATACCCTATCCCTAACCCGTACCCTAAACCTAACCCTAACCCTAACCCTAACCCGTACCCTAACCCTAACCCTTACCCTAACCCTAACCCTAATCCTATCCCCTAACCCTAACCCTAAACCGTACCCTAACACTAACCCTAACGCTAACCGCTAACCCTAACCCTAACCCGTACCCTAACCCTAACCCGTACCCTAACCCTAAACGGTACCCTAACCCTAACACGTAACCTAACCCGTACCCTAACCCTAACCCTAACCCTATCCCTAACCCTAACCCGTACCCTAAACCTAATCCTAACCCTAACCCTAACCCGTACCCTAACCCTTACCTTAAACCTAACCCTAACCCGTACCCTAACCCTAATCCTAACCCTAACCCTAACCCTTACCCTAACCCGTACCCTAACCCTAACCTTAACCAACCCTAACCCTAACCCTAACCCTAACCCTAAACCTTTCGTAACCCTAACTCTAACCCTATCCCTAACCCGTACGCTATCTCTAACTCTAACCCTAACCCTAACCCGTACCCTAAACCTAACCTGTACTCTAACCCTAACCCTAACCCTAACCTAACCCCTAACCCTAACCATAACCCGTACCCTAACCCTAACCCTAAACCGTACCCTAACCCTGACCCGTACCCTAACCGTAACCCGTAACCTAACCCTAACCCGTAACCTAACCCGTACCCTAACACGTACCCTAACCCTAACCCCTACCCTAACCCATACCCTAACCCTAACCCTAACCACAACCCTAACCCGTACCCTAAGCCTAACCCTAACACTTACCCTAACCCCTAATCCCTAACCCTAACCCTAACCCTAAACCTAACCTTAACCCGTACTTTAACACTAACACTAACCCTAACCCTAACCCTAACCCGTACAATAAACCTAACCCTAACCCTAACCCGTACCCTAACCCTAACCCCTAACCCTAACCATAACCCATACCCTAAACCTAACCCTAACCCTAACCCGTACCCTAACCCTAACCCTAACCCTAACCCTAACCCTAACCAGTACCCTAACCCTAACCCTAACCCGTACCGTAACAATAACCCGTACCCTAACCATAACCCTAACCCTACCCTAACCCGTACCCTAACTCGTACCCTAACCCTAACCCGTACCCTAACCCTAACCCTAACCCAACCCTAACCCTAACCCTAACCCGTACCCTAACCCTAAGCCTAACCCTAACCCTAACCCTTACCCTAACCCTAACCCTAACCAGTACCCTAACCCTAACACTAACCCGTACCCTAACCCTAAACCGTACCCTAAACCTAACCCTAACCCTAACCCGTACCCTAACCCGTACCCTAACCCTAACCCGTAACCTAACCCTAACCCTAACCTCAACCCAATCCTAAACTTAACCCGTACCCTAAACCTAACCCTAACCCGTACCCTAACCCGTACCCTAACCCTACCCCGTACCCTAACCATACTCCGTACCCTAAACCTAACCCTAACCCTAACCCGTACCCTAAACCTAACCCTAATCCTTTCCTAAACCTAACCCTAACCCTAACTCTCACCCTAACCCGTACCCTAACCCGTACCCTAACCCTAACCCGTACCCTAAACCTAACCCTAACCCTAACCCGTACCCTAACACTAACCCTAACCCTAACACTAACCCGTACCCTAACCCTAACCCCTACCCTAACCCGTACCCTAACCCTCACCCTAACCCTAACCCTAACCCCTAACCCCTAACCCTAACCCTAAACCTAACCCTAACCCGTACCCTAACCTTAACCCTAACCCGTACCCTAACCCGTACCCTAACCCTAACCCTAACCCTAACCCTTTCCTAACCCTAACCCTAACCCAACCCTAACCCTAACCCTAACCCGTACACTAACACTAAGCCTAACCCTAACCCGTACCCTAACCCTAACCCGTACCCTAAACCCAAGCATAACTCTAACCCAACCCTAACACTAACCCGGATCCTAACCCTAACCCTAACCCGTACCCTAACCCGTACCCTAACCCTAACCCGTACCCTAACCCTAACCCGTACCCTAAACCTAACCCTAACCCTAACTCTAACCCTAACCCGTACCCTAAACCTAACCCTAACCCGTACCCTAACCCTACCCCTAACCCTAACCCTAACCCTTTCCTAACTCTAACCCTAACCCTAACCCTAACCCTAAACCTAACCCTAACCCGTGCCCTAACCCTAACCCGTACCCTAACCCTAACCTTAAACCTAACCCTAACCCTAACCCGTATGCTAAACCTAATACTAACCCTAACCCTAACCCTAAACCGTACCTTAACCCTAACCCTAACCCTAACCCTAACCGGTACCCTAAACCTAACCCTAACCCGTACCCTAACCGTAACCCGTATCCTAACCCTAACCCTAACCCTAACCCGTACCCGTACCCTAAACCTAACCCTAACCCTAACCCTAACCAGCACCCTATCCCTAACCCTAACCCTAAACCTAACCCTAACCCTAACCCGTACCCTAACCCTAACCCTAACCCTAACCCTAACCCGTACCCTAAACCTAACCCTAAACCGTACCCTAACCCGTACCCTAACCCTAACCCTAACCCATACCCTAACCCTAACCCTAACACTAACCCTAACCCTAACCCGTACCCTAACCCTAACCTTAACCCGTACCCTAACCCTAACCTTAACCCTAACCCTAAACCTTTTCTAACCCTAACCCTAACCCTAAACCTAACCCTAACCCTAACCCGTACCCTAACCCTAACCCGTACCCTAACCCTAACCCTAAGCCTAACCCTAACCTGTACCATAACCCTAACCCGTACCCTAACACTAACCCTAATCCTAACCCCTAAACCTAACCCTAAACCGTACCCTAACCCGTACCCTAACCCTAACCGGTAACCTAACACTAACACGTACCCTAACCCGTACCCTAATCCTAACCCTAACCCTAACCCTAACCCTAACCCATACCCTAAACCTAACCCTAACCCTAACCCTAACCCTAACCCGTACCCTAACCCTTACCCTAAACCTAACCCTAACACGTACCCTAACCCTAATCCTAACCCTAACCCTAACCCTTACCCTAACCCGTACCCTAACCCTAACCCTAACCATAACTCGTACCCTAACCCGTACCCTAACCCTAACCCTAACGCTAACCCTAACCCCTAACCCCTAACCCTAACCCTAACCCTAACCCGTACATTAACACTAACCCTAACCCTAACCCTAACCCTAACCCGTACCCTAAACCTAAACCTTACCCTAACACTAACCCTAACACTTACCCTAACCCTAACACCTAACCCTAACCCTAACCCGTACCCTAAACCTACCCCTAACCCTAACCCGTACCCTAACCCTAACCATAACCCTAACCCGTACCCTAACCCTAAACCTAACCAGTACCCTAACCCTAACCCTAACCCATACCCTAACCCTAACCCGTACCCTAACCCTAAACCTAACCCGTACCCTAACCCGTACCCTAACCCGTACCCTAACACTAACCCGTACCCTAACCCTAACCCTAACCCTAACCCAACCTTAACCCTAACCCGTACCCTAAACCTAACCCTAACACTAACTCTAACCCTAACCCATACCCTAACCTTTCACTTAACCCGTACCCTAACCCTAACCCTAACCCTAACCCTAACCCTTTCCTAACCCTAACCCTAACCCTAACCCTAACCCTAACCCGAACCCTAACCCTAAACAGTACACTAACCCTAACCCTAACCGGTACCCTAACCCTAAACCGTACCCTAAACCTAACCCTAACCCTAACCCGAACCCTAACCCGTACCCTAACCCTAACACGTACCCTAATCCCTAACGCTAACCCCAACCCAATCCTAACCTTAACCCGTACCCTAACCCTATCCCTAACCCATACCCAAACCCGTACCCTAACTCTACCCCGTACCCTAACCATACTCCGTACCCTAACCCTAACCCTAACCCGTACCCTAACCCTAAACTTAACCAACCCTAACCCTAACCCTAACCCTAACCCTAACCCTAAACCTTTCCTAACCCTAACCCTAACCCTAAACCTAAACCTAACCCGTACCCTAAACCTAACCCTAACCCGAACCCTAACACTAACCCATAGCCTAACCCTAACCCTAAACCTAACCCTAACACCTAACCCTAACCAGCACCCTATCCCTAACCCTAACCCTAAACCTAACCCTAACCCTAAACCGTACCCTAACCCTAACCCTAACCCTAACCCTAACCCTAACCCTAACCCCTAACCCTAACCCTAACCCTAACCCGTACCCGTACCCGTACCCTAACCCTAACCCGTACCCTAACCCTAACCCGTACCCTAACCCTAACCTTAACCCGTACCCTAACACTAACCCTAATCCTAACCCTAACCCTTTCCTAACCCTAACCCGTACCCTAACCCTAACCCGTACCCTAACACTAACCTTAACCCTAACCCTAACCCTACCCGTATGCTAACCCTAACCCTAACCCTCACCCTAATCCTAACCTGTACCCTAACCCTAAACCGTACCCTAACCCTAACCCGTACCCTAACCCTAACCCTAACCCTAACCCCTAAACTAACCCTAACCCGTACCCTAACCATAACCCTAACGCATACCCTATCCCTAACCCGTACCCTAAACCTAACCCTAACCCTAACCCTAACCCGTACCCTAACCCTAACCCTTACCCTAACCCTAACCCTAATCCTATCCCCTAACCCTAACCCTAAACCGTACCCTAACACTAACCCTAACGCTAACCGCTAACCCTAACCCTAACCCGTACCCTAACCCTAACCCGTACCCTAACCCTAAACGGTACCCTAACCCTAACACGTACCCTAACCCGTACCCTAACCCTAACCCTAACCCTATCCCTAACCCTAACCCGTACCCTAAACCTAATCCTAACCCTAACCCTAACCCGTACCCTAACCCTTACCTTAAACCTAACCCTAACCCGTACCCTAACCCTAATCCTAACCCTAACCCTAACCCTTACCCTAACCCGTACCCTAACCCTAACCTTAACCAACCCTAACCCTAACCCTAACCCTAACCCTAAACCTTTCGTAACCCTAACTCTAACCCTATCCCTAACCCGTACGCTATCTCTAACTCTAACCCTAACCCTAACCCGTACCCTAAACCTAACCTGTACTCTAACCCTAACCCTAACCCTAAACCTAACCCCTAACACTAACCATAACCCGTACCCTAACCCTAACCCTAAACCGTACCCTAACCCTGACCCGTACCCTAACCGTAACCCGTAACCTAACCCTAACCCGTAACCTAACCCGTACCCTAACCCGTACCCTAACCCTAACCCGTACCCTAACCCATACCCTAACCCTAACCCTAACCACAACCCTAACCCGTACCCTTAGCCTAACCCTAACACTTACCCTAACCCCTAATCCCTAACCCTAACCCTAACCCTAACCCTAACCTTAACCCGTACTTTAACACTAACACTAACCCTAACCCTAACCCTAACCCGTACAATAAACCTAACCCTAACCCTAACCCGTACCCTAACCCTAACCCCTAACCATAACCCATACCCTAAACCTAACCCTAACCCTAACCCGTACCCTAACCCTAACCCTAACCCTAACCCTAACCAGTACCCTAACCCTAACCCTAACCCGTACCGTAACAATAACCCGTACCCTAACCATAACCCTAACCCTACCCTAACCCGTACCCTAACTCGTACCCTAACCCGTACCCTAACCCTAACCCTAACCCAACCCTAACCCTAACCCTAACCCGTACCCTAACCCTAAGCCTAACCCTAACCCGTACCCTAACCCTAACCCTAACCAGTACCCTAACCCTAACCCTAACCCGTACCCTAACCCTAAACCGTACGCTAAACCTAACCCTAACCCTAAACCGTACCCTAACCCGTACCCTAACACTAACCCGTAACTTAACCCTAACCCTAACCTCAACCCAATCCTAAACTTAACCCGTACCCTAAACCTAACCCTAACCCGTACCCTAACCCGTACCCTAACCCTACCCCGTACCCTAACCATACTCCGTACCCTAAACCTAACCCTAACCCTAACCCGTACCCTAACCTTAACCCTAATCCTTTCCTAAACCTAACCCTAACCCTAACTCTCACCCTAACCCGTACCCTAACCCGTACCCTAACCCTAACCCGTACCCTAGCCCTAACCCTAACCCTAACCCGTACCCTAACACTAACCCTAACCCTAACACTAACCCGTACCCTAACCCTAACCCCTACCCTAACCCGTACCCTAACCCTCACCCTAACCCTAACCCTAACCCCTAACCCCTAACCCTAACCCTAAACCTAACCCTAACACGTACCCTAACCTTAACCCTAACCCGTACCCTAACCCGTACCCTAACCCTAACCCTAACCCTTTCCTAACCCTAACCCTAACCCAACCCTAACCCTAACCCTAACCCATACACTAACCCTAAGCCTAACCCTAACCCGTACCCTAACCCTAACCAGTACCCTAACCCTAACCCTAACACGTACCCTAACCCTAAACCGTACTCTAAACCTAACCCTAACCCTAACCCGTACCCTAACCCGTAACTTAACCCTAACCCGTACCCTAACCCTAACCCGTACCCTAAACCTAACCCTAAACCTAATCCTAACCCTAACCCGTACCCTAAACCTAACCCTAACCCTAACCCTAACCCTACCACTTCCTTAACACTTACCCTAAACCTAACCCTGACACGTACCCTATACCTAACCCTAACCCTAACCCTAACTCTAACCCTAACCCGTACCCTAACCCTAACCCTAACCCTAACCCGTACCCTAACCCTACCCCTAACCCTAACCCTAACCCTTTCCTAACCCTAAACCTAACCCTAACCCTAACCCTAACCCTAACCCGTACCCTAACCCTAACCCGTACCCTAACCCTAAAATAAACCTAACCCAAACCCTAACCCGTACGCTAAACCTAATACTAACCCTAACCCTAACCCTAACCCGTACCTTAACCCTAAACCTAACCCTAACCCTAACGGGTACCCTAAACCTAACCCTAACCCGTACCCTAACCGTAACCCGTATCCTAACCCTAACCCTAACCCGTACCCGTACCCTAAACCTAACCCTAACCCTAACCCTAACCAGCACCCTATCCCTAACCCTAACCCTAAACCTAACCCTAACCCTAACCGGTACCCTAACCCTAACCCTAACCCTAACCCTATCCCGTACCCTAAACCTAACCCTAAACCGTACCCTAACCCGTACCCTAACCCTAACCCTAACCCATACCCTAACCCTAACCCTAACACCAACCCTAACCCTAACCCGTACCCTAACCCTAACCCTAACCTTAACCCGTACCCTAACCCTAACCTTAACCCTAACCCTAACCCTTTTCTAACCCTAACCCTAACCCTAAACCTAACCCTAACCCTAACCCGTACCCTAACCCTAACCTGTACCCTAACCCTAACCCTAACCCTAACCCTAACCTGTACCCTAACCCTAACCCGTACCCTAACACTAACCCTAATCCTAACCCCTAACCCTAACCCTAAACCGTACCCTAACCCGTACCCTAACCCGTACCCTAACCCTAACCGGTACCCTAACCCTAACACGTACCCTAAACTGTACCCTAATCCTAACCATAACCCTAACCCTAACCCAAACCCATACCCTAAACCTAACCCTAACCGTAACCCTAACCCTAACCCATAACCTAACCCTTACCCTAAACCTAACCCTAACACGTACCCTAACCCTAATCCTAACCCTAACCCTAAACCTTACCCTAACCCGTACCCTAACCCTAACCCTAACCATAACTCGTACCCTAACCCGTACCCTAATCCTAACCCTAACCCTAACCCTAACCCCTAACCCCTAACCCTAACCCTAACCCTAACCCTAACCCGTACATTAACACTAACACTAACCCTAACCCGTACCCTAACCCGTACCCTAAACCTAAACCTTACCCTAACACTAACCCTATCCCTTACCCTAACCCTAACACCTAACCCTAACCCTAAACCGTACCCTAAACCTAACCCTAACCCTAACCCGTACCCTAACCCTAACCATAACCCTAACCCGTACCCTAACCCTAAACCTAACCAGTACACTAACCCTAACCCTAACCCGTACCCTAACCCTAACCCGTAACCTAACCCTAACCCTAACCCGTACCCTAACCCGTACCCTAACCCTAACCCGTACCCTAACCCTAACCCTAACCCTAATCCAACCTTAACCCTAACCCGTACCCTAAACCTAACCCTAACACTAACTCTAACCCTAACCCATACCCTAACCTTACCCTTAACCCGTACCCTAACCCTAAGCCTAACCCTAACCCTTTCCTAACCTAACCCTAACCCTAACCCTAACCCGAACCCTAACCCTAACCAGTACCCTAACCCTAACATTAACCCGTACCCTAACCCGTACCCTAACCCTAACACGTACCCTAACCCTAAACCGTACTCTAAACCTAACCCTAAACCTAACCCGTACCCTAACCCGTACCCTAACCCTAAACCGTACCCTAACCCTAACCCGTACCCTAAACCTAAGCATAACTCTAACCCAACCCTAACACTAACCCGGATCCTAACCCTAACCCTAACCCGTACCCTAACCCGTACCCTAACCCTAACCCGTACCCTAACCCTAACCCGTACCCTAAACCTAACCCTAACCCTAACTCTAACCCTAACCCGTACCCTAAACCTAACCCTAACCCGTACCCTAACCCTACCCCTAACCCTAACCCTAACCCTTTCCTAACTCTAACCCTAACCCTAACCCTAACCCTAAACCTAACCCTAACCCGTACCCTAACCCTAACCCGTACCCTAACCCTAACCTTAAACCTAACCCTAACCCTAACCCGTATGCTAAACCTAATACTAACCCTAACCCTAACCCTAAACCGTACCTTAACCCTAACCCTAACCCTAACCCTAACCGGTACCCTAAACCTAACCCTAACCCGTACCCTAACCGTAACCCGTATCCTAACCCTAAACCTAACCCTAACCCGTACCCGTACCCTAAACCTAACCCTAACCCTAACCCTAACCAGGACCCTATCCCTAACCCTAACCCTAAACCTAACCCTAACCCTAACCCGTACCCTAACCCTAACCCTAACCCTAACCCTAACCCGTACCCTAAACCTAACCCTAAACCGTACCCTAACCCGTACCCTAACCCTAACCCTAACCCATACCCTAACCCTAACCCTAACACTAACCCTAACCCTAACCCGTACCCTAACCCTAACCTTAACCCGTACCCTAACCCTAACCTTAACCCTAACCCTAAACCTTTTCTAACCCTAACCCTAACCCTAAACCTAACCCTAACCCTAACCCGTACCCTAACCCTAACCCGTACCCTAACCCTAACCCTAAGCCTAACCCTAACCTGTACCATAACCCTAACCCGTACCCTAACACTAACCCTAATCCTAACCCCTAACCCTAACCCTAAACCGTACCCTAACCCGTACCCTAACCCTAACCGGTAACCTAACCCTAACACGTACCCTAACCCGTACCCTAATCCTAACCCTAACCCTAACCCTAACCCTAACCCCTACCCTAAACCTAACCCTAACCCTAACCCTAACCCTAACCCGTACCCTAACCCTTACCCTAACGCTAACCCTAACCCCTAACCCCTAACCCTAACCCTAACCCTAACCCGTACATTAACACTAACACTAACCCTAACCCTAACCCTAACCCGTACCCTAAACCTAAACCTTACCCTAACACTAACCCTAACACTTACCCTAACCCTAACACCTAACCCTAACCCTAACCCGTACCCTAAACCTAACCCTAACCCTAACCCGTACCCTAACCCTAACCATAACCCTAACCCGTACCCTAACCCTAAACCTAACCAGTACCCTAACCCTAACCCTAACCCATACCCTAACCCTAACCCGTACCCTAACCCTAAACCTAACCCGTACCCTAACCCGTACCCTAACCCGTACCCTAACACTAACCCGTACCCTAACCCTAACCCTAACCCTAACCCAACCTTAACCCTAACCCGTACCCTAAACCTAACCCTAACACTAACTCTAACCCTAACCCATACCCTAACCTTTCACTTAACCCGTACCCTAACCCTAACCCTAACCCTAACCCTTTCCTAACCCTAACCCTAACCCTAACCCTAACCCTAACCCGAACCCTAACCCTAAACAGTACCCTAACCCTAACCCTAACCGGTACCCTAACCCTAAACCGTACCCTAAACCTAACCCTAACCCTAACCCGAACCCTAACCCGTACCCTAACCCTAACACGTACCCTAATCCCTAACGCTAACCCCAACCCAATCCTAACCTTAACCCGTACCCTAACCCTATCCCTAACCCATACCCTAACCCGTACCCTAACTCTACCCGGTACCCTAACCATACTCCGTACCCTAACCCTAACCCTAACCCGTACCCTAACCCTAAACTTAACCAACCCTAACCCTAACCCTAACCCTAACCCTAAACCTTTCCTAACCCTAACCCTAACCCTAAACCTAAACCTAACCCGTACCCTAAACCTAACCCTAACCCGAACCCTAACCCTAACCCATACCCTAACCCTAACCCTAAACCTAACCCTAACACCTAACCCTAACCAGCACCCTATCCCTAACCCTAACCCTAAACCTAACCCTAACCCTAAACCGTACCCTAACCCTAACCCTAACCCTAACCCTAACCCTAACCCTAACCCCTAACCCTAACCCTAACCCTAACCCGTACCCGTACCCGTACCCTAACCCTAACCCGTACCCTAACCCTAACCCGTACCCTAACCCTAACCTTAACCCGTACCCTAACACTAACCCTAATCCTAACCCTAACCCTTTCCTAACCCTAACCCGTACCCTAACCCTAACCCGTACCCTAACACTAACCTTAACCCTAACCCTAACCCTACCCGTATGCTAACCCTAACCCTAACCCTCACCCTAATCCTAACCTGTACCCTAACCCTAAACCGTACCCTAACCCTAACCCGTACCCTAACCCTAACGCTAACCCTAACCCCTAAACCTAACCCTAACCCGTACCCTAACCATAACCCTAACGCATACCCTATCCCTAACCCGTACCCTAAACCTAACCCTAACCCTAACCCTAACCCGTACCCTAACCCTAACCCTTACCCTAACCCTAACCCTAATCCTATCCCCTAACCCTAACCCTAAACCGTACCCTAACACTAACCCTAACGCTAACCGCTAACCCTAACCCTAACCCGTACCCTAACCCTAACCCGTACCCTAACCCTAAACGGTACCCTAACCCTAACACGTACCCTAACCCGTACCCTAACCCTAACCCTAACCCTATCCCTAACCCTAACCCGTACCCTAAACCTAATCCTAACCCTAACCCTAACCCGTACCCTAACCCTTACCTTAAACCTAACCCTAACCCGTACCCTAACCCTAATCCTAACCCTAACCCTAACCCTTACCCTAACCCGTACCCTAACCCTAACCTTAACCAACCCTAACCCTAACCCTAACCCTAACCCTAAACCTTTCGTAACCCTAACTCTAACCCTATCCCTAACCCGTACGCTATCTCTAACTCTAACCCTAACCCTAACCCGTACCCTAAACCTAACCTGTACTCTAACCCTAACCCTAACCCTCAACCTAACCCCTAACACTAACCATAACCCGTAACCTAACCCTAACCCTAAACCGTACCCTAACCCTGACCCGTACCCTAACCGTAACCCGTAACCTAACCCTAACCCGTAACCTAACCCGTACCCTAACCCGTACCCTAACCCTAACCCGTACCCTAACCCATACCCTAACCCTAACCCTAACCACAACCCTAACCCGTACCCTTAGCCTAACCCTAACACTTACCCTAACCCCTAATCCCTAACCCTAACCCTAACCCTAACCCTAACCTTAACCCGTACTTTAACACTAACACTAACCCTAACCCTAACCCTAACCCGTACAATAAACCTAACCCTAACCCTAACCCGTACCCTAACCCTAACCCCTAACCATAACCCATACCCTAAACCTAACCCTAACCCTAACCCGTACCCTAACCCTAACCCTAACCCTAACCCTAACCAGTACCCTAACCCTAACCCTAACCCGTACCGTAACAATAACCCGTACCCTAACCATAACCCTAACCCTACCCTAACCCGTACCCTAACTCGTACCCTAACCCGTACCCTAACCCTAACCCTAACCCAACCCTAACCCTAACCCTAACCCGTACCCTAACCCTAAGCCTAACCCTAACCCGTACCCTAACCCTAACCCTAACCAGTACCCTAACCCTAACCCTAACCCGTACCCTAACCCTAAACCGTACGCTAAAACTAACCCTAACCCTAAACCGTACCCTAACCCGTACCCTAACACTAACCCGTAACTTAACCCTAACCCTAACCTCAACCCAATCCTAAACTTAACCCGTACCCTAAACCTAACCCTAACCCGTACCCTAACCCGTACCCTAACCCTACCCCGTACCCTAACCATACTCCGTACCCTAAACCTAACCCTAACCCTAACCCGTACCCTAACCTTAACCCTAATCCTTTCCTAAACCTAACCCTAACCCTAACTCTCACCCTAACCCGTACCCTAACCCGTACCCTAACCCTAACCCGTACCCTAGCCCTAACCCTAACCCTAACCCGTACCCTAACACTAACCCTAACCCTAACACTAACCCGTACCCTAACCCTAACCCCTACCCTAACCCGTACCCTAACCCTCACCCTAACCCTAACCCTAACCCCTAACCCCTAACCCTAACCCTAAACCTAACCCTAACACGTACCCTAACCTTAACCCTAACCCGTACCCTAACCCGTACCCTAACCCTAACCCTAACCCTTTCCTAACCCTAACCCTAACCCAACCCTAACCCTAACCCTAACCCATACACTAACCCTAAGCCTAACCCTAACCCGTACCCTAACCCTAACCAGTACCCTAACCCTAACCCTAACACGTACCCTAACCCTAAACCGTACTCTAAACCTAACCCTAACCCTAACCCGTACCCTAACCCGTAACTTAACCCTAACCCGTACCCTAACCCTAAACCGTACCCTAAACCTAACCCTAAACCTAATCCTAACCCTAACCCGTACCCTAAACCTAACCCTAACCCTAACCCTAACCCTACCACTTCCTTAACACTTACCCTAAACCTAACCCTGACACGTACCCTATTCCTAACCCTAACCCTAACCCTAACTCTAACCCTAACCCGTACCCTAACCCTAACCCTAACCCGTACCCTAACCCTACCCCTAACCCTAACCCTAACCCTTTCCTAACCCTAAACCTAACCCTAACCCTAACCCTAACCCTAACCCGTACCCTAACCCTAACCCGTACCCTAACCCTAACCTAAACCTAACCCAAACCCTAACCCGTACGCTAAACCTAATACTAACCCTAACCCTAACCCTAACCCGTACCTTAACCCTAAACCTAACCCTAACCTTAACGGGTACCCTAAACCTAACCCTAACCCGTACCCTAACCGTAACCCGTATCCTAACCCTAACCCTAACCCGTACCCGTACCCTAAACCTAACCCGAACCCTAACCCTAACCAGCACCCTATCCCTAACCCTAACCCTAAACCTAACCCTAACCCTAACCGGTACCCTAACCCTAACCCTAACCCTAACCCTATCCCGTACCCTAACCCTAACCCTAAACCATACCCTAACCCGTACCCTAACCCTAACCCTAAACCATACCCTAACCCTAACCCTAACACCAACCCTAACCCTAACCCGTACCCTAACCCTAACCCTAACCTTAACCCGTACCCTAACCCTAACCTTAACCCTAACCCTAACCCTTTTCTAACCCTAACCCTAACCCTAAACCTAACCCTAACCCTAACCCGTACACTAACCCTAACCTGTACCCTAACCCTAACCCTAACCCTAACCCTAACCTGTACCCTAACCCTAACCCGTACCCTAACACTAACCCTAATCCTAACCCCTAACCCTAACCCTAAACCGTACCCTAACCCGTACCCTAACCCGTACCCTAACCCTAACCGGTACCCTAACCCTAACACGTACCCTAAACCGTACCCTAATCCTAACCATAACCCTAACCCTAACCCAAACCCATACCCTAAACCTAACCCTAACCGTAACCCTAACCCTAACCCATACCCTAACCCTTACCCTAAACCTAACCCTAACACGTACCCTAACCCTAATCCTAACCCTAACCCTAAACCTTACACTAACCCGTACCCTAACACTAACCCTAACCATAACTCGTACCCTAACCCGTACCCTAATCCTAACCCTAACCCTAACCCTAACCCCTAACCCCTAACCCTAACCCTAACCCTAACCCTAACCCGTACATTAACACTAACACTAACCCTAACCCGTACCCTAACCCGTACCCTAAACCTAAACCTTACCCTAACACTAACCCTAACCCTTACCCTAACCCTAACACCTAACCCTAACCCTAAACCGTACCCTAAACCTAACCCTAACCCTAACCCGTACCCTAACCCTAACCATAACCCTAACCCGTACCCTAACCCTAAACCTAACCAGTACACTAACCCTAACCCTAACCCGTACCCTAACCCTAACCCGTAACCTAACCCTAACCCTAACCCGTACCCTAACCCATACCCTAACCCTAACCCGTACCCTAACCCTAACCCTAACCCTAATCCAACCTTAACCCTAACCCGTACCCTAAACCTAACCCTAACACTAACTCTAACCCTAACCCATACCCTAACCTTACCCTTAACCCGTACCCTAACCCTAAGCCTAACCCTAACCCTTTCCTAACCTAACCCTAACCCTAACCCTAACCCGAACCCTAACCCTAACCAGTACCCTAACCCTAACATTAACCCGTACCCTAACCCTAAACCGTACCCTAACACTAACCCTAACCCTAACCCTAACCCGTAAGCTAACCCTAACCCTAACCCTAACCCTAACCCTAACCCGTACCCTAACCCTAACCCTAACCCTAACCCTAAACCTAACCCATACCCTAACCCTAAACCTCACCCGAACGCTAACCCTAACCCGTACCCTAAACCTAACCCTAAACGTAACCCTAACCCGTAACTACCCTAACCCTAACCCAAACCCTAACACTAACCCGTACCCTAACCCTAAACCTAACCCTAACCCTAACCCTAACCATAACCCGTACCCTAACCCTAACACTAACCCTAAACCTAACCCTAACCCGTACCCTATACCGTACCCTAAACCTAACCCTAACCCTAACCCTAACCCCTAACCCTAACGCTAACCCTAAACCTAACCCTAACCCGTACCCTAACCCTAACCCTAACCCTAAACCGTACCCTAAACCTAACCTTAACCCGTACCCTAACCCTAACCCTAATCCTAACGCTAACCCTTTCCTAACCCTAACCCTAACCCTAACCCGTACACTAAACCGTACCCTAACCCTAACCCTAACCCGTACCCTAAACCTAACCCTAAACCTAACCCTAACCCGTACCCTAACCCTAACCCTAACCCTAACCCGTACCCTAACCCGCACCCTAACCCTAACCCGTACACTAACCCTAACCCTAACACTAACCCTAACCGAACCCTAACCCTAACCCGGACCCTAACCCTAACCCTAACCCATACCCTAACCCGTACCCTAAACCTAACCTGTACCCTAACCCTAACCCGTACCCTAACCCTAAACCTAACCCTAACCATAACCCTAACCCGTACCCTAAACCTAACCCTAACCCTTACGCTAACCCCTAACCCCTAACCCTAACCCTAACCCTAAACCTAACCCGTACTTTAACACTAACACTAACCCTAACCCTAACCCTAACCCGTACCCTAAACCTAACCCTAACCGTAACCCTAACCCGTACCCTAACCCTAACCCCTAACCCTAACCATAACCCGTACCCTAAACCTAAACCTATCCCTAACCCGTACCCTAACCCTAACCCTAACCCTAACCCTAACCAGTACCCTAACCCTAACCCTAACCCTAACCCTAACGCTAACCCTAACCCTAACACTAACCCGTACCCTAACCCTATCCCGTACCCTAACCCGTACCCAGGCCTCACCCTAACCCTAACCCTAACCATAACCCCTAACCCCTAACCCTAACCCGTACCCTAACCTTAACCTTAACCCGTACCCTAACCCGTACCCTAACCATAACCCTAACCCTCACCCTTTCCTAACCCTAACCCTAACCCTAACCCTAACCTTAATCCTAACCCTAACCCGTACTCTAAACCTAACCCGTACCCTAACCCTAAACCTAACCCTAACCCTAACCCTAACCCGTAAGCTAACCCTAACCCTAACCCTAACCCTAACCCTAACCCTAACCCGTACCCTAACCCTAACCCTAACCCTAACCCTAAACCTAACCTGTACCCTAACCCTAACCCTAACCCGAACCCTAACCCTAACCCGTACCCTAACCCTAAACCTAAATCTAACGCTAACCTGTACCCTAACCCTAACACTAACCAAAACCCTAACACTAACCCGTACCCTAACCCTAACCCTAACCCTAACCCTAACCCGTACCCTAACCCTAACCCTAACCCTAACCCTAACCCTAACCCTAACCCGTACCCTAAACCGTACCCTAACCCTAACCCTAACCCTAACCCTAAACCCTAACCCTAACCCTAACCCTAACCCTAATCCTAACCCTAACCCCTAACCCTAACCCTAACCCGTACCCTAACCCTAACCCTAACCCGTACCCTAACCCTAACCCGTACCCTAAACCGTACCCTAACCCTAACCCTAACCCTAACCCCTAACCCTAACCCTAACCCTAACCCTAATCCTAACCCGTACCCTAACCCTAACCCTAAACTTAACCCTAAACCGTACCCTAAACCTAACCTTAACCCGTACCCTAACCCTAACCCTAATCCTAACCCTAACCCTTTCCTAACCCTAACCCTAAACCTAACCCTAACCCTAACCCTAACCCTAACCCGTACCCTAACCCTAACCCATACCCTAACACTAACCCTAACCCTAACCCTAACCCTAACCCGTATGCTAAACCTAACCCTAACCCTCACCCTAACCCTACCCCGTACCCTAAACCTAACCCGTACCCTAACCCTAACCCGTACCCTAACCCTAACCCTAACCCTAACCCCTAAACCTAACCCTAACCCGTACCCTAACCATAACCCTAACCCATACCCTAACCCTAACCCGTACCCTAAACCTAACCCTAACCCTAACCCGTACCCTAACCCTAACCCTAACCCGTAAGCTAACCCTAACCCTAACCCTAACCCTAACCCTAACCCGTACCCTAACCCTAACCCTAACCCTAACCCTAAACCTAACCCGTACCCTAACCCTAACACTAACCCGAACCCTAACCCTAACCCGTACCCTAACCCTAAACCTAAACCTAACGCTAACCTGTACCCTAACCCTAACCCTAACCCAAACCCTAACACTAACCCGTACCCTAACCCTAACCCTAACCCTAACCCTAACCCGTACCCTAACCCTAACCCTAACCCTAACCCTAACCCGTACCCTAACCCTAACCCTAACCCTAACCCTAACCCTAACCCGTACCCTAAACCGTACCCTAACCCTAACCCTAATCCTAACCCTAACCCTTTCCTAACCCTAACCCTAAACCTAACCCTAACCCTAACCCTAACCCTAACCCGTACCCTAACCCTAACCCATACCCTAACACTAACCCTAACCCTAACCCTAACCCTAACCCTAACCCTAAACCCTAACCCTAACCGTAACCTGTACCCTAACCCTAACCCTAAACCGTACCCTAACCCTAACCTGTACCCTAACACTAACCCTAACCCTAACCCGTACCCTAAACCTAACCCGTACCCTAACCCTGACCCGTACCCTAAACCTAACCCGTACCCTAACCCTAACCCGTAACCTAACCCGTACCCTAACCCGTACCCTAACCCTAACCCGTACCCTAACCCATACCCTAATCCTAACAATAACCCTAACCCGTACCCTAAACTTAACCCTAACCCTTACCCTAACCCCTAACCCCTAACCCTAACCCTAACCCTAACCCTAACCCGTACTTTAACACTAACACTAACCCTAACCCTAAACCTAACCCGTACCCTAAACCTAACCCTAAACCTAACCCTAACCCGTACTCTAACCATAACCCCTAACCCTAACCATAACCCGTACCCTAAAACTAACCCTAACCCTAACCCGTACCTTAACCCTAACCCTAACCCTAACCCTAACCAGTACCCTAACCCTAACACTAACCCGTACCTTAACCCTAACTCGTACCCTAATCATAAGCCTAACCCTACCCTAACCCGTACCCAAACTCGTACTCTAACCCTAACCCGTACCCTAACACTAACCCTAACCCAACACTAACCTTAACCCTAACCCTAACACGTACCCTAACCCTAAGCCTAACCCTAACCCGTACCCTAACCCTAACCCTAACCAGTACCCTAACCCTAACCCTAACCCGTACCCTAACCCTAAACCGTACCCTAAACCTAACCCTAACCCTAACCCGTACCCTAACCCGTACCCTAGCCCTACCCCGTACCCTAACCATACTCCGTACCCTAACCCTAACCCTAACCCTAACCCGTACCCTAACCCTAACCCTAATCCTTTCCTAAACCTAACCCTAACCCTAACTCTCACCCTAACCCGTACCCTAATCCGTACCCTAACCCTAACCCGTACCCTAACCCTAAACCTAACCCTAACCCGTACCCTAACACTAACCCTAACCCTAACACTAACCCGTACCCTAACCCTAACCCGTACCCTAACCCGTACCCAGGCCTCACCCTAACACTAACCCTTACCCTAACCCCTAACCCCTAACCCTAACCCTAACCCTAACCCGTACCCTAACCTTAACCCTAACCCGTACCCTAACCCGTACCCTAACCCTAACCCTAACCCTAACCCTTTCCTAACCCTAACCCTAACCCTAACCCTAATCCTAAACCTAACCCGTACCCTAAACCTAACCCTTACCCTAACCCTAAACCTAACCCTAACCCTAACCCTAACCCGTAAGCTAACCCTAACCCTAACCCTAACCCTAAACCTAACCCTAACCCGTTCCCTAACCCGAACCCTAACCCTAACCCTTAACCTAAACCTAACCCATACCCTAACCCTAACCCTAACCCGAACCCTAACCCTAACCCGTACCCTACCCTAACCCTAAACCTAACGCTAACCCGTACCCTAACCCTAACCCTAACCCAAACCCTAACACTAACCCGTACCCTAACCCTAACCCTAACCCGTACCCTAACCCTAACCCTAACCCTAAACCTAACCCGTACCCTAACCCTAACGCTAACCCTAACCCTAACCCTAACCCTAATCCGTACCCTAACAATAACCCTAACCCGTACCCTAACCCTAACCGTAACCCTAAACCTAACCCGTACCCTAACCCTAACCCTAACCCTAACCCTAACCCGTAACCTAACCCTAACCCTAAACCTAACCCTAACCCGTACCCTAACCCTAACCCTAACCCAAACCCTAACCCTAACCCATACCCTAACCCTAACCCTAACACTAACCCTAACCCTAACCCGTACCCTAACCCTAACCCTAACCCTAACCCGTACCCTAACCCGTACCCAAACCCGTACCCTAACCCTAACCCTAACCCTAACCCCTAACCCTAACCCTAACCCTAACCCTAACCCTAACCCGTACCCTAACCCTAGCCCTATCCCTAACCCTAACCCGTACCCTAAACCTAACCTTAACCCGTACCCTAACCCAAACCCTAATCCTAACCCTAACCATTTCCTAACCCTAACCCTAACCCTAATCCTATCCCCTAACCCTAACCCTAAACCGTACACTAACCCTAACCCTAACGCTAACCCCTAACCCTAACCCTAACCCGTACCCTAAACCTAACTCTAACCCGTACCCTAACCCTAAACGGTACCCTAACCCTAACACGTACCCTAACACGTACCCTAACCCTAACCCTAACCTTATCCCTAAACCTAACCCGTACCCTAAACCTAACCCTAATCCTAAACCTAACCCGTACCCTAACCCTTACCTTAAACCTAACCCTAACCCGTACCCTAACCCTAATCCTAACCCTAACCCTAACCCTTACCCTAACCCGTACCCTAACACTAACCTTAACCAACCCTAACCCTAACCCTAACCCTAAGCCTAAACCTTTCCTAACCCTAACCCTAACCCAAACCCTAACCCGTACGCTATCCCTAACTCTAACCCTAACCCTAACCCGTACCCTAACCCTAACCTGTACTCTAACCCTAACCCTAACCCTAACTCTAACCCCTAACCCTAACCGTAACCCGTACCCTAAACCTAACCCTAAACCGTACCCTAACCCTAACCCGTACCCTAACCCTAACCCTAACCTTAAACCTAACCCTAACCCGTACCCTAACCCTAACCCGTACCCTAACCCTGACCCGTACCCTAACCCTAACCCGTACCCTAAACCTAACCCGTAACCTAACCCGTACCCTAACCCGTACCCTAACCCTAACCCGTACCCTAACCCATACCCTAACCCTAACACTAACCATAACCCTAACCCGTACCCTAAGCCTAACCCTAACACTTACCCTAACCCCTAATCACTAACCCTAACCCTAACCCTAACCCGTACTTTAACACTAACACTAACCCTAACCCTAACCCTAAACCGTACCCTAACCCTAACCCTAAACCTAACCCTTTCCTAACCCTAACCCTAACCCAACCCTAACCCTAACCCTAACCCGTACACTAACCCTAAGCCTAACCCTAACCCGTACCCTAACCCTAAACCTAACCAGTACCCTAACCCTAACCCTAACCCGTACCCTAACCCTAAACTGTACCCTAAACCTAACCCTAACCTTAACCCGTACCCTAAACCGTACCCTAACCCTAACCCGTACCCTAACCCTAACCCTAACCTCAACCCAATCCTAAACTTATCCCGTACCCTAACCCTAACCCTAACCCGTTCCCTAACCCGTACCCTAACCCTACCCCTTACCCTAACCATACTCCGTACCCTAAACCTAACCCTAACCCTAACCCGTACCCTAACCCTAACCCTAATCCTTTCCTAAACCTAACCCTAAACCTAACTCTCACCCTAACCCGTACCCTAACCCGTACCCTAACCCTAACCCGTACCCTAACCCTAACCCTAACCTGTACCCTAACAATAACCCTAACCCTAACACTAACCCGTACCCTAACCCTAACCTGTACCCTAACCCGTACCCTAACCCTCACCCTAACACTAACCCTAACCTTAACCCCTAACCCCTAACCCTAACCCTAAACCTAACCCTAACCCGTACCCTAACCTTAACCCTAACCCGTACCCTAACCCGTACCCTAACCCTAACCCTAACCCTAACCCTTTCCTAACCCTAACCCTAACCCAACCCTAACCCTAACCCTAACCAGTACCCTAACCCTAAACCGTACCCTAAACCTAACCCTAACCCTAACCCGTACCCTAACCCGTACCCTAACCCTAACCCGTACACTAACCCTAACCCGTACCCTAACCCCAACCCTAACTCTAACCCAACCCTAACCCGAAACCGAATCCTAAACCTAACCCTAACCCGTATCCTAACCCGTACCCTAACCCTAAGCCGTACCCTAACCCTAACCCGTAACCTAACCCTAACCCTAAACCTAACCCTAACCCTAACCCGTACCATAAACCTAACCCTAACCCTAACCCTAACTCTAACCCTAACCCGTACCCTAACCCTAACCCTAACCCGTACCCTAACCCTACCCCTAACCCTAACCCTAACCCTTTCCTAACCCTAACCCTAACCCTAACCCTAACCCTAAACCTAACCCTAACCCGTACCCTAACCCTAACCCGTACCCTAACCCTAACCCTAAACCTAACCCTAACCCTAACCCGTATGCTAAACCTAATACTAACCCTAAACCTAACCCTAAACCGTACCTTAACCCTAACCCTAACCCTAACCCTAACCGGTACCCTAAACCTAACCCTAACCCGTACCTAACCGTAACCCGTATACTAACCCTAACACTAACCCTAACCCGTACCCATACCCCTAAACCTAACCCTAACCCTAACCCTAACCAGCACCCTATCCCTAACCCTAACACTAACCTAACCCTAACCCTAACCCGTACCCTAACCCTAACCCTAACCCTAACCCTAACCCGTACCCTAACCCTAACCCTAAACCGTACCTTAACCCGTACCCTAACCCTAACCCTAACCCATACCCTAACCCTAACCCTAACACTAACCCTAACCCTAACCCGTACCCTAACCTTAACCCGTACCCTAACCCTAACCTTAACCCTAACCCTAACCCTTTTCTAACCCTAAACCTAACCCTAAAACTAACCCGTACCCTAACCCTAACCAGTACCCTAACCCTAACCCTAACCCTAACCTGTACCCTAACCCTAACCCGTACCCTAACACTAACCCTAATCCTAACCCCTAAACCTAACCCTAAACCGTACCCTAACCCGTACCCTAACCCGTACCCTAACCCTAACCGGTACCCTAACCCTAACACGTACCCTAACCTGTACCCTAATCCTAACCCTAACCCTAACCCTAAACCTAACCGATACCCTAAACCTAACCCTAACCCTAACCCTAACACGTACCCTAACCCTTACCCTAAACCTAACCCTAACACGTACCCTAACCCTAATCCTAACCCTAACCCTAACCCTTACCCTAACCCGTACCCTAACCCTAACCCGAACCATAACTCGTACCCTAACCGGTACCCTAACCCTAACCCTAACCCTAACCCCTAACCCCTAACCCTAACCCTAACCCTAACCCTAACCCTAACCCTAACCCATACATTAACACTAACACTAACCCTAACCCTAACCCTAACCCGTACCCTAAACCTAAACCTTACCCTAACACTAACCCTAACACTTACCCTAACCCTAACACCTAACCCTAACCCTAACCCGTACCCTAAACCTAACCCTAACCCTAACCCGTACCCTAACCCTAACCATAACCCTAACCCGTACCCTAACCCTAAACCTAACCAGTACCCTAACCCTAACCCTAACCCGTACCCTAACCCTAACCCGTACCCTAAACCTAACCCTAACCCGTACCCTAACCCGTACCCTAACCCGTACCCTAACCCTAACCCGTACCCTAACCCTAACCCTAACACTAACCCAAACTTAACCCTAACCCGTACCCTAACCCTAACCCTAACCCGAACCCTAACCCTAAACAGTACCCTAACCGTAACCCTAAACCTAACCCATACCCTAACACTAACCCTAATCCTAACACTAACCCGTACCCTAAACCTAACCCGTACCCTAACCCGTACCCAGGCCTCACCCTAACCCTAACCCTAACCCTAACCCCTAACCCCTAACCCTAACCCTAACCCTAACCCTAACCCGTACCCTAACCTTAACCCTAACCCGTACCCTAACCTGTACCCTAACCCTAACCCTAACCCTAACCCTTTCCTAACCCTAACCCTAACCCTAACCCTAATCCTAAACCTAACCCGTACCCTAAACCTAACCGTTACCCTAACCCTAAACCTAACCCTAACCCTAACCCTAACCCGTAAGCTAACCCTAACCCTAACCCTAACCCTAACCCTAACCCGTTCCCTAACCCGAACCCTAACCCTAACCCTAAACCTAAACCTAACCCGTACCCTAACCCTAACCCTAACCCGAACCCTAACCCTAACCCGTAACCTAACCCTAACCCTAAAACTAACGCTAACCCGTACCCTAACCCTAACCCTAACAAAAACCCTAACACTAACCCGTACCCTAACCCTAACCCTAACCCTAACCCTAAACCTAACCCGTACCCTAAACCGTACCCTAACCCTAACCCTAACCCTAACCCCTAACCCTAAACCTAACCCTAACCCTAACCTTAACCCGTACCCTAACCCTAACCCTAACCTTAACCCTTACACGTACCCTAACCCTAACCTTAACCCGTACCCTAAACCTAACCCTAATCCTAACCCTAACCCTTTCCTAACCCTAACCCTAACCCGTACCCTAAAACGTACCCTAACCCTAACCCTAACCCTAAACCTAACCCCTAACCCTAACCCTAACCCTAACCCTTACCTTAACCCGTACCCTAACCCTAACCCTAATCCGTACCCTAACCCTAACCCTAACCCTTTCCTAACCCTAACCCTATCCTTAACCCTAACCCTAAACCTAACCCGTACACTAAACCTAACCCGTACACTAACCCTAACCCTAACACTAACCCGTACGCTAACCCTAACCCTAACCCTAACCCTAACCCTAAACCTAACCCGTACCCTCACCCTAACCCTAACCCTAACCCTAACCCTAACCCTAATCCGTACCCTAACAATAACCCTAAACCGTACCCTAACCCTAACCCTAACCGTAACCCGAAACCTAACCCGTACCCTAACCCTAACCCTAACCTTAACCCTAACCCGTACCCTAACCCTAACCCTAAACCTAACCCTAACCCGTACCCTAACCCTAACCCTAACCCAAACCCTAACCCTAAACCTTACCCTAACCCTAACCCTAACCCTTACCCTAACCCAAACCGTACCCTAACCCTAACCATAACCCTAACCCGTACCCTAACCCATACCCAAACCCGTACCCTAACCCTAACCCTAACCCTAACCCCTAACCCTAACCCTAACCCGTACCCTAACCCTAGCCCTAACCCTAACCCTAACCCGTACCCTAACCCTAACCTTAACCCGTACCCTAACCATAACACTAATCCTAACCCTAACCCTTTCCTAACCCTAACCCTAACCCGTACCCTAACCCTAACCCTAAACCTATCCCTAACCCTAACCCGTACCCTAAACCTAACCCTAATCCTAAACATAACCCGTACCCTAACCCTTACCTTAAACCTAACCCTAACCCGTACCCTAACCCTAATCCTAACTCTAACCCTAACCCTTACCCTAAACCGTACCCTAACCCTAACCTTAACCAACCCTAACCCTAACCCTAACCCTAAGCCTAAACCTTTCCTAACCCTAACCCTAACCCTAACCCTAACCCGT
>JAVLSZ010000398.1:47500-81459 GCA_032313775.1 Urocyon cinereoargenteus
ACCCTAACCCGTAAGCTAACCCTAACCCTAACCCTAACCCTAAACCTAACCCTAACCCGTTCCCTAACCCGAACCCTAACCCTAACTCTAAACCTAAACCTAACCCATACCCTAACCCTAACCCTAACCCGAACCCTAACCCTAACCCGTACCCTAACCCTAACCCTAAACCTAACGCTAACCCGTACCCTAACCCTAACCGTAACCCAAACCCTAACACTAACCCGTAACCTAACCCTAACCCTAACCCTAACCCTAACCAGTACCCTAACCCTAACCCTAACCCTAAACCTAACCCGTACCCTAAACCGTACCCTAACCCTAACCCTAACCCTAACCCTAACCTCTAACCCTAAACCTAACCCTAACCCTAACCTTAACCCGTAACCTAACCCTAACCCTAACCTTAACCCTAACACGTACCCTAACCCGAACCCTAACCCGTACCCTAACCCTAACCCTAATCCTAACCCTAACCCTTTCCTAATCCTAACCCTAACCCGTACCCTAAAACGTACCCTAACCCTAACCCTAACCCTAAACCTAACCCCTAGCCCTAACCCTAACCCTAACCCTAAACTTAACCCGTACCCTAACCCTAACCCTAATCCGTACCCTAACCCTAACCCTAACCCTTTCCTAACCCTAACCCTATCCTTAACCCTAACCCTAAACCTAACCCGTACACTGAACCTAACCCGTACCCTAACCATAACCCTAACACTAACCCGTACGCTAACCCTAACCCTAACCCTAACCCTAAACCTAACCCGTACCCTAACCCTAACCCTAACCCTAACCCTAACCCTAATCCGTACCCTAACAATAACCCTAAACCGTACCCTAACCCTAACCCTAACCGTAACCCTAAACCTAACCCGTACCCTAACCCTAACCCTAACCCTAACCCTAACCCTAACCCGTACCCTAACCCTAACCCTAAACCTAACCCTAACCCGTACCCTAACCCTAACCCTAACCCAAACCCTAACCCTAAACCTTACCCTAAACCTAACCCTAACACTTACCCTAACCCTAACCCGTACCCTAACCCTAACCCTAACCCTAACCCGTACCCTAACCAGTACCCAAACCCGTACTCTAACCCTAACCCTAACCTTAACCCCTAACCCTAACCCTAACCCTAACCCTTACCCTAACCCGTACCCTAACCCTAGCCCTAACCCTAACCCTAACCCGTACCCTAACCCTAACCCTAACCCGTACCCTAACACTAACCCTAAACCTAACCCTAACCCGTACCCTAACCCTAACCCTAACCCAAACCCTAACCCTAAACCTTACCCTAAACCTAACCCTAACACTTACCCTAACCCTAACCCGTACCCTAACCCTAACCCTAACCCTAACCCGTACCCTAACCAGTACCCAAACCCGTACTCTAACCCTAACCCTAACCTTAACCCCTAACCCTAACCCTAACCCTAACCCTTACCCTAACCCGTACCCTAACCCTAGCCCTAACCCTAACCCTAACCCGTACCCTAACCCTAACCTTAACCCGTACCCTAACCCTAACCCTAATCCTAACCCTAACCCTTTCCTAACCCTAACCCTAACCCTAACCCTAACCCTAACCCTAACCCGTACCCTAACCCGTACCCTAACACTAACCCTAACCCTAACCCTACCCGTATGCTAACCCTAACCCTAACACTCACCCTAATCCTAACCTGTACCTTAACCCTAACCCGTACCCTAACCCTAACCCGTACCCTAACCCTAACCCTAACCCTAACCCCTAAACCTAACCCTAACCCGTAACCTAACCATAACCCTAACCCTAACCCTAACACTAACCTGTACCCTAACCCTAACACTTACCCTAACCCTAAACCTAATCCTATCCCCTAACCCTAACCCTAAACGGTACCCTAACCCTAACACGTACCCAAACCCGTACCCTAACACTAACCCTAACCCTATCCCTAACCCTAACCCGTACCCTAAACCTAACCCTAATCCTAAACCTAACCCGTACCCTAACCCTTACCTTAAACCTAACCCTAACCCGTACCCTAACCCTAATCCTAACCCTAACCCTAACCCTTACCCTAACCCGTACCCTAACACTAACCTTAACCAACCCTAACCCTAACCCTAACCCTAAGCCTAAACCTTTCCTAACCCTAACCCTAACCCTAACCCTAACCCGTACGCTATCCCTAACTCTAACCCTAACCCTAACCCGCACCCTAACCCTAACCTGTACTCTAACCCTAACCCTAACCCTAACCCTAACCCCTAACCCTAACCGTAACCCGTACCCTAACCCTAACCCTAAAACGTACCCTAACCCTAACCCGTAACCTAACCCTAACCCTAACTTTAAACCTAACCCTAACCCGTACCCTAACCCTAACCCGTACCCTAACCCTGAACCGTACCCTAACCCTAACCCGTACCCTAACCCTAACCCGTACCCTAACCCATACCCTAACCCTAACCCTAACCCTAACCCTAACCCATACCCTAAACCTAACCCTAACCCTAACCCTAACCCGTACCCTAACCCTTACACTAAACCTAACCCTAACACGTACCCTAACCCTAATCCTAACCCTAACCCTAACCCTTACCCTAACCCATACCCTAACCCTAACCCTAACCATAACTCGTACCCTAACCGGTACCCTAACCCTAACCCTAACCCTAACCCCTAACCGCTAACCCTAACCCTAACCCTAACCCTAACCCTAACCCATACATTAACACTAACACTAACCCTAACCCTAACCCGTACCCTAACCCTAACCCTAACCCTAAACCTAACCCGTACCCTAAACCGTACCCTAACCCTAACCCTAACCCTAACCCTAACCCCTAACCCTAACCCTAAACCGTACCCTAAACCTAACCCTAACCCTAACCCGTACCCTAACCCTAACCATAACCCTAACCCGTACCCTAACCCTAAACCTAACCAGTACCCTAACCCTAACCCTAACCCGTACCCTAACCCTAACCCGTACACTAACCCTAACCCTAACCCGTACCCTAACCCGTACCCTAACCCTAACCCGTACCCTAACCCTAACCCTAAAACTAACCCAAACTTAACCCTAACCCGTACCCTAACCCTAACCCTAACCCGAACCCTAACCCTAAACAGTACCCTAACCCTAACCCTAACCCTAACCCGTACCCTAACACTAACCCTAACCCTAACACTAACCCGTACCCTAACCCTAACCCGTACCCTAACCCGTACCCAGGCCTCACCCTAACCCTAACCGTAACCCTAACCCCTAACCCCTAACCCTAACCCTAACCCTAACCCTAACCCGTACCCTAACCTTAACCCTAACCCGTACCCTAACCCGTACCCTAACCCTAACCCTAACCCTAACCCTTTCCTAACCCTAACCCTAACCCTAACCCTAATCCTAAACCTAATCCGTACCCTAAACCTAACCCTTACCCTAACCCTAAACCTAACCCTAACCCTAACCCTAACCCGTAAGCTAAACCTAACCCTAACCCTAACCCTAAACCTAACCCTAACCCGTTCCCTAACCCGAACCCTAACCCTAACCCTAAACCTAAACCTAACCCGTACCCTAACCCTAACCCTAACCCGAAACCTAACCCTAACCCGTACCCTAACCCTAACCCTAAAACTAACGCTAAACCGTACCCTAACCCTAACCCTAACCCAAACCCTAACACTAACCCGTACCCTAACCCTAACCCTAACCCTAACCCTAACCCGTACCCTAACCCTAACCCTAACCCTAAACCTAACCCGTACCCTAAACCGTACCCTAACCCTAACCCTAACCCTAACCCTAACCCCTAACCCTAACCCTAACCTTAACCCGTACCCTAACCCTAACCCTAACCTTAACCCTAACACGTACCCTAACCCTAACCTTAACCCGTACCCTAAACCTAACCCTAATCATAAACCTAACCCTATCCTAACCCTAACCCTAACCCGTACCCTAAAACGTACCCTAAACCTAACCCTAACCCTAAACCTAACCCCTAACCCTAACCCTAAACCTAACCCTAAACTTAACCCGTACCCTAACCCTAACCCTAATCCGTACACTAACCCTAACCCTAACTCTTTCCTAACCCTAACCCTATCCTTAACCCTAACCCTAAACCTAACCCGTACACTAAACCTAACCTTTACCCTAACCCTAACCCTAACACTAACCCGTACGCTAACCCTAACCCTAACCCTAACCCTAACCCTAAACCTAACCCGTACCCTCACCCTAACCCTAACCCTAACCCTAACCCTAACCCTAATCCGTACCCTAACAATAACCCTAACCCGTACCCTAACCCTAACCCTAACCGTAACCCGAAACCTAACCCGTACCCTAACCCTAACCCTAACCCTAACCCTAACCCTAACCCGTACCCTAACCCTAACCCTAAACCTAACCCTAACCCGTACCCTAACCCTAACCCTAACCCAAACCCTAACCCTAAACCTTACCCTAACCCTAACCCTAACACTTACCCTAACCCTAACCCGTACCCTAACCCTAACCCTAACCCTAACCCGTACCCTAACCCGTACCCAAACCCGTACCCTAACCCTAAACCTAACCCTAACCCCTAACCCTAACCCTAACCCTAACCCTAACCCTAACCCGTACCCTAACCCTAGCCCTAACCCTAACCCTAACCCGTACCCTAAACCTAACCTTAACCCGTACCCTAACCCTAACCCTAATCCTAACCCTAACCCTTTCCTAACCCTAACCCTAACCCGTACCCTAACCCTAACCCTAACCCTATCCCTAACCCTAACCCGTACCCTAAACCTAACCCTAATCCTAAACCTAACCCGTACCCTAACCCTTACCTTAAACCTAACCCTAACCCGTACCCTAACCCTAATCCTAACCCTAACCCTAACCCTTACCCTAACCCGTACCCTAACCCTAACCTTAACCAACCCTAACCCTAACCCTAACCCTAAGCCTAAACCTTTCCTAACCCTAACCCTAACCCTAACCCTAACCCGTACGCTATCCCTAACTCTAACCCTAACCCTAACCCGTAACCTAACCCTAACCTGTACTCTAACCCTAACCCTAACCCTAACGCTAACCCCTAACCCTAACCGTAACCCGTACCCTAACCCTAACCCTAAACCGTACCCTAACCCTAACCCGTACCCTAACCCTAAACCTAACCCTAAACCTAACCCTAATCCGTACCCTAACCCTAACCCGTACCCTAACCCTGACCCGTACCCTAACCCTAACCCGTACCCTAACCCTAACCCGTAACCTAACCCGTACCCTAACCCTAACCCGTACCCTAACCCATACCCTAACCCTAACCCTAACCATAACCCTAACCCGTACCCTAAGCCTAACCCTAACACTTACCCTAACCCCTAATCACTAAACCTAACCCTAACCCTAACCCGTACTTTAACACTAGCACTAACCCTAACCCTAACCCTAAACCGTACCCTAAACCTAACCCTAACCCTAACCCGTACCCTAACCCTAACCCCTAACCCTAACCATAACCCATACCCTAAACCTAACCCTAACCCTAACCCGTACCCTAACCCTAACCCTAACCCTAACCCTAACCAGTACCCTAACCCTAACCCTAACCCGTACCGTAACCCTAACCCGTACCTTAACCATAACCCTAACCCTACCCTAACCCGTACCCTAACTCGTACCCTAACCCTAACCCGTACCCTAACCCTAACCCTAACCCTAACCCTACCCCTTCCTTAACCCTTACCCTAACACTAACCCTGACACGTACCCTATACCTAACCCTAACCCTAACCCTAACTCTAACCCTAACCCGTACCCTAACCCTAACCCTAACCCGTACCCTAACCCTACCCCTAACACTAACCCTAACCCTTTCCTAACCCTAACCCTAACCCTAACCCTAACCCTAACCCTAACCCTAAACCTAACCCTAACCCATACCCTAACCCTAACCCGTACCCTAACCCTAACCCTAAACCTAACCCTAACCCTAACCCGTATGCTAAACCTAATACTAACCCTAACCCTAACCCTAAACCGTACCTTAACCCTAACCCTAACCCTAACCCTAACCGGTACCCTAAACCTAACCCTAACCCGTACCCTAACCGTAACCCGTATCCTAACCCTAACCCTAACCCGTACCCGTACCCTAAACCTAACCCTAACCCTAACCCTAACCAGCACCCTATCCCTAACCCTAACCCTAAACCTAACCCTAACCCTAACCCGTACCCTAACCCTAACCCTAACCCTAACCCTAACCCGTACCCTAACCCTAACCCTAAAACGTACCCTAACCCGTACCCTAACCCTAACCCTAACCCATACCCTAACCCTAACCCTAACACTAACCCTAACCCTAACCCGTTCCCTAACCTTAACCCGTACCCTAACCCTAACCTTAACCCTAACCCTAACCCTTTTCTAACCCTAACCCTAACCCTAAAACTAACCCTAACCCTAACCCGTACCCTAACCCTAACCCGTACCCTAACCCTAACCCTAACCCTAACCCTAACCTGTACCCTAACCCTAACCCGTACCCTAACACTAACCCTAATCCTAACCCCTAACCCTAACCCTAAACCGTACCCTAACCCGTACCCTAACCCTAACCGGTACCCTAACCCTAACACGTACCCTAACCCGTACCCTAATCCTAACCCTAACCCTAACCCTAACCCTAAACCATACCCTACACCTAACCCTAACCCTAACCCTAACCCTAACCCGTACCCTAACCCTTACCCTAAACCTAACCCTAACACGTACCCTAAACCTAATCCTAACCCTAACCCTAACCCTTACCCTAACCCATACCCTAACCCTAACCCTAACCATAACTCGTACCCTAACCCGTACACTAACCCTAACCCTAACCCTAACCCTAACCCCGAACCCCTAACCCTAACCCTAACCCTAACCCGTACATTAACACTAACACTAACCCTAACCCTAACCCTAACCCGTACATTAACACTAACACTAACCCTAACCCTAAACCTAAACCGTACCCTAAACCTAAACCTTACCCTAACACTAACCCTAACCCTTACCCTAACCCTAACACCTAACCCTAACCCTAACCCGTACCCTAAACCTAACCCTAACCCTAACCCGTACCCTAAACCTAACCCTAACCCTAACCCGTACCCTAACCCTAACCATAACCCTAACCCTAACCCTAACCCTAACCCCTAAACCTAACCCTAACCCGTACCCTAACCATAAACCTAACCCTAACCCTAACACTAACCCGTACCCTAACCCTAACCCTTACCCTAACCCTAACCCTAACCCTATCCCTAACCCTAACCCGTACCCTAAACCTAACCCTAATCCTAAACCTAACCCGTACCCTAACCCTTACCTTAAACCTAACCCTAACCCGTACCCTAACCCTAATCCTAACCCTAAACCTAACCCTTACCCTAACCCGTACCCTAACCCTAACCTTAACCAACCCTAACCCTAATCCTAACCCTAACCCTAAACTTTTCCTAACCCTAAACCTAACCCTAACCCTAACCCGTACGCTATCCCTAACTCTAACCCTAACCCTAACCCGTACCCTAACCCTAACCTGTACTCTAACCCTAACCCTAACCCTAACCCTAACCCTAACCCCTAACCCTAACCGTAACTCGTACCCTAACCCTAACCCTAAACCGTACCCTAAACCTAACCCGTACCCTAACCCTAACCCTAACCCTAAACCTAACCCTAACCCGTACCCTAACCCTAACCCGTACCCTAACCCTGACCCGTACCCTAACCCTAACCCGTACCCTAACCCTAACCCGTAACCTAACCCGTACCCTAACCCGTACCCTAACCCTAACCCTAACCATAACCCTAACCCGTACCCTAAGCCTAACCCTAACACTTACCCTAACCCCTAATCACTAACCCTAACCCTAACCCTAACCCGTACTTTAACACTAACACTAACCCTAACCCTAACCCTAAACCGTACCCTAAACCTAACCCTAACCCTAACCCGTACCCACCCTAACCCCTAACCCTAACCATAACCCATACCCTAAACCTAACCCTAACCCTAACCCGTACCCTAACCCTAACCCTAACCCTAACCCTAACCAGTACCCTAACCCTAACCCGTACCCTAACCCTAAGACTAAACCTAACCCTAACCCTAATCCGTACACTAAACCTAACCCTAACCCTAACCCTAACCCTACCCCTTCCTTAACCCTTACCCTAACACTAACCCTGACACGTACCCTATACCTAACCCTAACCCTAACCCTAACTCTAACCCTAACCCGTACCCTAACCCTAACCCTAACCCGTACCCTAACCCTACCCCTAACCCTAACCCTAACCCTTTCCTAACCCTAACCCTAACCCTAACCCTAACCCTAAACCTAACCCTAACCCATACCCTAACCCTAACCCGTACTTTAACACTAACACTAACCCTAACCCTAACCCTAAACCGTACCCTAAACCTAACCCTAACCCTATCCCGTACCCACCCTAACCCCTAACCCTAACCATAACCCATACCCTAACCCTAAACCTAACCCTAACCCTAACCCGTATGCTAAACCTAATACTAACCCTAACCCTAACCCTAAACCGTACCTTAACCCTAACCCTAACCCTAACCCTAACCGGTACCCTAAACCTAACCCTAACCCGTACCCTAACCGTAACCCGTATCCTAACCCTAACGCTAACCCTAACCCGTACCCGTACCCTAAACCTAACCCTAACCCTAACCCTAACCAGCACCCTATCCCTAACCCTAACCCTAAACCTAACCCTAACCCTAACCCGTACCCTAACCCTAACCCTAACCCTAACCCTAACCCTAACCCGTACCCTAACCCTAACCCTAAACCCTACCCTAACCCGTACCCTAAACCTAACCCTAACCCATACCCTAACCCTAACCCTAACACTAACCCTAACCCTAACCCGTACCCTAACCTTAACCCGTACCCTAACCCTAACCTTAACCCTAACCCTAACCCTTTTCTAACCCTAACCCTAACCCTAACCCTAACCCTACCCCTTCCTTAACCCTTACCCTAACACTAACCCTGACACGTACCCTATACCTAACCCTAACCCTAACCCTAACTCTAACCCTAACCCGTACCCTAACCCTAACCCGTACCGTAACCCTAACCCTAACCCTAACCCTAACCTGTACCCTAACCCTAACCCGTACCCTAACACTAACCCTAATCCTAACCCCTAACCCTAACCCAAAACCGTACCCTAACCCGTACCCTAACCCTAACTGGTACCCTAACCCTAACACGTACCCTAACCCGTACCCTAATCCTAACCCTAACCCTAACCCTAACCCTAACCCTAACCCATACCCTTCACCTAACCCTAACCCTAACCCTAACCCTAACCCGTACCCTAACCCTTACCCTAAACCTAACCCTAACACGTACCCTAAACCTAATCCTAACTCTAACCCTAAATCTTACCCTAACCCGTACCCTAACCCTAACCCTAACCATAACTCGTACCCTAACCCGTACCCTAACCCTAACCCTAACCCTAACCCCTAACCCCTAACCCTAACCCTAACCCTAACCCGTACATTAACACTAACCCGAACCCTAACCCTAACCCTAACCCGTACATTAACACTAACACTAACCCTAACCCTAACCCTAAACCGTACCCTAAACCTAAACCTTACCCTAACACTAACCCTAACCCTTACCCTAACCCTAACACCTAACCCTAACCCTAACCCGTACCCTAAACCTAACCCTAACCCTAACCCGTACCCTAAACCTAACCCTAACCCTAACCCGTACCCAAATCTAACCATAACCCTAACCCTAACCCTAACCCTAACCCCTAAACCTAACCCTAACCCGTACCCTAACCATAACCCTAACCCTAACCCTAACACTAACCCGTACCCTAACCCTAACCCTTACCCTAACCCTAACCCTAATCCTATCCCCTAACCCTAAACCTAAACCGTACACTAACCCTAACCCTAACGCTAACCCCTAACCCTAACCCTAACCCGTACCCTAAACCTAACTCTAACCCGTACCCTAACCCTAAACGGTACCCTAACCCTAACACGTACCCTAACCCGTACCCTAACCCTAACCCTAACCCTATCCCTAACCCTAACCCGTACCCTAACCCTGACCCGTACCCTAACCCTAACCCGTACCCTAACCCTAACCCGTAACCTAACCCGTACCCTAACCCTAACCCGTACCCTAACCCATACCCTAACCCTAACCCTAACCATAACCCTAACCCGTACCCTAAGCCTAACCCTAACACTTACCCTAACCCCTAATCACTAACCCTAACCCTAACCCTAACCCGTACTTTAACACTAACACTAACCCTAACCCTAACCCTAAACCGTACCCTAAACCTAACCCTAACCCTAACGCGTACCCTAACCCTAACCCCTAACCCTAACCATAACCCATACCCTAAACCTAACCCTAACCCTAAACCGTACCCTAACCCTAACCCTAACCCTAACCCTAACCAGTACCCTAACCCTAACCCTAACCCGTACCGTAACCCTAACCCGTACCCTAACCATAACCCTAACCCTACCCTAACCCGTACCCTAACTCGTACCCTAACCCTAACCCGTACCCTAACCCTAACCCTAACCCAACCCTAACCCTAACCCTAACCCGTACCCTAACCCTAAGCCTAACCCTAACCCGTACCCTAACCCTAACCAGTATCCTAACCCTAACCCTAACCCGTACCCTAACCCTAAACCGTACCCTAAACCTAACCCTAACCCTAACCCGTACCCTAACCCGTACCCTAACCCTAACCCGTACTCTAACCCTAACCCTAACCTCAACCCAATCCTAAACTTAACCCGTACCCTAACCCTAACCCTTACCCGTTCCCTAACCCGTACCCTAACCCTACCCCGTACCCTAACCATACTCCGTACCCTAAACCTAACCCTAACCCTAACCTGTACCCTAACTTTAACCCTAATCCTTTCCTAAACCTAACCCTAACCCTAACCTGTACCCTAACCCTAACCCGTACCCTAACACTAACCCTAATCCTAACCCCTAACCCTAACCCTAAACCATACCCTAACCCGTACCCTAACCCTAACCGGTACCCTAAACCTAACACGTACCCTAACCCGTACCCTAATCCTAACCCTAACCCTAACCCTAACCCTAACCCATACCCTAAACCTAACCCTAACCCTAACCCTAACCCGTACCCTAACCCTTACCCTAAACCTAACCCTAACACGTACCCTAACCCTAATCCTAACCCTAACCCTAACCCTTACCATAACCCGAACCCTAACCCTAACGCTAACCATAACTCGTACCCTAACCGGTACCCTAACCCTAACCCTAACCCTAACCCCTAACCCCTAACCCTAACCCTAACCCTAACCCTAACCCTAACCCTAACCCATACATTAACACTAACACTAACCCTAACCCTAACCCTAACCCGTACCCTAAACCTAAACCTTACCCTAACACTAACCCTAACCCTTACCCTAACCCTAACACCTAACCCTAACCCTAACGCGTACCCTAAACCTAACCCTAACCCTAACCCGTACCCTAACCCTAACCATAACCCTAACCCGTACCCTAACCCTAAACCTAACCAGTACCCTAACCCTAACCCTAACCCGTACCCTAACCCTAACCCGTACCCTAACCCTAACCCTAACCCGTACCCTAACCCGTACCCTAACCCGTACCCTAACCCTAACCCGTACCCTAAACCTAACCCTAACACTAACTCTAACCCTAACCCATACCCTAACCTTACACTTAACCCGTACCCTAACCCTAACCCTAACCCTAACCCTTTCCTAACCCTAACCCTAACCCTATCCCTAACCCTAACCCGTACCCTAACCCTGACCCGTACCCTAACCCTAACCCGTACCCTAACCCTAACCCGTAACCTAACCCGTACCCTAACCCTAACCCGTACCCTAACCCTAACCCTAACCCTAACCCGTACCCTAACAATAACCCTAACCTTAAGACTAACCCGTACACTAACCCTAACCCGTACCCTAACCCGTACCCTAACCCTCACCCTAACCCTAACCCTAACCCTAACCCCTAACCCGTAACCCTAACCCTAAACCTAACCCTAACCCGTACCCTAACCTTAACCCTAACCCGTACCCTAACCCGTACCCTAACCATAACCCTAACCCTAACCCTTTCCTAACCCTAACCCTAACCCAACCCTAACCCTAACCCTAACCCGTACACTAACCCTAAGCCTAACCCTAACCCGTACCCTAACCCTAACCCTAACCAGTACCCTAACCCTAACCCTAACCCGTACCCTAACCCTAAACCGTACCCTAAACCTAACCCTAACCCTAACCCGTACCCTAACCCGTACCCTAACCCTAACCCGTACCCTAACCCTAACCCGTACCCTAACCCCAACCCTAACTCTAACCCAACCCTAACCCGAACCCGGATCCTAACACTAACCCTAACCCGTACCCTAACCCGTACCCTAACCCTAACCCGTACCCTAACCCTAACCCGTAACCTAACCCTAACCCTAAACCTAACCCTTACCCTAACCCGTACCCTAAACCTAACCCTAACCCTAACCCTAACACTACCCCTTCCTTAACCCTTACCCTAACCCTAACCCTGACACGTACCCTATACCTAACCCTAACCCTAACCCTAACCCTAACTCTAACCCTAACCCGTACCCTAACCCTAACCCTAACCCATACTCTAACCCTACCCCTAACCCTAACCCTAACCCTTTCCTAACCCTAACCCTAACCCTAACCCTAAACCTAACCCTAACCCGTACCCTAAACCTAACCTGTACCCTAACCCTAACCCTAAACCTAACCCTAACCCTAACCCGTATGCTAAACCTAATACTAACCCTAACCCTAACCCTAAACCGTACCTTAACCCTAACCCTAACCCTAACCCTAACCGGTACCCTAAACCTAACCCTAACCCGTACCCTAACCGTAACCCGTATCCTAACCCTAACCCTAACCCTAACCCGTACCCGTACCCTAAACCTAACCCTAACCCTAACCCTAACCAGCACCCTATCCCTAACCCTAACCCTAAACCTAACCCTAACCCTAACCCGTACCCTAACCCTAACCCTAACACGTACCCTAACCCTAACCCTAAACCGTACCCTAACCCGTACCCTAACCCTAACCCTAACCCATAACCTAACCCTAACCCTAACACTAACCCTAACCCTAACCCGTACCCTAACCCTAACCTTAACCCGTACCCTAACCCTAACCTTAACCCTAACCCTAACCCTTTTCTAACCCTAACCCTAACCCTAAACCTAACCCTAACACTAACCCGTACCCTAACCCTAACCCGTACCCTAACCCTAAACCTAACCCTAACCCTAACCTGTACCCTAACCCTAACCCGTACCCTAACACTAACCCTAATCCTAACCCCTAACCCTAACCCTAAACCATACCCTAACCCGTACCCTAACCCTAACCGGTACCCTAAACCTAACACGTACCCTAACCCGTACCCTAATCCTAACCCTAACCCTAACCCTAACCCTAACCCATACCCTAAACCTAACCCTAACCCTAACCCTAACCCGTACCCTAACACTTACCCTAAACCTAACCCTAACACGTACCCTAACCCTAATCCTAACCCTAACCCTAACCCTTACCATAACCCGTACCCTAACCCTAACGCTAACCATAACTCGTACCCTAACCGGTACCCTAACCCTAACCCTAACCCTAACCCCTAACCCATAACCCTAACCCTAACCCTAACCCTAACCCTAACCCTAACCCATACATTAACACTAACACTAACCCTAACCCTAACCCTAACCCGTACCCTAAACCTAAACCTTACCCTAACACTAACCCTAACCCGTACCCTAACCCTAACCCCTAACCCTAACCCTAACGCGTACCCTAAACCTAACCCTAACCCTAACCCGTACCCTAACCCTAACCATAACCCTAACCCGTACCCTAACCCTAAACCTAACCAGTACCCTAACCCTAACCCTAACCCGTACCCTAACCCTAACCCGTACCCTAACCCTAACCCTAACCCGTACCCTAACCCGTACCCTAACCCGTACCCTAACCCTAACCCGTACCCTAAACCTAACCCTAACACTAACTCTAACCCTAACCCATACCCTAACCTTACACTTAACCCGTACCCTAACCCTAACCCTAACCCTAACCCTTTCCTAACCCTAACCCTAACCCTAACCCTAACCCTAACCCGAACCCTAACCCTAAACAGTACCCTAACCCTAACCCTAACCCGTAACCTAACCCTAAACCGTACCCTAAACCTAACCCTAACCCTAACCCGTACCCTAACCCGTAACCTAACCCTAACCCGTACCCTAACCCGTACCCTAACCCTAACCCGTACCCTAACCCTAACCCTAACCCTAACCCCAACCCAATCCTAACCTTGACCCGTACCCTAACCCTAACCCTAACCCGTACCCTAACCCGTACCCTAGCCCTACCCCGTACCCTAACCATACTCCGTACCCTAACCCTAACCATAACCCTAACCCGTACCCTAACCCTAACCCTAATCCTTTCCTAAACCTAACCCTAACCCTAACACTCACCCTAACCTGTACCCTAACCCGTACCCTAACACTAACCCGTACCCTAACCCTAACCCTAACCCTAACCCGTACCCTAACCCGTACCCCAACCCTAACCCTAACCCTAACCCGTACCCTAATCCCAACCCTAACTCTAACCCAACCCTAACCCGAACCCGGATCCTAACCCTAACCCTAACCCGTACCCTAACCCGTACCCTAACCCTAACCAGTACCCTAACCCTAACCCTTAACCTAACCCTAACCCTAAACCTAACCCTAACCCTAACCCGTACCCTAAACCTAACCCTAACCCTAACCCTAACACTACCCCTTCCTTAACCCTTACCCTAACCCTAAACCTGACACGTACCCTATACCTAACCCTAAACCTAACCCTAACCCTAACTCTAACCCTAACCCGTACCCTAACCCTAACCCTAACCCATACCCTAACCCTACCCCTAACCCTAACCCTAACCCTTCCTAACCCTAACCCTAACTCTAACCCTAAACCTAACCCTAACCCGTACCCTAACCCTAACCCGTACCCTAACCCTAACCCTAAACCTAACCCTACCCCTAACCCGTATGCTAAACCTAATACTAACCCTAACCCTAACCCTAAACCGTACCTTAACCCTAACCCTAACCCTAACCCTAACCGGTACCCTAAACCTAACCCTAACCCGTACCCTAACCGTAACCCGTATCCTAACCCTAACCTTAACCCTAACCCGTACCCGTACCCTAAACCTAACCGTAACCCTAACCCTAACCAGCACCCTATCCCTAACCCTAACCCTAAACCTAACCCTAACCCTAACCCGTACCCTAACCCTAACCCTAACCCTAACACGTACCCTAACCCTAACCCTAAACCGTACCCTAACCCGTACCCTAACCCTAACCCTAACCCACACCCTAACCCTAACCCTAACACTAACCCTAACCCTAACCCGTACCCTAACCCTAACCTTAACCCGTACCCTAACCCTAACTTTAACCCTAACCCTAACCCTTTTCTAACCCTAACCCTAACCCTAAACCTAACCCTAACACTAACCCGTACCCTAACCCTAACCCGTACCCTAACCCTAAACCTAACCCTAACCCTAACCTGTACCCTAACCCTAACCCCTACCCTAACACTAACCCTAATCCTAACCCCTAACCCTAACCCTAAACCGTACCCTAACCCGTACCCTAACCCGTACCCTAACCCTAACCGGTACCCTAACCCTAACACGTACCCTAACCCGTACCCTAATCCTAACCCTAACCCTAACCCTAACCCTAACCCATACCCTAAACCTAACCCTAACCCTAACTCTAACCCGTACCCTAACCCTTACCCTAAACCTAACCCTAACACGTACCCTAACCCTAATCCTAACCCTAACCCTAACCCTTACCCTAACCCGTACCCTAACCCTAACCCTAACCATAACTCGTACCCTAACCGGTACCCTAACCCTAACCCTAACCCTCACCCCTAACCCCTAACACTAACCCTAACCCTAACCCTAACCCTAAACCATACATTAACACTAACACTAACCATAACCCTAACCCTAACCCGTACCCTAAACCTAAACCTTACCCTAACACTAACCCTAACCCTTACCCTAACCCTAACACCTAACCCTAACCCTAACCCGTACCCTAAACCTAACCCTAACCCTAACCCGTACCCTAACCCTAACCATAACCCTAACCCGTACCCTAACCCTAAACCTAACCAGTACCCTAAACCTAACCCTAACCCCTAACCTAACCCTAACCCGTACCCTAACCCTAACCCTAACCCGTACCCTAACCCGTACCCTAACCCGTACCCTAACCCTAACCCGTACCCTAACCCTAACCCTAACACTAACCCAACCTTAACCCTAACCCGTACCCTAAACCTAACCCTAACACTAACTCTAACCTTAACCCATACCCTAACCTTACACTTAACCCGTACCCTAACCCTAACCCTAACCCTAACCCTTTCCTAACCCTAACCCTAACCCTAACCCGAACCCTAAACCTAAACAGTACCCTAACCCTAACCCTAACCCGTACCCTAACCCTAAACCGTACCCTAAACCTAACCCTAACCCTAACCCGTACCCTAACCCGTAACCTAACACTAACCCGTACCCTAACCCGTACCCTAACCCTAACCTGTACCCTAACCCTAACCCTAACCCTAACCCCAACCCAATCCTAACCTTGACCCGTACCCTAACCCGTAACCTAACCCGTACCCTAACCCGTACCCTAGCCCTACCCCGTACCCTAACCATACTCCGTACCCTAACCCTAACCATAACCCTAACCCGTACCCTAACCCTAACCCTAATCCTTTCCTAAACCTAACCCTAACCCTAACTCTCACCCTAACCCGTACCCTAACCCGTACCCTAACCCTAACCCGTACCCTAACCCTAACCCTAACCCTAACCCGTACCCTAACACTAAAACTAACCCTAACACTAACACGTCCCCTAACCCTAACCCGTCCCCTAACCCTAACCCGTACCCTAACCCTAACCCGTACCCTAACCCTAACCCTAAACCTAACCCTAACCCTAACCCGTACCCTAAACCTAACCCTAACCCTAACCCTACCCCTTCCTTAACCCTTACCCTAACACTAACCCTGACACGTACCCTATACCTAACCCTAACCCTAACCCTAACTCTAACCCTAACCCGTACCCTAACCTTAACCCTAACCCGTACCCTAACCCTACCCCTAACCCTAACCCTAACCCTTTCCTAACCCTAACCCTAACCCTAACCCTAACCCTAACCCTAAACCTAACCCTAACCCATACCCTAACCCTAACCCGTACCCTAAACCTAACCCTAAACCTAACCCTAACCCTAACCCGTATGCTAAACCTAATACTAACCCTAACCCTAACCCTAAACCGTACCTTAACCCTAACCCTAACCCTAACCCTAACCGGTACCCTAAACCTAACCCTAACCCGTACCCTAACCGTAACCCGTATCCTAACCCTAACCCTAACCCTAACCCGTACCCGTACCCTAAACCTAACCCTAACCCTAACCCTAACCAGCACCCTATCCCTAACCCTAACCCTAAACCTAACCCTAACCCTAATCAGTACCCTAACCCTAACCCTAACCCTAACCCGTACCCTAACCCTAACCCTAAAACGTACCCTAACCCGTACCCTAACCCTAACCCTAACCCATACCCTAACCCTAACCCTAACACTAACCCTAACCCTAACCCGTACCCTAACCTTAACCCGTACCCTAACCCTAACCTTAACCCTAACCCTAACCCTTTTCTAACCCTAACCCTAACCCTAAAACTAACCCTAACACTAACACGTACCCTAACCCTTACCCGTACCCTAACCCTAACCCGTACCCTAACCCTAACCTGTACCCTAACCCTAACCCGTACCCTAACACTAACCCTAATCCTAACCCCTAACCCTAACCCTAAACCGTACCCTAACCCGTACCCTAACCCTAACCGGTACCCTAACCCTAACACGTACCCTAACCCGTACCCTAATCCTAACCCTAACCCTAACCCTAACCCTAAACCATACCCTACACCTAACCCTAACCCTAACCCTAACCCTAACCCGTACCCTAACCCTTACCCTAAACCTAACCCTAACACGTACCCTAAACCTAATCCTAACCCTAACCCTAACCCTTACCCTAACCCGTACCCTAACCCTAACCCTAACCATAACTCGTACCCTAACCCGTACCCTAACCCTAACCCTAACCCTAACCCTAACCCCGAACCCCTAACCCTAACCCTAACCCTAACCCGTACATTAACACTAACACTAACCCTAACCCTAACCCTAACCCGTACATTAACACTAACACTAACCCTAACCCTAACCCTAAACCGTACCCTAAACCTAAACCTTACCCTAACACTAACCCTAACCCTTACCCTAACCCTAACACCTAACCCTAACCCTAACCCGTACCCTAAACCTAACCCTAACACTAACCCGTACCCTAAACCTAACCCTAACCCTAACCCGTACCCTAACCCTAAACATAACCCTAACCCTAACCCTAACCCTAACCCCTAAACCTAACCCTAACCCGTACCCTAACCATAAACCTAACCCTAACCCTAACACTAACCCGTACCCTAACCCTAACCCTTACCCTAACCCTAACCCTAATCCTACCCCCTAAACCTAAACCTAAACCGTACACTAACCCTAACCCTAACGCTAACCCCTAACCCTAACCCTAACCCGTACCCTAAACCTATCTCTAACCCGTACCCTAACCCTAAACGGTACCCTAACCCTAACACGTACCCTAACCCGTACCCTAACCCTAACCCTAACCCTATCCCTAACCCTAACCCGTACCCTAAACCTAACCCTAATCCTAAACCTAACCCGTACCCTAACCCTTACCTTAAACCTAACCCTAACCCGTACCCTAACCCTAATCCTAACCCTAACCCTAACCCTTACCCTAACCCGTACCCTAACCCTAACCTTAACCAACCCTAACCCTAATCCTAACCCTAACCCTAAACTTTTCCTAACCCTAACCCTAACCCTAACCCTAACCCGTACGCTATCCCTAACTCTAACCCTAACCCTAACCCGTACCCTAACCCTAACCTGTACTCTAACCCTAACCCTAACCCTAACCCTAACCCCTAACCCTAACCGTAACTCGTACCCTAACCCTAACCCTAAACCGTACCCTAAACCTAACCCGTACCCTAACCCTAACCCTAACCCTAAACCTAACCCTAACCCGTACCCTAACCCTAACCCGTACCCTAACCCTGACCCGTACCCTAACCCTAACCCGTACCCTAACCCTAACCCGTAACCTAACCCGTACCCTAACCCGTAACCTAACCCATACCCTAACCCTAACCCTAACCATAACCCTAACCCGTACCCTAAGCCTAACCCTAACACTTACCCTAACCCCTAATCACTAACCCTAACCCTAACCCTAACCCGTACTTTAACACTAACACTAACCCTAACCCTAACCCTAAACCGTACCCTAAACCTAACCCTAACCCTAACGGTACCCACCCAAACCCCTAACCCTAAGCATAACCCATACCCTAAACCTAACCCTAACCCTAACCCGTACCCTAAACCTAACCCTAACCCTAACCCTAACCAGTACCCTAACCCTAACCCGTACCCTAACCCTAACCCTAAACCTAACCCTAACCCTAACCCGTACCCTAAACCTAACCCTAACCCTAACCCTAACCCTACCCCTTCCTTAACCCTTACCCTAACACTAACCCTGACACGTACCCTATACCTAACCCTAACCCTAACCCTAACTCTAACCCTAACCTGTACCCTAACCCTAACCCTAACCCGTACCCTAACCCTACCCCTAACCCTAACCCTAACCCTTCCCTAACCCTAACCCTAACCCTAACCCTAACCCTAAACCTAACCCTAACTCATACCCTAACCCTAACCCGTACCCTAACCCTAACCCTAAACCTAACCCTAACCCTAACCCATATGCTAAACCTAATACTAACCCTAACCCTAACCCTAAACCGTACCTTAACCCTAACCCTAACCCTAACCCTAACCGGTACCCTAAACCTAACCCTAACCCGTACCCTAACCGTAACCCGTATCCTAACCCTAACGCTAACCCTAACCCGTACCCGTACCCTAAACCTAACCCTAACCCTAACCCTAACCAGCACCCTATCCCTAACCCTAACCCTAAACCTAACCCTAACCCTAACCCGTACCCTAACCCTAACCCTAACCCGTACCCTAACCCTAACCCGTACCCTAACCCTAACCCTAAACCGTACCCTAACCCGTACCCTAACCCTAACCCTAACCCATACCCTAACCCTCACCCTAACACTAACCCTAACCCTAACCCGTACCCTAACCTTAACCCGTACCCTAACCCTAACCTTAACCCTAACCCTAACCCTTTTCTAACCCTAACCCTAACCCTAAAACTAACCCTAACCCTAACCCGTACCCTAACCCTAACCCGTACCCTAACCCTAACCCTAACCCTAACCCTAACCTGTACCCTAACCCTAAACCGTACCCTAACACTAACCCTAATCCTAACCCCTAACCCTAACCCTAAACCGTACCCTAACCCGTACCCTAACCCTAACCGGTACCCTAACCCTAACACGTACCCTAACCCGTACCCTAATCCTAACCCTAACCCTAACCCTAACCCTAACCCATACCCTACACCTAACCCTAACCCTAACCCTAACCCTAACCCGTACCCTAACCCTTACCCTAAACCTAACCCTAACACGTACCCTAAACCTAATCCTAACCCTAACCCTAACCCTTACCCTAACCCGTACCCTAACCCTAACCCTAACCATAACTCGTACCCTAACCCGTACCCTAACCCTAACCCTAACCCTAACCCTAACCCCTAACCCCTAACCCTAACCCTAACCCTAACCCGTACATTAACACTAACACTAACCCTAACCCTAACCCTAACCCGTACATTAACACTAACACTAACCCTAACCCTAACCCTAAACCGTACCCTAAACCTAAACCTTACCCTAACACTAACCCTAACCCTTACCCTAACCCTAACACCTAACCCTAACCCTAACCCGTACCCTAAACCTAACCCTAACCCTAACCCGTACCCTAAACCTAACCCTAACCCTAACCCGTACCCAAATCTAACCATAACCCTAACCCTAACCCTAACCCTAACCCCTAAACCTAACCCTAACCCGTACCCTAACCATAACCCTAACCCTAACCCTAACACTAACCCGTACCCTAACCCTAACCCTTACCCTAACGCTAACCCTAATCCTATCCCCTAAACCTAAACCTAAACCGTACACTAACCCTAACCCTAACGCTAACCCCTAACCCTAACCCTAACCCGTACCCTAAACCTAACTCTAACCCGTAACCTAACCCTAAACGGTACCCTAACCCTAACACGTACCCTAACCCGTACCCTAACCCTAACCCTAACCCTACCCCTAACCCTAACCCGTACCCTAAACCTAACCCAAATCCTAAACCTAACCCGTACCCTAACCCTTACCTTAAACCTAACCCTAACCCGTACCCTAACCCTAATCCTAACCCTAACCCTAACCCTTACCCTAACCCGTACCCTAACCCTAACCTTAACCAACCCTAACCCTAATCCTAACCCTAACCCTAAACTTTTCCTAACCCTAACCCTAACCCTAACCCTAACCCTAACCCGTACGCTATCCCTAACTCTAACCCTAACCCTAACCCGTACCCTAACCATAACCTGTACTCTAACCCTAACCCTAACCCTACCCTAACCCTAACCCCTAACCCTAACCGTAACTCGTACCCTAACCCTAACCCTAAACCGTACCCTAAACCTAACCCGTACCCTAACCCTAACCCTAACCCTAAACCTAACCCTAACCCGTACCCTAACCCTAACCCGTACACTAACCCTGAGCCGTACCCTAACCCTAACCCGTACCCTAACCCTAACCCGTAACCTAACCCGTACCCTAAACCTAACCCGTACCCTAACCCATACCCTAACCCTAACCCTAACCATAACGCTAACCTGTACCATAAGCCTAACCCTAACACTTACCCTAACCCCTAATCACTAACCCTAACCCTAACCCTAACCCGTACTTTAACACTAACACTAACCCTAACCCTAACCCTAAACCGTACCCTAAACCTAACCCTAACCCTAACCCGTACCCTAACCCTAACCCCTAACCCTAACCATAACCCATACCCTAAACCTAACCCTAACCCTAACCCGTACCCTAACCCTAACCCTAACCCTAACCCTAACCAGTACCCTAACCCTAACCCTAACCCGTACCGTAACCCTAATCCGTACCCTAACCATAACCCTAACCCTACCCTAACCCGTACCCTAACTCGTACCCTAACCCTAACCCGTACCCTAACCCTAACCCTAACCCAACCCTAACCCTAACCCTAACCCGTACCCTAACCCTAAGCCTAACCCTAACCCGTACCCTAACCCTAACCAGTACCCTAACCCTAACCCTAACCCGTACCCTAACCCTAAACCGTACCCTAAACCTAACCCTAACCCTAACCCGTACCCTAACCCGTACCCTAACCCTAACCCGTACCCTAACCCTAACCCTAACCTCAACCCAATCCTAAACTTAACCCGTACCCTAACCCTAACCCTTACCCGTTCCCTAACCCGTACCCTAACCCTACCCCGTACCCTAACCATACTCCGTACCCTAAACCTAACCCTAACCCTAACCCGTACCCTAACTTTAACCCTAATCCTTTCCTAAACCTAACCCTAACTCTCACCCTAACCCGTACCCTAACCCGTAACCTAACCCTAACCCGTACCCTAACCCTAACCCTAACCCTAACCCGTACCCTAACAATAACCCTAACTCTAAGACTAACCCGTACACTAACCCTAACCCGTACCCTAACCCGTACCCTAACCCTCACCCTAAACCTAACCATAACCCTAACCCTAACCCCTAACCCGTAACCCTAACCCTAAACCTAACCCTAACCCGTACCCTAACCTTAACCCTAACCCGTACCCTAACCCGTACCCTAACCATAACCCTAACACTAACCCTTTCCTAACCCTAACCCTAACCCAACCCTAACCCTAACCCTAACCCGTACACTAACCCTAAGCCTAACCCTAACCCGTACCCTAACCCTAACCCTAACCAGTACCCTAACCCTAACCCTAACCCGTACCCTAACCCTAAACCGTACCCTAAACCTAACCCTAACCCTAACCCGTACCCTAACCCGTACCCTAACCCTAAACCGTACCCTAACCCTAACCCGTACCCTAACCCCAACCCTAACTCTAACCCAACCCTAACCCGAACCCGGATCCTAACACTAACCCTAACCCGTACCCTAACCCGTACCCTAACCCTAACCCGTACCCTAACCCTAACCCGTAACCTAACCCTAACCCTAAACCTAACCCTAACCCTAACCCGTACCCTAAACCTAACCCTAACCCTAACCCTAACACTACCCCTTCCTTAACCCTTACCCTAACCCTAACCCTGACACGTACCCTATACCTAACCCTAACCCTAACCCTAACCCTAACTCTAACCCTAACCCGTACCCTAACCCTAACCCAAAACCGTACCCTAACCCTACCCCTAACCCTAACCCTAACCCTTTCCTAACCCTAACCCTAACCCTAACCCTAAACCTAACCCTAACCCGTACCCTAACCCTAACCCGTACCCTAACCCTAACCCTAAACCTAACCCTAACCCTAACCCGTAGGCTAAACCTAATACTAACCCTAACCCTAACCCTAAACCATACCTTAACCCTAACCCTAACCCTAACCCTAACCGGTACCCTAAACCTAACCCTAACCCGTACCCTAACCGTAACCCGTATCCTAACCCTAACCCTAACTCTAACCCGTACCCGTACCCTAAACCTAACCCTAACCCTAACCCTAACCAGCACCCTATCCCTAACCCTAACCCTAAACCTAACCCTAACCCTAACCCGTACCCTAACCCTAACCCTAACACGTACCCTAACCCTAACCCTAAACCGTACCCTAACCCGTACCCTAACCCTAACCCTAACCCATACCCTAACACTAACCCTAACACTAACCCTAACCCTAACCCGTACCCTAACCCTAACCTTAACCCGTACCCTAACCCTAACCTTAACCCTAACCCTAACCCTTTTCTAACCCTAACCCTAACCCTAAACCTAACCCTAACACTAACCCGTACCCTAACCCTAACCCGTACCCTAACCCTAAACCTAACCCTAACCCTAACCTGTACCCTAACCCTAACCCGTACCCTAACACTAACCCTAATCCTAACCCCTAACCCTAACCCTAAACCGTACCCTAACCCGTACCCTAACCCGTACCCTAACCCTAACCGGTACCCTAACCCTAACACGTACCCTAACCCGTACCCTAATCCTAACCCTAACCCTAACCCTAACCCTAACCCATACCCTAAACCTAACCCTAACCCTAACAATAACCCTAACCCGTACCCTAACCCTTACCCTAAACCTAACCCTAACACGTACCCTAACCCTAATCCTAACCCTAACCCTACCCTTACCCTAACCCGTACCCTAACCCTAACCCTAACCATAACTCGTACCCTAACCGGTACCCTAACCCTAACCCTAACCCTAACCCCTAACCCCTAACCCTAACCCTAACCCTAACCCTAACCCATACATTAACACTAACACTAACCCTAACCCTAACCCTAACCCGTACCCTAAACCTAAACCTTACCCTAACACTAACCCTAACCCTTACCCTAACCCTAACACCTAACCCTAACCCTAACCCGTACCCTAAACCTAACCCTAACCCTAACCCGTACCCTAACCCTAACCATAACCCTAACCCGTACCCTAACCCTAAACCTAACCAGTACCCTAACCCTAAACCTAACCCGTACCCTAACCCTAACCCGTACCCTAACCCTAACCCTAACCCATACCCTAACCCATACCCTAACCCTAACCCGTACCCTAACCCTAACCCTAACACTAACCCAACCTTAACCCTAACCCGTACCCTAAACCTAACCCTAACACTAACTCTAACCCTAACCCATACCCTAACCTTACACTTAACCCGTACCCTAACCCTAACCCTAACCCTAACACTTTCCTAACCCTAACCCTAACCCTAACCCTAACCCGAACCCTAACCCTAAACAGTACCCTAACCCTAACCCTAACCCGTACCCTAACCCTAAACCGTACCCTAAACCTAACCCTAACCCTAACCCGTACCCTAACCCGTAACCTAACCCTAACCCGTACCCTAACCCGTACCCTAACCCTAACCCGTACCCTAACCCTAACCCTAACCCTAACCCCAACCCAATCCTAACCTTGACCCGTACCCTAACCCTAACCCTAACCCGTACCCTAACCCGTACCCTAGCCCTACCCCGTACCCTAACCATACTCCGTAACCTAACCCTAACCATAACCCTAACCCGTACCCTAACCCTAACCCTAATCCTTTCCTAAACCTAACCCTAACCCTAACTCTCACCCTAACCCGTACCCTAACCCGTACCCTAACCCTAACCCGTACCCTAACCCTAACCCTAACCCTAACCCGTACCCTAACACTAACCCTAACGCTAACACTAACCCGTCCCCTAACCCTAACCCGTACCCTAACCTGTACCCAGGCCTCACCCTAACCCTAACCCTAACCCTAACACCTAACCCCTAACCCTAACCCTAACCCTAACCCTAACCCTAACCCGTACCCTAACCTTAACCCTAACCCGTACCCTAACCCGTACCCTAACCCTAAACCTAACCCTAACCCTTTCCTAACCCTAACCCTAACCCTAACCCTAATCCTAACCCTAACCCGTACCCTAAACCTAACCCTTACCCTAACCCTAAACCTAACCTTAACCCTAACCCTAACCCGTAAGCTAACCCTAACCCTAACCCCAACCCTAACCCTAACCCTAACCCGTACCCTAACCCGAACCCTAACCCTAACCCTAAACCTAAACCTAACCCGTACCCTAACCCTAACCCTAACCCGAACCCTAAACCTAACCCGTACCCTAACCCTAACCCTAAACCTAACGCTAACCCGTACCCTAACCCTAACCCTAACCCAAACACTAACATGAACCCGTACCCTAACCCTAACCCTAACCCTAACCCGTACCCTAACCCTAACCCTAACCCTAAACCTAACCCGAACCCTAAACCGTACCCTACCCTAACACTTACCCTAAACCTAACCCCTAACCCTAACCCTAACCCTAACCCTAACCTTAACCCGTACCCTAACCCTAACCCTAACCTTAACCCTAACACGTACCCTAAGCCTAACCTTAACCCGTACCCTAACCCTAACCCTAATCCTAACCCTAACCCTTTCCTAACCCTAACCCTAACCCTAACCCGTACCCTAAACCGTACCCTAACCCTAACCCTAACCCTAACCCTAACCCTAATCCGTACCCTAACAATAACCCTAACCCGTACCCTAACCCTAACCCTAACCGTAACCCTAAACCTAACCCGTACCCTAACCCTAACCCTAACCCTAACCCTAACCCGTACCCTAACCCTAACCCTAAACCTAACCCTAACCCGTACCCTAACCCTAACCCTAACCCAAACCGTAACCCTAAACCTTACCCTAACCATAACCCTAACCCTTACCCTAACCCTAACCCGTACCCTAACCCTAACCCTAACCCGTACCCTAACCCGTACCCAAACCCGTACCCTAACCCTAACCCTAACCCTAACCCCTAACCCTAACCCTAACCCTAACCCTAACCCTAACCCGTACCCTAACCCTAACCCTAACCCTAACCCTAACCCGTAACCTAACCCTAACCTTAACCCGTACCCTAACCCTAACCCTAATCCTAACCCTAACCCTTTCCTAACCCTAACCCTAACCCTAACCCTAACCCTAACCCTAACCCGTACCCTAACCCTAACCCGTACCCTAACACTAACCCTAACCCTAACCCTAACCCTACCCGTATGCTAACCTTAACCCTAACCCTCACCCTAATCCTAACCTGTACCCTAACCCTAACCCGTACCCTAACCCTAACCCGTACCCTATCCCTAACACTAAACCTAACCCCTAAACCTAACCCTAACCCGTACCCTAACCATAACCCTAACCCATACCCTAACCGTAACCCGTACCCTAAACCTAACCCTAAACCTAACACTAACCCGTACCCTAACCCTAACCCTTACCCTAACCCTAACCCTAATCCTATCCCCTCACCCTAACCCTAAACCGTACACTAACCCTAACCCTAACGCTAACCCCTAACCCTAACCCTAACCCGTACCCTAAACCTACTTCTAACCCGTACCCTAACCCTAAACGGTACCCTAACCCTAACACGTACCCTAACCCGTACCCTAACCCTAACCCTAACCCTATCCCTAACCCTAACCCGTACCCTAAACCTAACCCTAACCCTAAACCTAACCCGTACCCTAACCCTTACCTTAAACCTAACCCTAACACGTACCCTAACCCTAATCCTAACCCTAACCCTAACCCTTACCCTAACCCGTACCCTAACCCTAACCTTAACCAACCCTAACACTAACCCTAACCCTAAGCCTAAAACTTTCCTAACCCTAACCCTAACCCTAACCCTAACCCGTACGCTATCCCTAACTCTAACCCTAACCCTAACCCGTACCCTAACCCTAACCTGTACTCTAACCCTAACCCTAACCCTAACCCTAACCCCTAACCCTAACCGTAACCCGTACCCTAACCCTAACCCAAAACCGTACCCTAACCCTAACCCGTACCCTAACCCTAACCCTAACCCTAAACCTAACCCTAACCCGTACCCTAACCCTAACCCGTACCCTAACCCTGACCCGTACCCTAACCCTAACCCGTACACTAACCCTAAACCGTAACCTAACCCGTACCCTAACCCGTACCCTAACCCTAACCCGTACCCTAAACCATACCCTAACCCTAAACCTAACCATAACCCTAACCCGTACCCTAAGCCTAACACTAACAGTTACCCTAACCCCTAATCACTAACCCTAACCCTAACCCTAACCCTAACCCTAACCCGTACTTTAACACTAACACTAACCCTAACCCTAACCCTAACCCGTACCCTAAACCTAACCCTAACCCTAACCCGCACCCTAACCCTAACCCCTAACCCTAACCATAACCCATACCCTAAACCTAACCCTAACCCTAACCCGTACCCTAACCCTAACCCTAACCCTAACCAGTACCCTAACCCTAACCCTAACCCGTACCGTAACCCTAACCCGTACCCTAACCCTAACCCTAATCCTTTCCTAAACCTAACCCTAACCCTAACTCTCACCCTAACCCGTACCCTAACCCGTACCCTAACCCTAACCCATACCCTAACCCTAACCCTAACCCGTACCCTAACAATAACCCTAACCCTAACACTAACCCGTACCCTAACCCTAACCCGTACCCTAACCCTAACCCTAACCCAACCCTAACCCTATCCCTAACCCGTACCCTAACCCTAAGCCTAACCCTAACCCGTACCCTAACCCTAACCCTAACCAGTACCCTAACCCGTACCCTAACCCTAAACCGTACCCTAAACCTAACCCTAACCCTAACCCGTACCCTAACCCGTACCCTAACCCTAACCCGTACCCTAACCCTAACCCTAACCTCAACCCAATCCTAAACTTAACCCGTACCCTAACCCTAACCCTAACCTGTACCCTAACCCGTACCCTAACCCTACCCCGAACCCTAACCATACGCCGTACCCTAAACCTAACCCTAACACTAACCCGTACCCTAACCCTAACCCTAATCCTTTCCTAAACCTAACCCTAACCCTAACTCTCACCCTAACCCGTACCCTAACCCGTACCCTAACCCTAACCCGTACCCTAACCCTAACCCTAACCCGTACCCTAACAATAACCCTAACCCTAACACTAACCCGTACCCTAACCCTAACCCGTACCCTAACCCTCACCCTAACCCTAACCCTAACCCTAACAACTAACCCCTAACCCTAACCCTAACCCTAACCCTAACCCGTACCCTAACCTTAACCCTAACCCGTACCCTAACCCGTATCCTAACCCTAACCCTAACCCTTTCCTAACCCTAACCCTATCCCAACCCTTACCCTAACCCTAATCCGTACACTAACCCTAAGCCTAACCCTAACCCGTACCCTAACCCTAACCCTAACCAGTACCCTAACTCTAACCCTAACCCGTACCCTAACCCTAAACCGTACCCTAAACCTAACCCTAACCCTCACCCGTACCCTAACCGGTACCCTAACCCTAACCCGTACCCTAACCCTATCCCGTACCCTTACCCCAACCCTAACTCTAACCCAACCCTAACCCGAACCCGGATCCTAACCCTAACCCTAAACCGTACCCTAACCCGTACCCTAACCCTAACCCGTACCCTAATCCTAACCCGTACCCTAACCCTAACCCTAAACCTAACCCTAACCCTAACCCGTACCCTAAACCTAACCCTAAACCAAACCCTAACCCTACCCCTTCCTTAACCCTTACCCTAACACTAACCCTGACACGTACCCTATACCTAACCCTAACCCTAACCCTAACTCTAACCCTAACCCGTACCCTAACCCTAACCCTAACCCGTACCCTAACCCTACCCCTAACCCTAACCCTAACCCTTTCCTAACCCTAACCCTAACCCTAACCCTAACCCTAACCCTAAACCTAACCCTAACCCATACCCTAACCCTAACCCGTACCCTAACCCTAACCCTAACCTCAACCCAATCCTAAACTTAACCCGTACCCTAACCCTAACCCTTACCCGTTCCCTAACCCGTACCCTAACCCTACCCCGTACCCTAACCATACTCCGTACCCTAAACCTAACCCTAACCCTAACCCGTACCCTAACTTTAACCCTAATCCTTTCCTAAACCTAACCCTAACTCTCACCCTAACCCGTACCCTAACCCGTAACCTAACCCTAACCCGTACCCTAACCCTAACCCTAACCCTAACCCGTACCCTAACAATAACCCTAACTCTAAGACTAACCCGTACACTAACCCTAACCCGTACCCTAACCCGTACCCTAACCCTCACCCTAACCCTAACCCTAACCCTAACCCTAACCCCTAACCCGTAACCCTAACCCTAAACCTAACCCTAACCCGTACCCTAACCTTAACCCTAACCCGTACCCTAACCCGTACCCTAACCATAACCCTAACACTAACCCTTTCCTAACCCTAACCCTAACCCAACCCTAACCCTAACCCTAACCCGTACACTAACCCTAAGCCTAACCCTAACCCGTACCCTAACCCTAACCCTAACCAGTACCCTAACCCTAACCCTAACCCGTACCCTAACCCTAAACCGTACCCTAAACCTAACCCTAACCCTAACCCGTACCCTAACCCGTACCCTAACCCTAAACCGTACCCTAACCCTAACCCGTACCCTAACCCCAACCCTAACTCTAACCCAACCCTAACCCGAACCCGGATCCTAACACTAACCCTAACCCGTACCCTAACCCGTACCCTAACCCTAACCCGTACCCTAACCCTAACCCGTAACCTAACCCTAACCCTAAACCTAACCCTAACCCTAACCCGTACCCTAAACCTAACCCTAACCCTAACCCTAACACTACCCCTTCCTTAACCCTTACCCTAACCCTAACCCTGACACGTACCCTATACCTAACCCTAACCCTAACCCTAACCCTAACTCTAACCCTAACCCGTACCCTAACCCTAACCCTAACCCGTACCCTAACCCTACCCCTAACCCTAACCCTAACCCTTTCCTAACCCTAACCCTAACCCTAACCCTAAACCTAACCCTAACCCGTACCCTAACCCTAACCCGTACCCTAACCCTAACCCTAAACCTAACCCTAACCCTAACCCGTAGGCTAAACCTAATACTAACCCTAACCCTAACCCTAAACCGTACCTTAACCCTAACCCTAACCCTAACCCTAACCGGTACCCTAAACCTAACCCTAACCCGTACCCTAACCGTAACCCGTATCCTAACCCTAACCCTAACCCTAACCCGTACACCCGTACCCTAAACCTAACCCTAACCCTAACCCTAACCAGCACCCTATCCCTAACCCTAACCCTAAACCTAACCCTAACCCTAACCCGTACCCTAACCCTAACCCTAACACGTACCCTAACCCTAACCCTAAACCGTACCCTAACCCGTACCCTAACCCTAACCCTAACCCATACCCTAACACTAACCCTAACACTAACCCTAACCCTAACCCGTACCCTAACCCTAACCTTAACCCGTACCCTAACCCTAACCTTAACCCTAACCCTAACCCTTTTCTAACCCTAACCCTAACCCTAAACCTAACCCTAACACTAACCCGTACCCTAACCCTAACCCGTACCCTAACCCTAAACCTAACCCTAACCCTAACCTGTACCCTAACCCTAACCCGTACCCTAACACTAACCCTAATCCTAACCCCTAACCCTAACCCTAAACCGTACCCTAACCCGTACCCTAACCCGTACCCTAACCCTAACCGGTACCCTAACCCTAACACGTACCCTAACCCGTACCCTAATCCTAACCCTAACCCTAACCCTAACCCTAACCCATACCCTAAACCTAACCCTAACCCTAACCCTAACCCTAACCCGTACCCTAACCCTTACCCTAAACCTAACCCTAACACGTACCCTAACCCTAATCCTAACTCTAACCCTACCCTTACCCTAACCCGTACCCTAACCCTAACCCTAACCATAACTCGTACCCTAACCGGTACCCTAACCCTAACCCTAACCCTAACCCCTAACCCCTAACCCTAACCCTAACCCTAACCCTAACCCATACATTAACACTAACACTAACCCTAACCCTAACCCTAACCCGTACCCTAAACCTAAACCTTACCCTAACACTAACCCTAACCCTTACCCTAACCCTAACACCTAACCCTAACCCCTAACCCGTACCCTAAACCTAACCCTAACCCTAACCCGTACCCTAACCCTAACCATAACCCTAACCCGTACCCTAACCCTAAACCTAACCAGTACCCTAACCCTAAACCTAACCCGTACCCTAACCCTAACCCGTACCCTAACCCTAACCCTAACCCATACCCTAACCCATACCCTAACCCTAACCCGTACCCTAACCCTAACCCTAACACTAACCCAACCTTAACCCTAACCCGTACCCTAAACCTAACCCTAACACTAACTCTAACCCTAACCCATACCCTAACCTTACACTTAACCCGTACCCTAACCCTAACCCTAACCCTAACACTTTCCTAACCCTAACCCTAACCCTAACCCTAACCCGAACCCTAACCCTAAACAGTACCCTAACCCTAACCCTAACCCGTACCCTAACCCTAAACCGTACCCTAAACCTAACCCTAACCCTAACCCGTACCCTAACCCGTAACCTAACCCTAACCCGTACCCTAACCCGTACCCTAACCCTAACCCGTACCCTAACCCTAACCCTAACCCTAACCCCAACCCAATCCTAACCTTGACCCGTACCCTAACCCTAACCCTAACCCGTACCCTAACCCGTACCCTAGCCCTACCCCGTACCCTAACCATACTCCGTACCCTAACCCTAACCATAACCCTAACCCGTACCCTAACCCTAACCCTAATCCTTTCCTAAACCTAACCCTAACCCTAACTCTCACCCTAACCCGTACCCTAACCCGTACCCTAACCCTAACCCGTACCCTAACCCTAACCCTAACCCTAACCCGTACCCTAACACTAACCCTAACGCTAACACTAACCCGTCCCCTAACCCTAACCCGTACCCTAACCTGTACCCAGGCCTCACCCTAACCCTAACCCTAACCCTAACACCTAACCCCTAACCCTAACCCTAACCCTAACCCTAACCCTAACCCGTACCCTAACCTTAACCCTAACCCGTACCCTAACCCGTACCCTAACCCTAAACCTAACCCTAACCCTTTCCTAACCCTAACCCTAACCCTAACCCTAATCCTAACCCTAACCCGTACCCTAAACCTAACCCTTACCCTAACCCTAAACCTAACCTTAACCCTAACCCTAACCCGTAAGCTAACCCTAACCCTAACCCCAACCCTAACCCTAACCCTAACCCGTACCCTAACCCGAAACCTAACCCTAACCCTAAACCTAAACCTAACCCGTACCCTAACCCTAACCCTAACCCAAACCCTAAACCTAACCCGTACCCTAACCCTAACCCTAAACCTAACGCTAACCCGTACCCTAACCCTAACCCTAACCCAAACACTAACATGAACCCGTACCCTAACACTAACCCTAACCCTAACCCGTACCCTAACCCTAACCCTAACCCTAAACCTAACCCGAACCCTAAACCGTACCCTACCCTAACACTTACCCTAAACCTAACCCCTAACCCTAACCCTAACCCTAACCCTAACCTTAACCCGTACCCTAACCCTAACCCTAACCTTAACCCTAACACGTACCCTAAGCCTAACCTTAACCCGTACCCTAACCCTAACCCTAATCCTAACCCTAACCCTTTCCTAACCCTAACCCTAACCCTAACCCGTACCCTAAACCGTACCCTAACCCTAACCCTAACCCTAACCCTAACCCTAATCCGTACCCTAACAATAACCCTAACCCGTACCCTAACCCTAACCCTAACCGTAACCCTAAACCTAACCCGTACCCTAACCCTAACCCTAACCCTAACCCTAACCCGTACC
>JAVLSZ010000399.1:0-81301 GCA_032313775.1 Urocyon cinereoargenteus
TTGGATGTGTTTGGATTCCAGGACCATGCAGGAGGACTCGGAGATCCTGCTGGCCTTGCAAAGGGCCAATATCGTGGCCCACTACCATCAGGTGAGGCCCAGAAGGGACCATAGACAATAGACACCCACGACAGAGGTGACCCTACCTGCAAGGGCAGGTGAGGCCCAGGAGAGGATCGGAGCCAAGGATGAGTCAGGTCAGCCCAGACAAGGACCATAGTCACCAGGAACAAGTGAGACCCTGGGGATGGTACCGGTATCAGTAGCAACTAAGGGTCCATCTTGCATCCTAGTCATTGGTAGCTTAGGAGCCCAGTCACCAGGTACGGTGAGACCCAGGTGGGGACCGCAGTCACCAGGTCCAGATGAAGTCCACTGCTACCATGTCCAGGCGAGGCCCAGGTGAGGACCAGAGTTACCAGGTACACATGAGGCCCAGGTGGGGACCAGAGGCAACAGGTCTGTGTGAGGCTGCCTGGGGACCATGGTCACCAGGTCTATGTGAGGCCCAGGTGTGGAACACAGTAACAAGGTCCAGGTGAGTCCCCGGTGGTGACAACAGTCACCACGCCCAGGTGAGGCCCAGGTGGGGACCAGAATCACCAGGTACAGGGGAAGTCCTTGAAAGAACCAGAGTCAACAGTTCAAGGTGAGGCACACGTTGCAACCAGAGTCAGCAGGTCCAAATCAGGCCAAAGTGGGGTTCACAGTCACCAGGGCAGGGTAAGAACCAGAGTGGGACCAGAGTCACCTGGTTCAGGTGAGGCTCAGTTGTGGAGCACAGTAACTGGTTCCGAATTATGCCCAGTTGAGGACCAGAGTCAACAGGGTCATGTGCGGCCCAGATTGGTACCAGAGTCACCAGTCCAAGTGAGGCCCAGGTGGGGACCACAGTCACCAGATCCAGGTGAGTCTCAGGTGCAGACCAGAATCACCAGGTCCAGGGGAGGCCCAGGTCAGACCAGAGTTACCAGTGAAAGGTGAGTCTAGAAGGACAATGTGGTCACCAGGTCTAGGTGTGGTCCATGTGAGAACCAGATCACCAGGTACAGGTGAGGCCCAGGTGGGAACCAGAGTCAGCAGGTCCGGGTGAGGCCAAGGTGAGGACCAGAGTCACCACATCCAGGTGAAACCAAGCTGAGGACCAGAGTCACCAAATCCAGGTGAGGCCCGGGGTGGGGGGGTGGACTGGAGTCACCAGGTCCAGGTGAGGCCCAGGTGAGGACCAAAGTTAAATGTTCCAGAGTCTCACTTGGGAAACAGAGTAACCATATCCCGATGATTCCCAGGTGGGTACAAGAGTCACCAAGTCCAGGTGAGGCGCACGTGAGGACCAGAGTCACCAGGTCCAGGTCATACCCAGGAGGGTGCCAGATTCACCAGGTCCAGGTGAGGCCCAGGTGGAACAGAGTCACCTGGTCTGGGTGAGGCCCAGGTGGGGCCAAATGTCATAAGACCAGTTGAGGCCCAGGTGGGAACACAGTCACCCGGTCCAAGTGAGGCCAAGGTAAGTACCAGAGGCACCAGGTCCAGCTGAGGCCCAGGAGGAGAATGGAGTGACCAAGTATAGGTTACATTAGAAGGACACCACAGTCATAAGAACACAGTTGGTTGAAAGCTGGCTTCTAGGGATGCTTTCTTGTGAGAGCTGAGCTCAGGGCAGGACCATCCTGCATCCTGACTGCCTGTAGACATAGCACCTATCATCCTTAAATGAGGTGCTGGAAGAGGTTGTGTGAAAAGCATGTAGAAGTGTCAGGCCTGTACTCACGTGTATCTGAGTCCAATACAGCGATTTCCAACAGCCTTGTTCAATTAGAGTGCAGCTAGGTTCTAACTCCCATAAATGAGTGGCGAGTAGACATCTGCCCCCAAGGCAAACACACTTCTGAGAGTTGAGCTTATAGCCTGTACCTGCCACATCCTGAATGCATGTCTTCACTCCTAAGAGGCCACACGCAAGTGGCGGATTGAATTACATCTTACCCTATCATATCCACTTGAGCTGGCCTATTACTTTGGTCAGAATTGGTGCGCAGTTTTGGTGGACACAAAGCAGGGTTACATTGTTAGGAGCCGATTTCTGATTAGGGTGTGCCCAGCGGCTTTGCTAGGGTGGGGCAGCGCCTTAAGCAATAAGCAGGTTATGTGGGGTCATACTGGAGGTGGTGGGTGTTGCACAAAATGGAATCTGTCCTGCTCTGCTTGTCCAGGGGTTGGGGATTTTTGTTAAATTTCCTGGGTCCCACACAGTTGTACCTTTATATGAAAGTATAAAAGCAGAATGAGTAACCCAAAATTGTCTATTTCATAAAAGCCTATCTAAACTAATTATGTTCAATGGTGTCTGTCTTGATGGAACCACCTCTAGGAAGACCTTTTTCAGACCTAGCTCCACCACCAATAAGCATGTGAACTTGGACAATCCAATCCTCCGGAACTCTCAGTTTCTTTCCTGTGCCTCAGAAGAGAGGACCAGAGCTGATGATCCCTCAGTTCCCTCTCAGACCTGAAATGCTGCTGTGGGGTCCTAGACACTCTATACTGAGCACAAAAAGATGGGGGATCTTATATATACTCAACTGCTAAAATATAAAACTAACTCTGAACATAGATCCTGAGTATTTTAGGGTTCTTTCCTATGGCGATAGAAAATCCCCAAATCTATAGCAAAAGGGAATATAAGGGAAGGGAGAAGAAATGTGTGGGAAATATCAGCAAGGGAGACAGAACATAAAGACTCCTAACTCTGGGAAACGAACTAGGGGTGGTTGAAGGGGAGGTGGGTGGGGGGTGGGGCTGAATGGGTGATGCGCACTGAGGGAAACACTTGACGGGATGAGCACTGGGTGTTATTCTGTATGTTGGTAAATTGAACACCAATAAAAAATTAATTAATAAAAAAAAGAAAATGCCCAAATCTATATCCCTTTATATCACAAGCGGTGGGTATATGGGTCCAAGCCATTAGAAATAATAAATTTGTGTATCAGAACAACCATCAGCCCTGATTAAGTAAGTATCGCTGGATTATAACCCAAAGCGTAAAATAAATATCCATGAATCTATACTAATATTAAAAATGGTGAAAGAAAGAAAGAGGGGCACCTGGGTGGCTCAGTCAGTTAAGCTTCTGCCTTAGGCTCACATCATGATCCAGGTCCCAAGGCAGGCTCCCTGTTCAGCAGGGAATCTGCTTTTCCTCTCCCTCTGCCCCTCTCGCTTATGCTTTTTCTTTCCTCTCTCTCTCAAATAAATAAATAACATCCTTGAAAAAGAAACAAACAAACCCAGAAGGACGAGAAATCTCCCATGTAGAAGAAGATCAACAATTTGTGCAGACATTCCACCCGCAAGTTGATGAACACAGCTTCCCACTCTTATGTGAAGATTACACATACTGACTTCCCTCTACAAAATAGATTATGAAAAAGTTATAATAAAAAATAATAATAAAGAATCACTTTACTATGGAGAAAGCTGACAAACACTACCTCAGCAAGATGATCAGATCGATACCAAGACTGATAAATCATGTTGATAGTATCTATCCATTATATGATACAGTAAAAATGGCAATATATCTCTGTATATCATCCACAATCACAGTTCAATCATGAGATAAACAACAGACATGTCCCAACTGAGGGAAATTTTACAAAATACTCTACTTCTCAAAGTGTTCCAGTTCAACAACAATAAGGAAAGGCTGAAAGACTGTCACAATCCAGAGGAGCCTAAGAAAACATGAGGACAAATGGAATGTGATATGAGGGATGGTAACTTAGCAAAAACAAAGGAAATCTGAATAAAGTATGGTATTTGGTTAATGCAAATATTTTAATATTGATTCATTAGCTAATATTTGTACCGTACTAATATAATATATCAATAATTGGAGAAATTGAGGGCGAGTGCATGAGAAATCTCTGTAATATCTTCTCAATCTCCCAATAAATCTTTGGTTTTCTTCTAATCAATAAGATTTATTTTGAAAAATGACTTCAATGGATCAGGCTTCAAGTGTGAAGACATTTTAAGAATAGTTTAATTAATTTTTGCCCTTTTCTTAAAGAGTTCTGTCAATGGGAACAAAGTAAGAATTTCATCAGAAGGAAAGAGAAACACTTATGAACACGTATAATGCCTCCTGAACCTGAAAAGCAGGAAAGGATAATAAATAGCAAAAATCATAACATAAAGATGCCTAACACTTGGAAACAAGTTAGGGGTGATAGAAGGGGAGGAAAGCGTGGGGTCGGGTGAATGGGTGAAGGGCACTGAGGGGGCACTTGATGGGATGAGCACTGGGTGTTATTCTGTATGTTGGTAAATTGAACACTAATAAAAAATAAATTTATTATTTAAAAAATCAGATTAAATCCTTCTACTACAATAGACACCATATTGCAAGTGCATTTAAAATTAGCAATGCATAACATTTATTTCCTTAACATATATCTTCCAAAGAGTTCACAGTGTTTCAGTGTCAGTTGAAACAGGAGAAGAATCTCAGGGAAGAATCCTTCACATCATAATAGGACCATTGGTAATAATGTCTCTCAGTTCTTTCCAAATGCATAAAGATGCATTTCCTGATGACTGACTGAGCTGTGAAGAAAGAGATGGAAACCCTCATCCCTCTGAATTACTTGTGTCAGTATATTTTAACCATAGTACTATGGATAGTAATTATCCTTATTAACAGGAAATACATCTCAGATTGGAACCTGAGCAATCAGACGGGCAGAGAAAAAAGCTTTGACTGGCCCTTCATCTTTTAAAGACAAAGGAGAGCTTTTCTATGTACAAAGTCAGTTGTCAAGATAGCCTTAGGGAACAAAAGTCTGCAGCATGGAATCCAGCTGCACAGCCGGGAGGCCCCTGCTCCAGGTCTTCCTGACCCCAATTCCCTGGTCCTGTGTCCCAACACAGGCTGCCACGCTGAGGTCATTTGCAATTGCTCTCTTAGGAGCTCCAGGGAAGAGGGAAGGAGCCAGATAGGATGGGACGGGATGCGTGGAGGTCCAGAAAATTAAGGCCATTCCACTTTAAGTTCAGCGTTAGCACAAGTCCAGCCAACCCAGGCCCCAGCGAAGAAGAGCTGAAATTTTCATTACTTCAGTTACAGGAAAAAAACAAAACTTTATAGCTTAATGTCCTAGAAAGCCCCAGAATAGAATAAAATCTGAGCCCAGGCCAAGGGCAGGAAGCCCCCATTAAAATGAGAACAGAGCTCAATGCCCTTGTAGGCCCCACATCAAAATGTAAACAGAACTTGAGGAATTGCTCCAGCCCTTCTGGAGGTCCCCGAGACCAGCCCTAAAAACTAAGCTAAAACCCACCTCTGCGTCCAAGTCTATGCTCCACTGTGTCGGGTATACTTGGACCCATGCTCGAGCTTGTAAATAAACCCTCCTGTGTTTGCATCGGTGTCGGCTTCTTGGTGGTTTCTCGGATTTGCAATCTTGGGCACAACAGTCTCAGATAAAAAAAACAAAACCAAAAGAAACTCGGACGCAGGCAGAGTGTATGCAGCGTCCTGAGAGAAGTGGCGGAGACCCGGGGGCTTGGGGGCTCTTCTGTGGAGGCCCATGAAGACTGGGGCGCCGGATGCTCAGCCCCAGAGCCAGAGGATACAGCGTCCCCACCTGCATCCCACCCATCAAGGGACAGTCTCAGGGAGCAGCACAGCGCCGCCCGCTGGAGGCCAGAGGCGCTGACGCCCACCCCACCTCTGACCCCGCAGGTTCATCTGCCAGGCTTGTGAAACTGACAGTCAGCACCAAGGCCCATCCCCAGACCCCGCACAGACCACTCGCTGCCACCAACTTGTCGGACCACAGAGGCTGCAGAGCTTCAGCTCTGCCTGGGAAGTGGGGTCTAGCTTCCTTTGTACTTTGTGCTTTATTTTCATTTATTTTCTTTGCTTGTTTTTATTGATTGCCTTATTTTAATTTTTATGTATGTACCTTATATATTTCTTATTTTTACCTTCATGGTACTTTAATTGTGTTTCTTATTTTGGGATTTAGAATATTTTAACAAGCAGGCGAAAATTATCTGGTGTTTTTTATGGGAGGGCAGTTGTTATTGTTTTCTTGGTTTTTCTTTTTCTTCTTTCTTTTCTGGAGAGAAAAATGAGATGGAGATATTCACCTCCATAAAATAACATGAGATAGTACTCACAGCCAGGAAGTTTATCAATACACATATATGATGTCTAACTACAGTTTAAAACAATGATTATAAAGATAGCAGCTGGGCTGGAAAAAGAACACAGAAGAAAACTAGAGAATCCCTTACTGTACAAATAAAAGAACTAAAATCTAGGCAGGCCAACGTTAAAAATGCTATAACTGAGATGCAGTCCCCAGTGGAAGCCTTAAAAAAAGAAAGTTTATGGACCACAGAGGCAGACTTAGGGAACTCAGCCACTTATTTAAACAATATCATTCATATCATAGGAGACTCAGAAGATGAAGAGAGAGAATGTGGGCCTTGCTCAGCCATTATAAAGGACAAATACCCACCATTTGCTTCAACGTGGATGGAACTGGAAGGTATTATACTGAGTGAAGTAAGTCAATCGGAGAAGGACAAACATTGTATGTTCTCATTCATTTGGGGAATATAAAGAATAGTGAAAGGGAATATAAGGGAAGGGAGAAGGAATGTGTGAGAAATATCAGAAAGGGAGACAGAGCATAAAGACTCCTAAATCTGGGAAATGAACTAGGGCTGATGGAGGGGAAGGAGAGCGGGGGTGGGGGTGAATGGGTGATGGGCACTGAGGGGGACACTTGACCAGATCAGCACTGGGTGTTATTCTGCATGTTGGCAAATTGAACACCAATAAAAAATAAATTTATTATTAAAAAAAGAAGAAAGACGGGGATCCCTGGGTTGCGCAATGGTTTGGCGCCTGCCTTTGGCCCAGGGCGCGATCCTGGAGACCCGGGATGGAATCCCACATCGGGCTCCTGGTGCATGGAGCCTGTTTCTCCCTCTGCCTGTGTCTCTGCCTCTCTCTCTCTCTCTCTGTGTGACTATCATAAATAAAAAAAAATTAAAAAAATTAAGGCCGTTCTACTTTAAGTTCAGTGTTAGCACAAGTGCTGCCATGCCAGGCCCCTGTCAATAAGAGCTAAAATTTACATTACTTCAGTTACAGGAAAAAATGAAAAGCCAGCTTACAGCTTAAGGTCCCAGAAAGCCCCATATTAGAATGAGAACAGAGCTCAATGCCCTTGAAGGCCCTATATCAAAATGTAAACAGAACTTGAGGAATTGCTCCAGCCCTTCTGGAGGTCCCTGAGACCAGCCCTTAAAACTTAGCTAAAACGCACCTCGGGGTCCAAGTCCCTGCTCCGCTGTGTCGGGTGTACTTGGACGCAAGCTTGGGTTTGTAAATCACCCCTCCTGTGTTTGCATCGGTGTCCGCTCCTTAGTGGATTCTCGGTTTCGCAATCTTGGGCAAAACACCCCCATGTCCTTCCTCCCTGGGCTGACCCCCTGTCCCCTCCCACCCAGGCTGACCCTCAGTCACCTCCTCACCCACAACAGCTGGGCACAGGCCCTCACACAGGTCCCATGGGGACGATGGGCACTCCCGCCATCTCTGGCCTCCCAGGGGAAGGTAGGAAGTTTTGGCAGGACGCACTCCCATGGTGGCCCCCGGGCTCCCTGCCCAGGATGACAGTTTGTGAGAGGTCTGGGTCTGTGTCCCTGACACCGGCTCCTCCTCCCAGGTTTTCCCACAGGAAATGAAGGAGGCGGCCCTGGTCAACTCCAGGGACCTCACGCAGGTAGACCTGGATGTCACCAGGATGTTTGGCAGCCACATAATATTTTGGGACTGCTAGGGGGTCAGGTGAGGCTGCTGGGCCTGGGGGGTTTGGAGCCCGATGGGGAAGGCCCGATGGGGAAGGTCCGATGGGGTTCTGCATAGGGAACACGGGGCTTCTGAGGCTGGGGGGAGCAAAAAGAGCCAATAAAACACCACTGCATGGTAGGGTGCGGGGGATGACCCCGTGCCCCCACACCCGGGGCCTCGAGGATGAGGAGGCCATTAGGATGGGGCCTCCAGGGAGTGTCATGGGAGCTGAACCGCAAAGGGGTGAGAGATGGCCCCTGAGAAGCAGGGGGTTGTGGTGGGGGCCGTGGGAGCAGTAAGAGGACCTGGGGGCCAGGCGGCATGGCTGTGGCTGGGGCAGGACACATATCAATCTGATGAGGGTCGGACAGGTCAGGGTGACACCCACCCTTGGTGCTTTATATATTTCTGAATTCTATGCTTTTAATTTGAGACAATTTGCAATTTGTAAACATCCATAGTTTGATGAGCCCATATAATGCCCTGGGTCCAGCCAGGGCCCTGCTCTGACCACATGGGGCCCCAGGGGCAGGTGTCAGAGCAAAACCAGACTGGGGTCGCCTTTATCTGTACACGTCTCCGTGTGCATCTTAGAGAAAGGGGATGCCCTTTATCCGCAGGCACCCCATGCCATCCCCCTCATTCCCCACCCCCACACCATCCCCCTACATCATCATCCCCCATGGCATCCCCCCTACACAATCCCCCTCACACCCACACAGCCCCACACAATCCCCATCCAAACTATACTCCAACACCATCCCCCCTACACCATGCCTCACACTCCACCACCATCAAACCCCTGCCCCCACAACATCCACCCCCACACTATCGTCCCCCAGCATGGACCCAGTGCATCTGCTCCCTGTGAGACAAGCTCAGCCTCCCCGGGGTTTTCTGGATACCCTGCTCCCATCGGAAGCACGGGTGTCCCATAGAGTACCCAGGGGTTGCAGGGAGGAGGGGAGACAGGGAGCCCCTGACAGGGTGGGTGCAGGTGGGTGGAGCAGAGGACACACTGTGCCCTGCCTTCTCCAACGGTCCCTCCTGGAGGGCGGTACACACTGCACAGGACACCAGCCCCTAAACCACAGGGACCTGGGCTGGCCTGGTCCTGTGTTCTGTGGGGGCTGGGGTGATTTGAGCCCCTCCCCAGGCCCAACACAAGGACTAATGAGATCCAACCCCCCATGGCCCTTTCCAGGCCTGGATTCTGACCCCGGGCTGAGCGAGCCCTCTCACAGCTGGATGTGACCGCCTGGGCCCTGGGCGTGCCCCACAGATCTAGGTCACTGAACTAGGGAAGCCCCAGGGATCCCGGGACACCCCAGGTTGGGGAGAGCAGGGGTAGGCCGGTGGACCACACCCACACCCACACCAGGAGGCAGGCTCCTCCAGGTGCTGGAGCACCAGGGGGCACAAGGCGGGGGTCCAGCGGCACTGCGGGGACCCAGTACAGGAGCCCATGAGCTGCAGGTCCAGGTCAGCTCTGCTGTCCTCAGAACCGTCTCTCAGGCTGAAACCTCGGGACACACGCCCCCACCAGGAGTCCACACATGCTCCCAGGTGGGGTATTCCAGCACCGACCCCTCCACCCCGTGTGATTCTTGCCCTCCCCTAAAGGACACAAAGGTCTCCCTACCCAGGGGAAGGCGCACACACTGGGCTCTGAGACTGTTTGCTGTAGAAAGTCAATAAAGTGTTGTGGTGTGAAAATGCACAGCAAGCCCGTTTCTGTGCCTACCACAACTCTGTGCATGGGGTGTGGAGAGACCCCCAGAGAGGAGGAGGGGGAAACACCTAGGCCCCTACCAGCCTCTGTAGGGGATCCACCAGGCACGCATGACTGACATCCCACGTGCCTTCAAGGAGCGGCTAGACGCCAGGGTCAGGACCCCACAAACTTTACTGAGACTCAGCCTGTACCCCGTGGGGCAGGAGGGGCTGGGACAGAGTGACAGCCAGGGAGCCTCAGGTCACCAGGGTCTGTGCAAAGCCACCTGGAAGGCCTGTGCTCCCTCTATCCAGGGGCCGGGCTGGCCGGGTTCCGGGGCACTTCCTCCCCTCCACGCATCCCCGTGCCTGTGTGCCTGGGGCACAGAGGGCCTACCGGGCAGACAGCGTGGCCCTAGAAGGGATGTCAGGACAGCTGGCCCTTGTGTTGTGCCCAAGATCGAGAATCCGAGAAACCACCGAGGAGCCGACACCGATGCAAACACATGAAGGTTTGTTGAGAAGCTCGGGATTGGGTCCAAGTGCACCCAACACAGTGGAGCATGGACTTGGACCCCGAGACTAAGAGGCATAGCAGCTTTATAGGGGCCAGTGGCCCACGTGATACGCAGAAAGTTGCACAGTCATGTGGGTCCACACGCAGGTGGCCAATTGAATTACACCTTACCATATAGTATTCACTTGAGCTGGCCTATTACTTTGATCAGAATCTGCGCGCAGTTCTGGGGAGCACAAAGCAGGGTTACAATGTTATGAGCCTATTTCTGATTAGGGTGTTCCCAGTGCCTTGAGTAGGGCAGGGCAGCGCCTTTAGCAGGACATGTGTGGGTCATAGCGGCGGTGACGGGTGTAGCACAAAATGGAAGCAGTCCTGCTCTGCTTGTCCAGGGGTAGGGGATTTTTGTTAAATTTCCTGGGTCCCACACTTGCAGCTCATGCACCTGGGCCACTCCCACCAGGTGGATTCATCGTGCACAGCTTGTGGTGCTTTATCTCTCACACCAGCGTGTGGCGGGCACCCTCCTCGCCCTAGAGAGTAGGGGCTGGGTGAGCATTGGGTTCGGCCTGAAGGCCAAGCAGCACAGGGGACCGAGGAACCCCAGCCCCGTCCCCAACCCGACTCCCACACACAGGCAGCCCCATGTCTCCTCGCCATGGACAACTGGCTCCTCAGGAGCTCCCCCCAGGGAGGCCCCGAGTTCTGGTTCCCTGCTGGAGAGGCATCCCAGAGAATAGAAGCAGCCTGGGCTTGGCGGGACCCACTGCCAGACATGGGAATGTGGCCAAGCTGGACCTTCCAGCTCAGCTGACCCTCCAGCGGAAAGTCACTGCACGGGCGAGCCCCGGGTCGACCAGGAGAGCCCAGCTAGCTGCCCAGTGCCAGCACCAGAAATGATGATGTTCCAACAATTGGGGCGTTTGAGTGACCCAACCAGAGAATCAGATAGCTGCACGTGATAGCTGCATGTGATAGACACACACACACCCCAAAATCAACAAAAGTCGGAATCCCCCCAGTGTTGTCAAACAGCACCCAGATGCTTACATACACGACGCTGTGGTCCCCAATAGGATACATGGAAGACGCTGTAAACCACGACTGCAGAGGTCCTGGAGGCACGGCGATGTGCCTGCTGGGTTCCAGCAAGGAGCGCAGAGGGGCAGGAAGCATCCTACGAAGGTGGGGGCCCTCCTAGGAAAGGATACCAAGTCCCTGTGAAGGCTACTGATGGTGAAATCTGTCCTCTTCTCTTTCAGCTTCTGGTTTTCCTCCTAAATGCCTTTTTCCTCAATCATAATAGCAAAATTTAATTTTATCTTTTTAATTTTCCTTTTATTGGAGTCCAATTTGTATGAGTTCTTTCTTCACCAAGGGTGTCCATCAGGATAGAAGGAGAGATAAAGAGTTTCCCAGACAGGCAAAATATAAAGGAGTTCATGACCATTAAACCAGTCCAGTTAGGAATTTTAAGACGGACTCTTCTCGTGGGGGAAAAAAAGAGACCAAAAGCAACAAAGACTAGAAAGGACCCGAGAACATCACCAGAAACACAAACTCTACCCGTAACACAAGGGCACTGAGTTCACATCTTTCAATAATCACTCTGAATGCTGATAGACTGAAGCTTCAATCAAAATTCTAGGGTATCAGAGTGGCTTAAAAAACAGGATCCTGGATGCCTGGGTGCCTCAGGGGTTGAGTATCTGCTTTGGCTCAGGTCATGATCCCGGGGCCCTGGGGGATCAAGTCCCACATCAGGCTCCCCGCATGGAGCCTCATTTTCCTTCTGCCTATACCTCTGCCTCTCTGTGTCTCTCGTGAAAACATAAATAAAATATTTAAAAAAGAAAAAAGATAAAAAGATGAGAAAGGACCCAAATAAAATCACCAATGAGAAAAGAGAAATAACAACCAACACTAGAGAAATACAAACGATTATAAGAGAACATTATGAAAAATTATATGCCAGCAACCTAGAACCTGGAAGAAATAGATCTATTCGTGGACATATATAGCATTGCAAGAATGAAAAGGAAGAAATAAGAAACTTGAACAGACTGATAAGCAGCAAAGAAATTGAATCAGCAATCAAGAATCTCCCAACAGGAGACGCTTAGATCAATAGAACAGAATGGAAAGCCGAAACAAGATACAAACCTGTAACTCTATGATCCATTAATCAACAACAAGGCAGGAAGGAATATCCAATGGCACCAAGACAGTCTCTTCAACAAACGCTAACCCTGACCCCACGATAAGAACAAATGGTGTTTGGAAAACCAGGCAGCCACATGCAGAAGAATGAAACTAGACCACTTTCTTACACCATATACATAAAAAATAAATTCAAAATGGATGAAAGACCTAAATGTGAGGCCTGAATCCATAAAGGAAGAAAAGATGGGGAGCAATGTCTTTGACATCGGCCACTGTATCTTCATTTTAGTTATGCCTCTGAGGCGAGGGAAACAAAAGCAAAAATACTATTGGGACCTCATCAAATTGAAGAGCTTCCACAAAGTGAAGGAAACAACCAATGCTAAAAGGCAACATACAAAATGAGAGGAGAGGGCAGCCCCGGTGGCGCAGCGGTTTAGCACTGCCTGCAGCCCAGGGCATGATCCTGGAGACCCAGGATCGAGTCCCATGTCAGGCTCTCTGCAAGGAGCCTGCTTCTCCCTCTGCCTGTGTCTCTGCCTCTCTCTCTCTCTGCATCTCTATGAATAAATAAATAAAATCTTATTTAAAAAAACAAAATGAGAGGAGATATTTGTAAACAACACATCCAATAAAGAGTTAGTATTCAAAATACATAAAGCAAACATAAATCTCAGCATCCTAGACACAAATTATCCAACTGCAGATTGGCAGAAGACATGAATGGATTTTGTCTCTGACAAGACATCCAGATGCCTGCCAGACACACGGAAAGACACTCAGTGACACCCACCATCAGGGAAATGTAAACCAAAACCACAATGAGATGTCACCTGACAGCCGTCAGAATGACTAAAATTAACAACACAAGAAACAACAGGTGTTGGTGAGGCTATGGAGAAGGGGGAGCCCCCTTACACTCCTGGTGGGCATGCGATCAGGTTCAGTCACGGTGGAAAACAGTGTGGAGGGTCCTTGGGAAGTTAAAAATAGGGGATCTTAGGGTGGTGCAGCATTTTCTCGCTTGCCTTTGGCCCAGGTCATGACCTGGAGACTCGGGATCAAATCTCACGTCGGGCTCCTGGTGCATGGAGCCTGCTTCTCCCTCTGCTTGTGTCTCTGCTCCCCCCGCCCCTCTGACTATCTCAAAAAATTATAAAAAAAGAAGATAAAAATAGAGCTATTTTGCGATTCCAAAATTGCACAGCTAGGTATTTACCCCAAGGATACAAAAGTAGTTTAGTAGATTTGAAGAGAGACACGCCGCCCAGTGTTTGTAGCAGCATTGTCAACAACAGCCAAACTGTGGATACAGCCCAGATGTTCATCGACAGATGAACGGGCAGAGACGATGTGGTAAATATACACACGGGTAATATCATTCGGTCATCAGAAGGGATGAAATAAAGCCATTTACAATGATGTGGGAGAAGTGGAAAGGACTTATCCTAAATGAACTCAGTCAAAGAAAGACAGATACCAAATACCATACAATTGCATTCACATGTGAATTTTAAGAAACCAAACTGGCAAAGGCGCGGAGGGGGGGATGAGAGATGCAAACCAAGAAAAACACTCTAATCACATAGAATAAACTAATAAATACCAGAGGAAGGTGGGGGGAATGGGGAATCTGGGGATGGGGTTAGTGGAGGGCACCTGTGACCAGTACCAGGCGTTGTATCCAAGGGTTGAATCACTATGTGGTAAACCTGAGACTATATCACACTGTGTTTACAAACAGGAATTCAAGTAAAACCTTAAAATAATAATTGGTCTTATTGATGAAACATGTGTGCACAAGAGATTAAATCAGAAAGGCAACTGAAAATCCAAATAAAGAGTATTTAGAGCCACAAATCCCCCCCTTAGCTCAGCTCAGGAGAAGCCTGCCATGTCTATTCTGACCCCAGCAGGTGCCTGGATTTTGATTCTCTGGGGAGGCCACTGACTTGGTGGAGTCAGGCTATCTTTGAACCCAAAACCCAAATAGAGTGCATAAAACTAAAGTGCCCAAGATACTAGGAGTCCCAGTGCAGCCACAAGCCATGACCCAAACTCGAGCTGTACACAGACATAACCCTAACCCTACACTTAATCCTAATGTTAACCTAACCCTTAAACAAGACCTATCACTAATCGAAAACCAAACACAAACCCCAAGACCGAAACACATTCACTGAACCTTCCTGCCAAGCCTCACCCTAACTCCTAAACCTATTCTTAACCCTTAACCCTGACCCCTACCTTAAATCTAACCCTAACCCTAACAAATTAATGTACTCAAATCCTCTTCCTAATCTTAACCTGTTCCCTAACCCTAACCCTGTAATACTAATCCTATACATACCCCAAACTGTACCATTACCCGTACCCTAAAACTAGCCCCTAATGCACTCCCTAACCCTATCTCTTACCCTTTTCCAAAACCGTACCCTGACCTGACCCTGAGCTGACCCTAACCCTAACCAATAACCAAACACTAACTCTAACCCAGCCCTAAACTTAAACCTAGCCCTAACCCTAAACCTAGCCCTAACTTTAACCCTAACCCCTAACCCTAACCCCTAACCCTAAGGCCCACCCTAACCCCTAACCCTAACTGCAAACCTAAGCCAAACCCTAACTCTATCCATAACCCTAACCCCAACTCCTAACCTCCTGCCCTAATCCTTAAAGCCTAAACCCTAACCATAACTAAATCCTCTCCCAAACCCTAACCCCGTTCCCTAATCCCTAAACCCCATCCTAACTCCTAACCACTGACACCTACCCTTATCCCTCACCCTAACCTCTATTCCGTAACCATAAGCATAATCACTAAACCCTAACATCTAACCTAAGCCTAACCACCAACTGCCCCCCCTCCCTGACCCTACCATTCATTCCACCCATTCACTTACCCTGTGGTTCTGAGGAGTACCTTCTGATGTGGACGTGGCCCCCAACGGCGCCTCCACAATCCTCCAGGGGCTCCTGAGGAAGCCAGGCTACTGTGAGTGTGGACATGGCCCCACAAGTACCTGAGTCATAGTCGGTGGGTCCTGAGGACGCTGGGTGTCCTGGGTCTATGGCAAGGCCTCACATCGTCTGGGAGCCTCACAGCAGGTCTTCAGTAGGCCAGGGGCTCCTGTCAGCCTGGACATGGCCCCTCGTCCCCCCGAAATCTCACCATGGGTCCTGAGGAGGCTGTGGGCTCCTGTCAGCATAGACACAGTCCCATATGTCATGAAGCCAAAGTGCAGGTCCTGAGGAGGACGGGGATCCTGTCAGTGTTGATGTGGCCCCACATGTTCCTCAAGCCTCACCATAAGACCTGAGGAGGCTGCGGACTCCTGTCAGTATGGACGTGGCCCCAAATCTTCCCAAACCTTCACAGTGGGTCTTGAGGAGGCCGGAGACTCCTGTCAGTGTGGATGCGGCAGCGGCATCTTTCTTTGGCCTCACCACAGGCCCTGACAAGGCTGGGGGCTTCTGTCCACACAGATGCATTCCCATATTTCCCAAAGTCTACACCGGGGGACCCGAGGAAGTCTGTGTCCGGTTGTGTGGACCTGGCCCCATGTCCTCCCGAAGTGTAACCACGGGTCCTGAGGAGGCCAGGGTTCCAGTCACCGTGAATGCGGCCCCCAGCTTCCAGAAGGCTCAACTTATGTCCTGAGGGGCCTGGGAGCTCCTGCCAGAGTGGACGCGGTGCTACATCTTCCTGAGGTCTCCCCGTGGGTCCTGAGGCAGCCGAGGGGCTCCTGTCAGTGTGCATGCTGGCCCACATCTTCCGGAAGCCTCCCCGCATGTCCTGAGGTGGCCTAGGGTCTCCTGTCAGCATGGATGCGGACCCACATCTTCCTGAAGCCTCCCCGCTCGTGCTGAGGCAGTCCAGGTGTTCCTGTCAGCGTGGATCGGGCCCACAATTTCCTTAAGCCTCCCCGCTGGTCCTGAGGTGGGCCAGGGGCTCCTATCAGAGTGGATGCGGGCCCACATCTTCCTGAAGCCTCACCGTGGGTTCTGAGGTGGCCCAGGAGCTCCTGTCAGAGTGGATGAGGTCCCACATCTTCCTGAAGCCTCACTGCGGGTCCTGAGGAGACCGGGGCTCCTGTCAGCATGAACGTGGCCCAATGTCCCCCTGAGGACTCAGCGCGGGTCCTGAGGAGGCTGCAGCTCATCAGCGTCGACCCGTCCCCATATCCTCCTCAGGCCTGGCCAACACAGGCGGGCTGCTGTTAGTGCAGGCGGAAGAGGCCTACTGCGTATGCGTGCCACCTGGGCGGGGCCTGGGCTCGGGCTCTCCCTGCTGGAAGCTCAGGCACTACAGGAGGCCCTCAGGAGGTGGCCTGCCCCTGCCAGGGCCGCAGCTGCCTCCTTCCAGGCCTCAGCTGTGGCCTGTTAGCTTCGGAAACGTCTCACTGAAATGGAGCCCAACACCCAGCTTCCCCAGAAATTCTTAAGGACAATGAATAGGAGCCCACAGGATGCAAAATGAAATGTGGACCAGACTTTTACCACGTCCTTCAAAACTCACTCAACCCTCTTCCACTGTGGGCGGGACTGCGGGCTGGTGCATCTGCCCTGGAAACAGTGTGGAGGCTCCTCAGGAAGTTACCAATAGAGCCGCCCTGCGACCAGCAGGTGCATGGCCTGGAGCTCACTCTGAAGATACAGATGCAGTGAGACTCGGGACACCTGCACCCCAATGTCCACAGCAACCATGTCCACAGTACCCACACTGTGGGAGGAGACTCGGTGCCCTTGGGCAGATGATGGATAAAGAGGATGGGAGATAGATGATGGTCATAGAGAGAGGAATGGTACTCAGCTATCAAGGAGAAGGAAATCTTGCCATTTGCAATGACGTGGATAGAACTAGAGGAATCATCTTAAGTGAAATAAGTCAGTCGGGAAAGAGAATGACTGTGTGGTGTCATTCATAGGTGGAATTTAAGAAGTAAAGCAGATGAACATTTGTGAAGGGAAGGAAAAACAAATAAGATGAAAAAAGATGCAGGAAATACAGACTCTTAATGATAGGAAACAAACTGAGGGTTGCTTGAGGTGGGGGAGGGGATAATAGGGGACCAGCATGAAGGAGGGCACATGATGTCACAAGCACTGCTAATCTCCAACTGGTGAATTCCTGAATTCTTCCCCTGAAAGTATAATACACTATACGTTAATTAATTGGGTTTAAATTAAAGTAAGTTAAAAAAATCAGTTGTGTCAGAGCACATTTCCTTCTGAACTCTCTGTTCTCCTCCTTCAGCTTATGCCAGGACCACCCCCCATAGGTCTGGTTTGTTTAAGTAGGCACCACGCCTCATCCATGGCCCAGGCCAGGGCTAGAATTCACGATCCCGAGATCAGGACTAGAGATGAGGTCTGGAGTCAGCTGCTTAACTGATGCAGCCACCTAGGGGCCCGAGAACCACACTGCTTTATCCTGTGTCTCTGTGACATCCTTTGAAATAGGAAAGTGCTGCGTCCCACTCTGTCTTGCTTCTCCTATACTGATTTGCTGTCCGGGGTCATTTGTGGGGGCGGATGGATGTTATGGGTTTTCTTTTCCTATTTGTAAGATCTGCCACCATGATTTTGATAGGAATGACATTGAAACTGAGGGTGGCTTCAGGAACTGCGGACATTTTCACAAGATGAGGCTCGCACCCCATGAGCCCAGGACGGCCTCCCAGAGTCTGGTATTGCTCAGTGCACAAGTCTTGTGCTCCTTCGGTTCAGTCTCATTATTCTCTGTGTTGCTCCTGAGAAGGGAGTCTCCTCCTTCATTTCCTTCCTGAGTGCTCATTGTCAGGACACAGCAAGTCTACTCTGCTCTGTAGAGTCAGTTTGTGTCCCATGACTTTACTGAACTCACTCCTTATTTCTAACAGGTTTTGGTGGAGGCTGTACTGTTTCCTTATTTTAAAATTTTTAATTTATTTATGATAGTCACACACACACAGAGAGATTGAGAAGAGAGAGAGAGAGAGAGAGAGAGAGAGAGAGAGAGAGAGAGAGAGAGGCAGAGACATAGGCAGAGAGAGAAGCAGGCTTCATGCACCGGGAGCCTGATGTGGGATTCGATCCTCGTTCTCCAGGATCATGCCCTGGGCGAAAGGTAGGCTCTAAACCACTGTGCCACCCAAGGATCCCTGGCTCTCGGGTTCCCTGTTTCTAGTACCGTGTCTTCAGCAAATAGGGACAGTGTGACGTCCCCCTTCCAGGTGTGGAACCTTTGCTGTTTACAGCATAATGTCCTAGAAAACCCCACAAAACAATAAAAACTGAGTCCTGCCCAAGGGCAGGAAGCCCCTATTAGAATGAGAATAGAGCTTATTGCCCTTGAAGGCGCCATATCAAAATGTAAACAGAACTTGAGGGATTGCTCCAGACTTTCTGGAGGTCCCCAAGACCAGTCCTTAAAACTAAGCTAATCCACACCTCGGGTTCCAAGTGCCTGCTCTTCTGTGTTGGGTATACTTGGACACAAGCTCAAGCTTGTAAAGAAACCCTCGTGTGTTTGCATCAGTGTTGGCTTCTCAGTGGTTTCTCGGATTCCCAATCTTGGGCACAACAGTCTGAGATAAGAAAAAAACAAAAACAAAAGAAGATGGGAGGCAGGCAGAGTGAACGCAGGGTTCTGAGAGGAGCGGCGGAAACCCAGGGGCTTGGGGGCTCTTCTGTGGAGGCCACTGCAGACTGGGGGCGGGATGCTAAGCCCCAGAGCCAGAGGACCCAGCATCCCTATCCGCATCCCTCCCATCAGCACTGAGTCTCAGGGAGCAGCACAGCGCCACCCACTGGATGCCAGAGGCGCTGACGCCCATCAAGCCTGTGACCTGCAGCTGCATTTCCCAGGCAGATGTGCACCTGACAATCAGCGACATGGCCCATCCCTAAACCCCGCACAGTCCACTCGCTGCCACCAACTTGTCAGACCACAGAGGCTGCAGAGCATCAGCTCTGCCTGCAAAGTAGGGTCTAGCTTCCTTTGTACTTTGTGCTTCTTTTTCATTTTTTCTTTGAATCTTTCTTATTAATTGTCTTATTTTAATTTTTATGTATGTACCTTATATATTTCTTATTTTTACTTTCATGGTACTTTAATTGTGTTTCTTATTTTGGGATTTAAAATCTTTTAAAAAGCAGGCTAAAATAACCTGGTGTTTTTATCGGGAGGGGAGTTGTTATTGTTTTTCTTTTTCTTCCTTCTTTCTTTTCTGGAAAAAAGAATGAGATGGAGAAATTCATCTCCATAAAATAACATGAGGTAGTACTCACAGCCAGGAAGTTCATCGATAAACATATATGATATCTAACTACAGTTTAAAACAATGATAATAAAGATAGCAGCTTGGCTGGAAAATGAGGACAGAAGAAAACTAGAGAATCCCTTACTGTAGATATAAAAGAACTTAAATCTAGACAGGCCAATGTTAAAAATGCTATAACTGAGAGGCAGTCCCAAGTGGAAGCCTTACAAACAAGAAAGGTTATGGACCACAGAGGCAGACTTAGGGAACTCAGCCACTTATTAAAACAGTACCATTCATATCATAAGAGACTCAGAAGATGAAGAGAGAGAAAAGGTGGGTCTTGCTCAGCCATTACAAATGACAAATACCCACCATTTGCTTCAACGTGGATGGAACTGGTGGGTATTATGCTGAGTGAAGTAAGTCAATCGGAGAAGGACTAACAGTGTATGTTCTCATTCATTTGGGGAATATATATAATAGTGATAGGGAATATAAGGGAAGGGAGAAGAAATGTGTGAGAAATATCATAAATGGAGACAGAACAAAAAGACTCAACTCTAGGAAATGAACCAGGGGTGGTGGAAGTGGAGGAAGGCACAGGGTGGGGGTGAATGGGTGACGGGCACTGAGGGGGCACTTGACAGGATGAGCACTGGGTGTTATTCTGTATGTTGGCAAATTGAACACCAATAAAAATAAAATTATTATCAAAAAGAAGAAAGAAAGAAAGAAAGAAAGAAAGAAGAAAGAAAGAAAGAAAGAAAGAAAGAAAGAAAGAAAGAAAGAAAGAAAGAAAGAAAGAAAGAAAGAAAGAAAGAAAGAAGAAAGAGTGGCATCTGGGTGGCTCAGTCAGTTAAGCTTCTGCCATAGGCTCAGATCATGATCCAGGTCGCAAGGCAGGCTCCCTGTCCAGCAGGGAACCTGCTTCTCCCTCTCCCTCTGCCCCACTTGCTCATGCTTTTTCTCTCCTCTCTCTGTCAAATAAATAAATAACATCTTTGCAAGAGAGACAAATAATCAAACCCAGAAGGAAGAGAAATCTCCCATGTTGAAGAATTTCTAACAATTTGTGCAGACATTCCACCCTCAAGTTGATGAGCATAGCTTCCCACTCTTATGTGTGGAATACACATAGTAACTTCCTTCTACAAAATATATTATGAAAAAGTTAAAATAATAATGATAATAATAATTAATAATAATAATAATAATAATAATAAAGAATCACTTTTCTATGGAGAAAGCTGACAAACACTACCTCAGCAAGATGATCAGATGGATATCAAGACTGATAAATCATGCTGATAGTATCCATCCTTTATAGGATATAATAAAAATGGCAGTATATTGTGTATATCATCCACAAAAACAGTTCAATCATGAGATAAACAACAGACATGTCCCAACTGAGAGAAATTTTACAAAATACTCTATGTCTCAAAGTGTTCCAGTTCAACAAAACAAGGAAAGGCTGAAAGACAGTCACAATCCAGAGGAGCCTAAGAAAACATGAGAACAAATGCAATGTGATATGAGAGATGGTAACTTAGCAAAAACTAAGGAAATCTGAATAAAGTATGGTCTTTCGTTAATGCGAGTATTTTAATATTGATTCATTAGCTAATATTTGTACTGTACTAATATAATATATCAAGAATTGGAGAAGTTGAGTGCTAGTGCATGAGAATTCTCTGTACTAGCTTCTCAATTTCCCAATAAATCTTTGTTTTTTTTTTCTAATCAATAAGATTTATTTTGAAAATAGACTAAATGAATCAGGCTCCAAGTGTGAAGACATTTTAAGAATAGTTTAATTAACTTTTGTCTCATTCTTAAAGAGTTCCCTCAATGTGAACAATGTAAGGATTTTCTATCAGAAGGAAAGAAAAACACTTATGGACACGTATAATGCCTCCTCAACCTGGGAAGCAGGAAACGATAATAAATAGAAAAATCAGATAAAAATACTTCTATTATAATAGACACCATATTGCAAGTGCATTTAAAATTAGCAATGCATAACATTTATTTCCTTGACATTTGTCTTCCAAAGAGTTCACAGTGTTTCACTGTCACTTGAAGCAGGGGAAGAACCTCAGGGAAGAATCCTTCAGATAGTAATAGGACCATTGGAAATAATGTCTCTCAGTTCTTTCCAAATCCGTAAAGATGCATTTCCTGATGAGTGACTGAGCTGTGAAGAAAGAGATGAGAAAACCTCATCCCTTTGAATTACCTGTGTCAGAATATTTTAACCATAGTACTACAGATAGGAAATTATCCTTGTTAACAGGAAATATGTCTCAGATTGGAATCTGAGCAATCAGATGGGCAGAGAAAAAATGTATTGACTCGCTCTCCATCTTTTAAAGACAAAGAAGAGCTTTTCTATGTACAAAGTCAGTTTTCAAGATAGCCTTAGGAAATAAGAGTCTGCAGCATGGAATCCCGCTGCATAGCTGGGTCGCCTGCGCTCCATGTCTTCCTGATCCCAAATCCCTGGTCCTGTCCCCCAACACAGGCTGCCATGCTGAGGTCCTTTGCAATTGCTCTCTTTGGAGCTCCGGGGAAGGGGGAAGGAGCTAGATAGGATGGGACTGGACACGTGGAGGCCGTGAAAATTAAGACCATTCCAATTTAAGTTCAGCGTTAGCAAACTTCCAGCCAGGGCCCTGCACAGACAACACGGGGCCCCAGGGGCAGGTTTCAAGCAAACCCCAGACTGGGGTCGCCTTTCTCTGTAGACGTCTCCGTGTGCATCTTAGAGAAATGGGATGCCCTGTGTCTGCAGCTCCCCCATGCCATCCCCCTCATTCCCCACCCCACGCCATTCCCCCACATCATCACCCCCCATGGCATCCCCCTACACCATCCCCCTCACACCCACACAGCCCCACACAATCCCCATCCAAACTATACTCCAACACCGTCCCCCCTACACCATCCCTCACACTCCACCACCATCAACCCCTGCCCCACACCATCCATCCCCACACCATCTTCCCCCAGCATGGGCCCGGTGCAGCTGCCCCTTGTGGGACATGCTCAGCCTCCCTGGGGTTCTCTGGATACCCTGCTCCCATCAGAAGCACGGGTGTTCTATAAAGTACCCAGGGGTTGCAGGGAAGATGGGAGGCAGGGAGCTCCCGACAGCGTGGGTGGAGGTTGGGTGAAGTAGAGGACGCACTGTGCCCAGCCTTCTCCCACTGTCCCTCCTGGAGGGTGGCACACCTGGCACAGGACACCAGCCCTAACCCAGAGGGACCTGGGCTGGCCTGGCCCCAGGCTCTGTGGGGGTTGGTGTGATTTGAGCACCCACCTCAGGCCCAACACAAGGACTAATGGGATCCAGGCCCTCATGGCCCTGGCATGCCTGGATTCTGGCCCCACGCTGAGCGAGCCCTCACATGGCTGGATGTGGCCTCCTGGGCACTGGGCGTGCCTCACAGATCCAGGTCGCTGACCTAGGGCAGCCCTGGGGATCACAGGACACCCCAGGGTGGGTAGAGCAGGGGGAGGCATGTGGGCCCCACCCGCACAAACACCAGGAGTATCCTCCAGGTCCTGGGGCCCCAGGGAGCCAGAAGCCGGGGTCCAGCTGCCCTGCAGGGACCCAGCGCAGGAGCCCATGAGCTTCAGGTCCAGGTCAGCACTGCTGTCCTCAGAACCGTCTATCAGGCTGAAACCTCAGGACATACGTCCCCACCTGGAGTCCTCACATGCTCCCAGGTGGGGGACTCCTGTACCAGCATACCACCCCGAATGATTCTTGTCCTCCCCTAAAGGACAGAAAGGTCTCCCTCCCCAGGGGAAAGCGCGCACCCTTGGCTCTGGGCCTGTTTGCTGTAGAAAGTCAATAAAGTGTTGTGTAGCGAAAATGCACAGCCAGCCCATTTTTGTGTCACCCAGAACTCTGTGCACGGGGTGTGGAGAGACCCCCAGTGAGGACGAGGGGGCACCACCCAGGCCCCAACCAGCCCCTGCAGGGGCGCCGCCAGGCACACACAGCTGATGTCCCCACGTTCCTTCCATGGGCGGCCAGACGCCAGGGTCAGGAGCCCACAGACTTTATTGGGACTCAGACTCTGCCCCATGGGCCAGAATGGGCTGGGACAGAGTGACAGCCAGGGAGCCTCGGGTCACCAGAGTCGGTGCAAAGCGACCTGGGAGTTCTGTGCTCCCTCTGTCCAGGGGGCTGGGGCTGGCCCTGTTCCAGGGCACTTCCTCCCCTCCCCGCATCATGGTGCCTGTTTGCCTGGGGCACAGAGGGCCTGCGGGCTGGTCAGCGTGGCCCTAGAAGGGTTGTCAGGACAGCAAGCCCTTGTGTTTTGCCCAAGATTGCGAGCCCTAGAAACCATCAAGTTGCCGACACCGATGCAAACTCCGAGGTTTTATTTACAAGCTGGAGCTTGGTTCCAAGTGCACTCTACCCAGCGGAGCAGGGACTTGGATCCTGAGACTAAGAGGCATAGCAGCTTTATAGGGGCCAGAGGCCCATGGGATATGCAGAAAGTTGCACAGTCATGTCGGTCCACACACAGGTGGCCCATTGAATTATACCTTACCCTATAGTATCCACTTGAGCTGGTCTATTACTTTGGTCAGAATTGGCACTCAGTTTTGGTGGTCACAAAGCAACATTTCATTGTTATGAGCCGATTTCCGATTTCGGTGTGCCCAGCGGCCTGATAGAGTGGGGCAGCGCCTTAAGCCAAAAGCAGGTTGTAGGGGTCAAAGGGGAGGTGGTGGGTGTAGCACAAAATGGAATCAGTCCTGCTCTGCTTGTCCAGGGGAAGGGGATTTTTGTTAAATGTCCTGGGTCCCAACCTGGCAGCTCCCGCACCTGGGCCACCCTCACCTGGTGGAATCAGCGTGCACACCATGTGGTGCTGGATCACTCACACCAGCATGGGGAGGGCACCCTCCTCGCCCTAGTGAGTAGGGGCTGGGTGAGCATGGGGCTCGGCCTGAAGGCCAGGCAGCACAGGTGACTGAGGAAACCCAGCCCCGTCCCCACCCCGACTCCCACACACAGGCAGCCCCAGGGCTCCCCGCTATGGGCAGGCGGCTCCTCAGGAACTCCCCCCAGGGTGGCCCCGAGATCTGGTCCCGGCTGGAGAGGCATCGGGGAGAAGAGAAGCAGGGGGTGCTTGGCGGGAGCCAGTGCGGGATTTGGGAATGTGTCTGAGCCTGACCTTCTGGCTCAGCTGACCCTCCAGCAGAATGTCACTGCACGAGCGTTCCCCGGGTCGGCCAGGAGAGCACAGCTAGCCGCCCAGCGCCACCAACAGAAATGATATTGTGACAACCATATCAGCGGTTGGGTGACCCAGCCAGAGGATCAGATAGCTGCATGTGATAGCTGCATGTGATAGACACACACACACCGCAAAGCCAACAAAAGTCAGACCCCAATGTTGTCAAACAGCAGCCTGATGGCTACATACACGACACATTGGTCCCCAATAGGATACATGGAAGACGTTATGAACCACAACTGCAGAGGTGCTAGAGGCACGGAGATGTGCCTGGTGGGTTCCAACAAGGAGCGCAGAGGGACAGGAAGCATCCTATGGAGGGGGGGGCCCTTCCTAGGAAAGGACACCAGGTCCCTGTGAAGGCTACGCATGGTGAAATCTGTCCTCCTCTCTTTCAGCTTCTGGTTTTCCACCTAAATGCCATTTTCCTCAATCATAATAGCAAAAATTTATTTTATGCTTTTAATTTCTTGTTATTGGAGTCCAATTTGTATGAGTTCTTTCTTCAGCAAGGGTGTCCTTCAGGATAGAAGGAGAGAAAAAGAGTTTCCCAGACAGGCAAAATATAAGGGAGTTCATGACCACTAAACCAGTCCAGTAAAGAATTTTAAGGGGGACTCTTCTAGTAGAGGAAAAAAGAGACCCAAAGCAACAAAGACTAGAAAGTCCCAGAGAACATCACCAGAAACACAAACTCTACCGGTAACAGAGAGGCACTAAGTTCATATCTTTCAATAATCACTCTGAATGCTGATGGACTAAATCCTCCAATCAAAAGATATACGCTATCAGAGTGGCTTAAAAAACAGGATCCCGGAACCTGGGTGACTAGGGGTTGAGCGTCTGCCTTTGACTCAGGGAGTGATACTGGAGTCTGGGATCGAGTCCCATATTGGGCTTCTGGTGGGGAGCCTGCTTCTCTCTCTGCCTAATATTCTGCCTATCTCTCTCTCTCTCTCATAAATAAAATCGTTAATAAAAAACAAGATCCATCTGTATGCTGCCTACAAGATGCTCACCTTAGACCTATAGACACCAACAGATTGAAAGTCGGGGGATGGAAAATCATCTATCACGCTACTGGATATCAAAGGAAAGCTGGAGGACCCATACTTATATCAGACAAACTAGATTTGACACCAAACCCTGGGGGACACCTGGTAGCTCAGTGGCTGAGCATCTGCCTTCGGCTCAGGGTGTGATCCTGGGATCCCAGGTTCGAGTCCCATATCGGCCTCCCTTTGGGGAGCCTGCATCTCCCTCTGCCTATGTTTCTGCCTCTGCTTCTCAGTGCATCTCTCATGAATGAATAAATAAATTAATTAAATATCAAAAAAGAACAAATACTGTAAGAATAGATGAAGAAGGCAATATCTCATAATTAAAAAGACTCTCTATCAAGATCAAACAACTAAATATTTATGCTGCCAACATGGGGTACCTAAATATAGAAACCAATTAACAACAAACGTACAGGAACTCACTGATAATAATACAATGACAGGGCATTTTAACACCCACTTATGGCAAAGGACCGAACGTCTATGCAGAAAAACAACAGGGGAACAATAGCCTTGACACACTGGACCACAGGGACTCAACACAAATAGTCAGAACATTTCATCCTAGAGCAGAATACAGATTCCTTTCAAGTGCACATGGGACATTCTCCAGAACAGATCATATCACGGCCCACAAATCAGCCCTCAACAGGTACAACACGTACAAGAAGGTTGATATCACACCCTGTACATTTTTGGACCACGACCATTTTCTTACACCACATTTATAAAAAATAAATTCAAAATGGATGAAAGACCTAAAGTGAGACCTGAAACCATAAAAAGAAGGAAAGATAGGCAGGAACGTCATTGACATTGGCCACTGGATATTCTTTCTAGATATGCCTCTAATGTGAGGGAAACAAAAGCAAAATACTATTGGGACTTCATCAAATTGAAAACCTTCCGCAAAATGAAGGAAACAACCAGCGCTAAAGGGCAACATACAGGAGGTGGGGCAAGATGGTGGAAGAGTAGGGTCCCCAAATCACCTGTCCCCACCAAATTACCTAGATAACCTTCAAATCATCCTGAAAATCTTCGAATTAGGCCTGAGATTTAAAGAGACCAGCTGGAATGCTACATTGTGAAAAGTTCGGACTTCAATCAAGGTAGGAAGATGGGGAAAAAGAAATAAAGATACAAAAAGCATCCAAGGGGGAGGAGCCCCGCGAGGAGCTGGGCTAAGACTGGGGCAAGTGCCCCCAGGACAGGAGAGCTCTGTGCCAGAGTAGCAGGAGCTGTACCAAATGTCCTGGGCGGAATGGCGCCTGCAGGTAGAGCAGGACCCCAGGAAGGCGGAGATGTCCTCGGGCTCCCTGTGACACTAACAGACACCTGCTCACACATGAGAGTGCGCTGAGCTCACTACGAGCTGCAGCGTGCAGGCATTGACCTGGGAGCAGCTCGGAGGGGCTCGGGGGGCGGCTCTGCATGGAGGGGACTGCGCGGCCCCGGGAGCATGTCAGCGGCAGGGGCTCTGGCAGAGGAAGAGGCTCAGTGCGGAGGGGGCTGCACAGCTCCGGGAGCAACTTTGAGGGGCTCAGGTGCGGCTCTTTGGAGGGGGCTACGCGGCCGTGAGCAGCTTGGAGGGGCTCAGGCGGCGGCTCTGCAGAGAGGCGCCTGCATGGCCAAGAGTGCAAATCCAACACCGCAGACTGGGAGCAGAGGGTGCTGGCACACAGCCCAAGATCCGGCCTCCTCCGGGACAGGAAGAAGCCGGGAGTGCCCAGGACAGCAAGGATGCTCCTGCCCCGAACTGAGCAGATCAGCGCCCCGCCCTGGAATCTCCACACCCCTACAGAGAGAGAGCTCCATAGTTATTTGTGGGGGCTGAATCCAGGTTGCCAGAGCTGCCGCAGCCACTGGGGTTGTTCCTCCAGGGGCCTCACGGGGTAAACAACCCCACTGAGCCCTCCGACAGGCGGGGTCAGAGCAGATCCCCCAAGTACTAACACATGAAAATCAGCACAACAGGCCCCTTGCCCAGAAGACCAGCTAGAGGGACAAGTTCCAGAGGAAGTCAAGGGCCTTAACGTATAGAGAATCAGACGATACTCCCCTGTGTGTTCTTTTTTTTTCTTTTTGATTTCTGATTGCTTCCCCCAGCTTTTTTTCACCTTTTTCTTTCCCTTTTTCTTCTCTTTATTCTTCTTTTTCTTCCTTTCCTCTTTATTCTTTTTCTCTTTTCTTTCCTTCTCTCTCTCTCTTTTTCGCCTTTTCCCAATACAACGTGTTTTTGGCCACTCTGCACTGAGCAAAGTGACTAGAAGGAAAACCTCACCTCAAAAGAAAGAATCAGAAACAGTCCTCTCTCCCACAGAGTTACAAAATCTGGATTACAATTCAATGTCAGAAAGCCAATTCAGAAGCACTATTATAGAGCTACTGGTGGCTCTAGTAAAAAGCATAAAGGACTCAAGAGACTTGATGACTGCAGAATTTAGATCCAATCAGGCAGAAATTAAAAATCAACTGAATGAGATGCAATCCAAACTAGTAGTCCAACCGACCAGGGTTAACTAGGTGGAAGAGTGAGTGACATAGAAGACAAGTTGCTGGCAAAGAGGGAAACTGAGGAAAAAAGAGACAATTAAAAGACCATGAAGACGGATTAAGGGAAATAAAGGAGAGCCTGAGGAAGAAAATCCTATGTTTAATTGGGGTTCCCGAGGGCGCGGAAGGGGACATAGGGCCAGAATATGTATTTGAGCAAATCATAGCTGAAAACGTTCCCGATCTAGGAAAGGAAACAGGCATTCATATCCAGGAAATAGAGAGATCCCCCCCCTAAAATCAATAAAAACCACCCAACACCTCGACATTTAATAGTGAAGCTTGCAAATTCCGAAGAAAAAGAGAAGATCCTTAAAGCAGCAAGGGACAGGAATCCCTGAACTTTATGGGGAGGAGAATTAGGGTAACAGCAGTCATGTCTACAGAGTCCTGGCAGGCCAAAAAGGGCTGGCAGGATATATTCAGGGTCCTAAATGAGAAGAACATGCAACCAAGAATATTATGTCCAGCAAGGCTCTCATTCAAAATGGAAGGAGAGATAAAGAGCTTCCAAGACAGGCAGGAACTGAAAGAATATGTGACCTCCAAACCAGCTCTGCAAGACATTTTAAGGGGGACTCTTAAAATTCCCCTTTAAGAAGAAGTTCAGTGGAACAATCCACAAAAATAAGGACTGAATACATATCATGATGACACTAAACTCATATCTGTTAAGAGTAACTCTGAACGTGAATGGACTTAATGACCCCATCAAAAGGCGCAGGGTTTCAGACTGGATAAAAAAAGCAGGACCCATCGATTTGCTGTAAATCTACAGCATTTTAGACAGAAGGACACGTACAACTTGAACATAAAAGGTTGGAGAACCATTTACCATTCGAATGGTCCTCAAAAGAAAGCAGGGGTAGCCATCCTTAAATCAGATAAACTAAAATTTACCCCAAGGACTGTAGTGAGAGATGAAGAGGGACACTATCTCATATTTAAGGATCTATCCAACAAGAAGACTTAACAATCCTCAATATATATGCCCCGAGGGTGGGAGCTGCCAAATATTGAAACCAATTAAAAACCAAAGTGAAGAAATACTTAGATAATAATACACTTATACTTGGCGACTTCAATCTAGCTCTTTCTACCCTCGATAGGTCTTCTAAGCACAACATCTCCAAGAAACGAGAGCTTTAAATGATACACTGGACCAGATGGATTTCACAGATATCTACAGAACTTTACATCCAAACTCAACTGAATACACATTCTTCTCAAGTGCACATGGAACTTTCTCCAGAATAGACCAAATACTGGGTCACAAATCAGGTCTGAAATGATACCAAAGTTTGGGATCATCCCCTGCATATTCTCAGACCATAATGCCTTGAAATTAGAACTACATCACAAAAAGTTTGGAAGGACCTCAAGCACGTGGTGGTTAAGGACCATCCTGCTAAAAGAAGAAAGGGTCAACCAGGAAATTAAGGAAGAATTTGAAAGATTCATGGAAACTAATGAGAATGAAGATACAACCGTTCAAAACCTTTGGGATGCAGCAAAAGCAGTCCTAAGGGGGAAATACATCGCAATACAAGCATCCATTCAAAATCTGGAAAGAACTCAAATACAAAAGCTAACCTTACACATAAAGGAGCTAGAGAAAATCCAGCAGATGAGCTCTACACCCAGCAGAAGAGAGTTAATTAAGATTCGAGCAGAACTCAATGAAATCGAGACCAGAAGAAGTGTGGAACAGATCAACAGAACCAGGAGTTGGTTCTTTGAACGATTTAATAAGATAGATAAACCATTAGCCAACCTTATTAAAAAGAAGAGAGAGAAGACTCAAATTAATAAAATCACGAGTGAGAAAGGGAGATCACTACCAACAGCAAGGAAATAAAAACAATTTTGAAAACATTATGAACAGTTAAACGCCAATAAATTAGGCAATCAAGAAGAAATGGACGCATTCCTGGAAAGCCAGAAACTACCAAAACTGGATCAGGAAGAAATAGAAAACCTGAACAGGCCAATAACCAGGGAGGAAATTGAAGCAGTCATCAAAAACCTCCCAAGACACAAGAGTACAGGGCCAGATGGCTTCCCAGGGGAATTCTATCAAATGTTTAAAGAAGAAATCATACCTATTCTACTAAAGCTGTTTGGAAAGATAGAAAGAGACGGAGTACTTCCAAATTCGTTCTATGAGGCCAGCATCACCTTAATTCCAAAACCAGACAAAGACCCCACCAAAAAGAGAATTACAGACCAATATCCCTGATGAGCATGGATGCAAAAATTCTTAACAAGATACAAGACAATAGGATCTAATAGTACATTAGGAAAATTTTTCACCATGACCATGTAGCATTTATCCCCAGGTCACAAGGCTGGTTCAACACTCATAAAACCATCAATGTGATTCATCATAAGAGGAAGAGAAAAACCAAGAACCATATGATCCTCTCATTAGTTGCAGAGAAAGCATTTGACAAAATACAGCATTCATTCCTGATCAAAACTCTTCAGAGCGCAGGGATAGAGGGAACATTCCTCAGCATCTTAAAAGCCATCTACAAAAAGCCCACAGCAAATATTGTTCTCAATGGGAAAGCACAGGGAGACTTTCACCTAGGATCAGGAACAAGACAGGGATGTCCACTCTCACCACTGCTATTCAACATAGCACTGGAAGTCCTAGCCTCAGCAATGAGATATCAAAAAGACATTAAAGACATTCAAATTGGCAAAGAAGAATTCACACACTCCCTCTTCACTGATGACATGATACTCTACATAGAAAATCCAAAAGCCTCCCCCCAAAGATTTCTAGAACTCATACAGCAATATGGTAGCATGGCAGGATACAAAATCAATGCCCAGAAATCAATGGCATTTCTATACACTAACAATGAGACTGAAGAAAGAAAAATTAAGGAGTCAATCCCATTTAAAATTGCACCCAAAAACATAAGACACCTGGGAATATACCTATCCAAATTCGTAAAGGATCTATACCCTAAAAAGTATAGATCGCTTCTGCAAGAAATTGAGGAAGGCACAAAGAGATGGAAAAATATTCCATGCTCATGGATTGGCAGAATTAATATTGTGAAACTGTCAATGTTACCCAGGGCAATTTACACGTTTAATGCAATCCCTATCAAAATACCGTGGACTCTCTTCAGAGAGTTAGAACAAATTATTTTAAGATTTGTGGGATCAGAAAAGAATACCCAGGCAATTTTAAAAAAGAAAACCATATCTGGGAGCATCACAATGCCAGATATCAGGTTGACCTACAAAGCTGTGGTCATCAAGACAGTGTGGTACTGGCAGAAAAACAGACACAGAGATCAATGGAACAGAATAGAGACCCCAGAAGTGGACCCTGAACTTTATGGACAACAAATATTCGATAAAGGAGGAAAGATTATCCACTGGAAGAAATTCAGTCTCTTCAAGAGATGGTGCTGGGAAAATTGGACATCCACATGCAGAAGAATGAAACTAGACCACTCTCTTTCACCAGACACAAAGATAAACTCAACATGGATGAAAGATCTAATCTCACAAAGATTTTGTGAGACAAAAGTCCATCAAAATGCTAGAGGAGAACATAGGCAACTCCCTTTTTGAACTCGACCACAGTAACTTCTTGCAAGAGTCATCCATGAATGCTAAAGAAACAAAAGCAAAAATGAACTCCTGGGAGTTCATTGAGATAAGAAGCTTTTGCACAGCAAAGGATAGAGTCAACAAAACTAAAAGACAACCTACAGAATGGGAGAAGATATTTAAAAATGACGTATCAGGTAAACGGCTAGTTTCCAAGATCTATAAAGAACTTCTTAAACTCAACACGAAAGAAACAAACAATCCAATCTTGAAATGGGCAAAAGACATGAACAGAAATCTCACAGAGGAAGACATAGACAAGGCCAACATACACATGAGAAAATGCTCTGCATCACTTGCCATCAGGGAAATACAAATCAAAACCACAATGAGATAGGACCTCACACCATTGAGAATGGGGAAAATTAACAGCGCAGGAAACCACAAATGTTGGAGAGGATGCGGAGAAAAGGGAATCCTCTTACACTGCTGGTGGGAATGTGAACTGGTGCAGGCACTCTGGAAAACTGTGTGGAGGTTCCTCAAATAGTTAAAAATAGAATTGCCCTACGAACCAGCAGTTGCACTGTTGGGGATTTACCCCAAAAGATTCAGATGCATTGAAACGCCGGGACACCTGCTCTCTGATGTTTAAGGCAGCAATGTCCACAATGGCCAAACTGTGGAAGGAGCCTCAGCGTCCATCGAAAGATGAATGGATAAAGAAGATGTGGTTTACGTACATAATGGAATATTACTCAGCCATTAGAAATGACAAATTCCCACTATTTGCTTCAATGTGAATGGAACTGGAGGGTATTATGCTGAGTGAAGTAAGTCAATCGGAGAAGGACAAACATTGTATGTTCTCATTCATTTGGGAATATAAATAATAGTGAAAGTGAATATGACGGAAGGGAGAAAGAAATGTGTGGGAAATATCAGAAAGGGAGACAGAACACAAAGACTCCTATTTCTGGGAAATGTACTAGGGGTGATGGAAGGGTAGGAGGGCGGGGCGTGGGGGTGAATGTGTGATGGGCACTAAGGGGGGCACTTGACGGGTTGAGTAATTGGTATTATTCTGTATGTTGGCAAATTGAACACCATTAAAAAAATAAATATATTAATAAAAAAAGAAGAAAGAAAGAAGAAAGAAAGAAAGAAAGAAAGAAAGAAAGAAAGAAAGAAAGAAAGAAAGAAAGAAAGAAGGCACCTGGGTGGCTCAGTCAGTGAACCTTCTACCTTAGGCTCAGATCATAATCCAGGTCCCACAGCAGGCTCCCTGTTCAGCAGGGAACCTGCCTCTCCCTCTCCCTCTGCTCCTCTCGCTCATGCTTTTTCTCTCTTCTATCTCTCAAATAAATAAATACCATCTTTGAAAAAGAAACAACAAACAAACCCAGAAGGAAGAGAAATCTCCCATCTAGAAGAATTTCAAAAATTTGTGCAGACATTCCACCCTCAAGTTGATGAGCATAGCTTCTCACTCTTATGTGTGGAATATACATAGTAACTTCCTTCTACAAAATATATTATGAAAGGGTTAAAATAATAATAATAATAGTAATAATAATATAATGATAATAATAATAAGAATCACTTTACTATGGAGAAACCTGACAAACACTACCTCAGCAAGATGATCAGATCGATACCAAGACTGATGAATCATGCTGATAGCATCTATGCTTCATATGATATAATAAAAATGCAGTATATCTCTGTATATAGTCCAAAAAACCAGTTCAATCATGAGATAAACAACAGACATGTCCCAACTGAGGGAAATTTCACAGAATATTCTACTTCTCAAAGTGTTCCAGTTCAACAACAACAAGGAAAGGCTGAAAGACTGTCACAATCCAGAGGAGCCTAAGTAAACATGGGGACACGGGATCCCTGGGTGGCGCAGTGTTTTCGCGCCTGCCTTTGGGCCAGGGCGCTATCCTGGAGATCAGGGATTGAATCCCACATCGGGTTCCCGGTGCATGGAGCCTGATTCTCCCTCTGCCTCTCTCTCTCACTGTGTGCCTGTCATAAAAAAAAAAAAAAAAAAAAAAAACGAGGACAAATGGAATGTGATATAAGGGATGGTAACTTAGCAAAAACTAAGGAAATTTGAATAAAGATTATTTTTTCTAATAAATAACATTTATTTTAATAATTGACTTAAATGAATCAGGCTCCAAGTGTGAAGACACTTTAAGAATAGTTTAATTAACTTTTGCCTCATTCTTAAAGAGTTCCCTCGATGGGAACAAAGTAAGAATTTTATATCAGAAGGAAAGAAAAACACTTATGAACACGTATAATGACTCCTCAACCAGAAAAGCAGGAAAGGATAATAAATAGAAAAAATCAGATAAAAATACTTCTATTATAATAGATACCATATTGCAAGTGCATTTAATATTAGCAATGCATAACATTTATTTCCTTGACATTTGTCTTCCAAAGAGTTCACAGTGTTTCAGGGTCAGTTGAAACAGGGGAAGAATCTCAGGGAAGAATCCTTCACATAATAATAGGATCATTGGGCGTAATGTCTCTCAGTTCTTTCCAAATCCATAAAGATGAATTTCGTGATGAGTGACTGAGCTGTGAAGAAAGAGATGAGAAGCCCTCATCCCTCTGAATTACTTGTGTCAGTATATTTTAACTATAGTACTACAGATAGTAAATTATCCTTATTATCAGGCAATACATCTCAGATTGGAATCCTAGCAATCATATGGGCAGAGAAAAAATGCTTTGACTCACTTCTCATCTTATAAAGACAAAGGAGAGCTTGTCTATGTACAAAGTCAGTTGTCAAGATAGCCTTAGGGAATAAGATTCTGTAGCATCAAATCCCGCTACATAGCCATGACGCCCACGCTCCAGGTCTTCCTGATCCCAAATCCCTGGTCCTGTGCCCCAACACAGGCTGCCACGCTGAGGTCATTTGAAATTGCTCTCTTAGGAGCTCCAGGGAACGGGGAAGGAGCTAGATAGGATGGGACAGGAGGCGTGGAGGCTGTGAAAATTAAGACCATTCCAATTTAAGTTCAGCGTTAGCACACGTCCAGCTAGGGCCCTGCACTGACCACTCAGGGCCCCAAGGGCAGGTTTTACAGCAAACCCCAGACTGAGGTCTCCTTTATCTGTAGACGTCTCCGTGTGCATCTTAGAGAAAGGGGATGCCCTGTGTCCGCAGGCCACCCACGCCATCCCTCATTCCCCACCCCCACAGCATCCCCCTACACCATCATCCCCATGGCATCCCCCCAACACCATCCCCCTTACACCCACACAGCCCCACACAATCCCCACCCACACTAAACCCGAACACCGTCCCCCCTACATCACCCCCCACACTCCACCACCATCATACTCCTGAACTCATACCATCAACCCCCACAACATCGTCCCCAAGCATGGACCCGGTGCAGCTCCCCCTGTGGGACATGCTCAGCCTTCCCGGCATTCTCTAGATACCCTGATCCCAACTGAAGCACGGTGTCCCGTGCTTAGGGTACCCAGGGGTTGCAGGGAGGAGGGGAAGCAGGGAGCCCCCGACAGGGTGGGTGCAGATCAGTGATGCAGAGGACCCACTGTGCCCTGCCTCTGCCCACTGTCCCTCCTGGAGGGTGACACACCCTGCACAGGACACCCGCCCCTAACTCAGAGGGACCAGGGCTGGCCTGGCCCCAGGCTCTGTGGGGGCCGGGGTGCTTTGAGCCTCCCCAAGGCCCAACACAAACACTAATGGGATTCAGCCCCCCCATGGACCTGGCCAGCCCTGGATACTGGCCCCAGGCTGAGCAAGCCCTCTCACAGCTGGATGTGGCCTCCTGGGCCCTCAGCATGCCCCACAGATCCAGGTCGTTGAACTAGGGCAGCACTGGGGATCCCGGGACACCCCAGGGTGGGGAGAGCAGGGGTAGGCCGGTGGGTCCCACCCGCTCCCACACCAGGAGGCAGGCTCCTCCAGGTGTTGGGGCCCCAGGGGCCCCGAGGCCGGGGTCCAGCTGCTGTGCAGGGACCCATCGCAAGAGCCCATGAGCTGCAGGTCCAGTTCAGGACTGCTGTCCACAGAACCGTCTATCAGGGTGAAACCTCAGGACATATGCCCCACCCAGGTCCACACATGATCCCAGGTGGGGGACTCCAGCACCCGCCCTCAACCCCGTGTTATTCTTACCCTCTCCTAAAAGACAGAAAGGTCTCCCTCCCCAGCGGAACATGCACACCCTTTGCTGTAAAAAGTCAATAAATTGTTGTGGTGCGAAAATGCACAGCCAGCCTGTTTCTGTGTCTCCCAAATCACTGTGCATGGGGCGTGGAGAGACTCCCAGAGAGGAGGAGGGGGCACCACCCAGGCCCCAACCGGCGCCTGCATGGGCGCCGTCAGGCACAGACAGCTGACGTCCCCACGTGCCTTCCAGGGGCGGCCAGATGCCAGGGTCAGGACCCCACAGACTTTACTGGGACTCAGCCTGTGCCACGAGGGCCAGCAGGGGCTGGGACAGAGTGACAGGCAGGGAGCCTTAGGTCACCAGGGTCTGTGCAAAGCGACCTGGGAGGTCTGTGCTTCCTCTGTCCAGGGGGCCAGAGCTGGCCGTGTTCCGAGGCACTTCCTCCCGTCCCTGCATCCCCGTGCCTGTGTGCCTGGGGTACAGAGGGCCAGTGGGGTGGTCAGCGGGGCCCTGAAAAAGATGTCAGGAAGGCAGGCCTTTTTGTTGTGCCCTAGATTGTGAATCCGGCAAACCACCAAGGAGCCGACACCGATGCAAACACAGGAGGGTTTCTTTATAAGCTCAAGCTTGGGTCCAAGTGCACCCGACACAGCAGAGCAGGGATTTGGACCCTGAGACTAACAGGCTTAGCAGCTTTATAGGGGCCAGTGGATACACAGAAAGTTGCACAGTCATGTGGGTCCACACGCAGGTGGCCGACTGAATTACACCTTACCCTATTGTATTCACTTGAGCTGGCCTATTACTTTGATCAGAATCTGCACACAGTTTTGGGGGGCACAAAGCAGAGTTACATTGTTATGAGTCACTTCCCAATTAGGATGTGCCCAGTGCCTTGAGTAGGGCAGGGCAGTGCCTTAAGCAGGTCATGTGTGGGTCATAACGGCGGTGACGGGTGTAGCACAAAATGGAAGCAGTCCTGCTCTGCTTGTCCAGGGATTGGGGATTTTTGTTAAATTTCGTGGGTCCCACACTTGCATCTCATGCACCTGGGCCACCCCCACCAGGTGGACTCAGCGTGCACACCTTGTGGTGCTGGATCTCTCACACCAGCGTGTGTAGGGCACCCTCCTCGCCCTAGCGAGTAGGGGCTGGGTGAGCATTGGGCTCAGCCTGAAGGCCAGGCAGCACAGGGGACCGAGGAATCCCAGCCCGGTCCCCACACCGACTCCCACACAAAGGCAGCCCCATGTCTCCTCGCCATGTACAACCGGCTCCTCAGGAGCTCCCAGCGGGGCAGCCGCGAGTTCTGGCTCCCTGCTGGAGAGGCATCCTGGAGAAGAGAAGCAGCCGGGCTTGGCGGGACCGACTGCTGAACATGGGAATGTGGCCAGGCTGGAACTTCCAGGTCAGCTGACCCTCCAGCAGAAAGTCACTGCATGAGCGAGCCCCGGGTTGGCCAGGAGAGCCCAGCTAGCCACCCTGGGCAAGCACCAGAAATGTTGTTCCAACCATTGCAGCATTTGGGTGACCCAGCCAGAGGATTAGATAGCTGCACGTGATAGCTGCATGTGATAGACACACACACACCCCAAAACCAACAAAAGTCGGAATCCCCCCAATGTTGTCAAACAGCACCCAGATAGTTACATATACGACGCTGTGGTCCCCAATAGGATACATGGAAGACGCTATAAACCATGAATGCAGAGGTCCTGGAGGCACTGAGATGTGCCTGCTGGGTTCCAGCAAGGAGCGCAGAGGGGCAGAAAGCATCCTACGGAGGTGGGGGCACTCCTAGGAAAGGACACCATGTCCCTGTGAAGACTACGGATGGTGAAATCTGTCCTCCTCTCTTTAGCTTCTGGTTTTCTGCCTAAATGCCTTTTTCCTCAATCATAATAGCAAAAATTTATTTTATGTTTTTAATTATCTTTTTTTGGTGTCCAATTTGTATGAGTTCTTTCTTCAGCAAGTGTGTCCTTCGGGATAGAAGGAGAGATAAAGAGTTTCCCAGACAGGCAAAATATAAAGGAGTTCATGACCACTAAACCAGTCCAGTTAGGAATTTTAAGAGGGACTCTTCTAGTGGGGGAAAAAAAGAGACCAAAAGCAACAAAGACTAGAAAGGACCCAAGAACGTCCCCAGAAACACAAACCCTACCAGTAACACAAGGGCACTAAGTTCATATCGTTCAATAATCACTCTGAATGCTGATAGACTGAATGCTTCAATCCAAAATATAGGGTATCAGAGTGGCTTAAGAAACAGGATCTTGAATGCCTGGGTGCCTCAGGGGTTGAATATCTGTTTTGGTTCAGGTCATGATCCCGGGGTCCTGCAGGATCAAGTCCCACATCAGGCTCCCCGCATGGAGCCTCATTTTCCTTCTGCCTATACCTCTGCCTCTCTGTGTCTCTCATGAAAACATAAACAAAATATTTTAAAAAGAAAAGAGATAAAAAGATGAGAAAGGATCCAAATAAAATCACAAATGAGAAAAGAGAAATAATAACCAACACTAGAGAAATACAAACGATTATAAGAGAACATTATGAAAAATTATATGCCAGCAACCTAGATCCTGGAATAAATTGATCAATTCATGGATATATATAGCATTGCAAGAATGAAAAAGGAAGAAATAAGAAACTTGAACAGACAGATAAGCAGCAAAGAAATTGAATCAGCAATCAAGAATCTCCAAACAGGAGACGCTTAGATCAATAGAACAGAATGGAAAGCCGAAACCAGATACAAACCTGTAACTCTATGATCCATTAATCGACAACAAGGCAGGAAGCAATATCCAATGGCACCAAGACAGTCTCTTCAACAAACACTAACCCTGACCCCAGGATAAGAACAAATGGTGTTGGGAAAACCAGGCAGCCACGTGCAGAAGAATGAAACTGGACCACTTTCTTACACCATATATATAAAAAATAAATTCAAAATGGATGAAAGACCTAAATGTGAGACCTGAAACCATAAAAAGAAGAAAAGATGGGCAGCAACATCTTTGACATTGGCCATTGGATCTTCTTTCTAGTTATGCCTCAGAGGCGAGGGAAACAAAAGCAAAAATACTATTGGGACTTCATCAAATTGAAAAGCTTCCACAAAGTGAAGGAAACAACCAACGCTAAAAGGCAACATACAAAATGAGAGGAGATATTTGTAAACAACACATCCAATAAAGAGTTAGTATTCAAAATACATAAAGCAAACATAAATCTCAGCATCCTAAACACAAATTATCCAACCACAGATTGGCAGAAGACATGCATGGATTTTGTCTCTGACAAGACATCCAGATGGCCGCCAGACACACGGAAAGACACTCAGCGTCACCCATCATCAGGGAAATGCAAACCAAAACCACAATGAGATGTCACCTGACAGCCATCAGAATGACTAAAATTAACAACACAAGAAACAACAGGTGTTGGGGAGGCTATCGAGAAGGGGGAGCCCCCTTACACTCCTGGTGGGCATACGATCAGGTGCAGCCAGGGTGGAAAACAGTGTGGAGGGTCCTTGAAAAGTTAAAAAAGGGGATCCTAGGGTGGCGCAGCGCTTTGTTGCCTGCCTATGGCCAAGGGCGTGCTCCTGGAGACTCGGGATCGAATCTCACGTCGGGCTCCTGGTGCATGGAGCCTGCTTCTCCCTCTGCCTGTGTCTCTGCCTCTCCCTCCCTCTCTCTCTCTCTCTCTATCTGTGACTATCATAAAAAATTATAAGAAAAGAAGTTAAAAATAGAGCTACCCTTCGATTCCAAAATTGCACAGCTAGGTATTTACCCCGAGGATACAAAAGTAGTTTAGTGGATTCGAAGAGAGACACACCGCCCAGTGTTTGTAGCAGTGTTATCAACAACAGCCAAACTGTGGATACAGCCCAGATGTCCATCGACAGATGAATGGGCAGAGACGATGTGGTAAATATACACACTGTGACATCACTCGATCATCAGAAGGGATGAAATAAAGCCATTTACAATGACGTGGGAGAAGTGGAAACGACCTATCCTAAATGAAATCAGAGAAAAACAGATACCAAATACCATACGATTGAATTCACATGTGAATTTTAAGAAACCAAACAAACTGGCAAAGGCGCGGAGGGGGGATGAGAGATGCAAACCAAGAAACAGAAGTACGGTTGTGGTGACGTGGCCCCATGTCCTCGTGAAGCGTATCCAGGGGCTCTTAGGAGGCCAGGGCTCTTGTCACTGTGAATGCGGCACCCAGCTTCCAGAAGCCTCAACTTATGTCTTGAGGGCCCTGGGAGCTCCTGCCAGATTGGACACGGAGTCACATCTTCCTGAAGCCTCCCCGTGGGACCTGAGGCAGCCCAGGGGCTCCTGTCTGCGTGGATTCAGGCCCACAATTTCCTGAAGCCTCCCCGCGTGTCCTGAGGTGGCCCAGGGGCTCCTGTCAGAGTGGATGCGGGCCCACATCTTCCTGAAGCCTCCCTGTGGTTCCTGAGGCAGCCCAGGGGCTCCTGTCTGCCTGGATGCGGGCCCACAATTTACTGAAGCCTCTGCGGGGGCCCTGAGGTGGCCCAGGGGCTCCTGTCAGCGTGGATGCGGGCCCACATCTTACTGAAGCCTCACCGCAGGTCCTGAGGAGACCGGGGATCCTGTCACCATGAACTCGACCCAATGTCCCCCTGAAGACTCACCGCGGGTCTTGAGGAGGCTGCGGGTCATCAGCATGGACGCGTCCCCATGTCCTCCTCGGGCCTCCCCAGCACAGGCGGGCTCCTGTTAGTGCAGGCGGAAGAGGCCTACTGCTCATGCGTGCCCACTGGGCGGGGCCTGTGCTAGGGTGTTCCCTGCGGGTCGCTCAGGCATTACAGGAGGCCCTCAGGAGGCGGCGTGCCCCTGCTGGGCCGCACCTGCCTCCTTCCGGGCTCCAGCTGTGGCCTGTTAGGTTGGAAACATCTCATTGAAATGGAGCCCAACACCCGGCTTCCCCAGAAATACTTAAGGATAATGAATTGGAACCCACAGGACACGAAATGAAAGGTGGAGCAGACTTTTACCACGTCTTTCAAAATTTACTCAACCCTCTTCCACTGTGGGCGGGACCGTGGGCTGGTAGAGCAGCATGGAAACAGTGTGGAGGCTCCTCAGGAAGTTACCAATAGAGCTGCCCTGCGACCAGCAGGTGCATGGCCTGGAGCTCACTCCGAAGATACAGATGCAGTGAGACTCGGGACTCCTGCACCCCAATGTCCACAGCAGCCGGGTCCACAGTAGCCACACTGTGGGAGGAGCCTCGGTGCCCTTGGGCAGATGATGGATAAAGAGGATGGGAGATACATGATGGTCATAGAGAGAGGAATGGTACTCAGCTATCAAGGAGAAGGAAATCTTGCCATTTGCAATGATGTGGATAGAACTAGAGGAATCATCTTAAGTGAAATAAGTCAGTCGGGAAAGAGAATGACTGTGTGGTGTCATTCATAGGTGGAATTTAAGAAGTAAAGCAGATGAACATTTGTGAAGGGAAGGAAAAACAAATAAGATGAAAAAAGATGCAGGAAATACAGACTCTTAATGATAGGAAAAAAACTGAGGGTCGCTTGAGGTGGGGGAGGGAATAATAGGGGACCAGCATGAAGGAGGGCACATGATGTCACAAGCACTGCTAATCTCCAACTGGTGAATTCCTGAATTCTTCCCCTGAAAGTATAATACACTATACGTTAATTAATTGGGTTTAAATTAAAGTAAGTTAAAAAAATCAGTTGTGTCAGAGCACATTTCCTTCTGAACTCTCTGTTCTCCTCCTTCAGCTTATGCCAGGACCACCCCCCATGGGTCTGGTTTGTTTAAGTAGGCACCACGCCTCATCCATGGCCCAGGCCAGGGCTAGAATTCACGATCCCGAGATCAGGACTGGAGGTGAGGTCTGGAGTCAGCTGCTTAACTGATGCAGCCACCTAGGGGCCCGAGAACCACACTGCTTTATCCTGTGTCTCTGTGACATCCTTTGAAATAGGAAAGTGCTGCGTCCCACTCTGTCTTGCTTCTCCTATACTGATTTGCTGTCCGGGGTCATTTGTGGGGGCGGATGGATGTTATGGGTTTTCTTTTCCTATTTCTAAGATCTGCCACCATGATTTTGATAGGAATGACATTCAAACTGAGGGTGGCTTCAGGAACTGCGGACATTTTCACAAGATGAGGCTCGCACCCCATGATCCCAGGACGGCCTCCCAGAGTCTGGTATTGCTCAGTGCACAAGTCTTGTGCTCCTTCGGTTCAGTCTCATTATTCTCTGTGTTGCTCCTGAGAAGGGAGTCTCGTCCTTCATTTCCTTCCTGAGTGCTCATTGTCAGGACACAGCAAGTCTACTCTGCTCTGTAGAGTCAGTTTGTGTCCCATGACTTTACTGAACTCACTCCTTATTTCTAACAGGTTTTGGTGGAGGCTGTACTGTTTCCTTATTTTAAAATTTTTAATTTATTTATGATAGTCACACACACACAGAGAGATTGAGAAAGAGAGAGAGAGAGAGAGAGAGAGAGAGAGAGAGAGGCAGAGACATAGGCAGAGAGAGAAGCAGGCTTCATGCACCTGGAGCCTGATGTGGGATTCGATCCTCGTTCTCCAGGATCATGCCCTGGGCGAAAGGTAGGCTCTAAACCACTGTGCCACCCAAGGATCCCTGGCTCTCGGGTTCCCTGTTTCTAGTACCGTGTCTTCAGCAAATAGGGACAGTGTGACGTCCCCCTTCCAGGTGTGGAACCTTTGCTGTTTACAGCATAATGTCCTAGAAAACCCCACAAAACAATAAAAACTGAGTCCTGCCCAAGGGCAGGAAGCCCCTATTAGAATGAGAATAGAGCTTATTGCCCTTGAAGGCGCCATATCAAAATGTAAACAGAACTTGAGGAATTGCTCCAGACTTTCTGGAGGTCCCCAAGACCAGTCCTTAAAACTAAGCTAATCCACACCTCGGGTTCCAAGTGCCTGCTCTTCTGTGTCGGGTATACTTGGACACAAGCTCGAGCTTGTAAAGAAACCCTCGTGTGTTTGCATCAGTGTTGGCTTCTCAGTGGTTTCTCGGATTCCCAATCTTGGGCACAACAGTCTGAGATAAGAAAAAAACAAAAACAAAAGAAGATGGGAGGCAGGCAGAGTGAACGCAGGGTTCTGAGAGGAGCGGCGGAAACCCAGGGGCTTGGGGGCTCTTCTGTGGAGGCCACTGCAGACTGGGGGCGGGATGCTAAGCCCCAGAGCCAGAGGACCCAGCATCCCTATCCGCATCCCTCCCATCAGCACTGAGTCTCAGGGAGCAGCACAGCGCCACCCACTGGATGCCAGAGGCGCTGACGCCCATCAAGCCTGTGACCTGCAGCTGCATTTCCCAGGCAGATGTGCACCTGACAATCAGCGACATGGCCCATCCCTAAACCCCGCACAGTCCACTCGCTGCCACCAACTTGTCAGACCACAGAGGCTGCAGAGCATCAGCTCTGCCTGCAAAGTAGGGTCTAGCTTCCTTTGTACTTTGTGCTTCTTTTTCATTTTTTCTTTGAATCTTTCTTATTAATTGTCTTATTTTAATTTTTATGTATGTACCTTATATATTTCTTATTTTTACTTTCATGGTACTTTAATTGTGTTTCTTATTTTGGGATTTAAAATCTTTTAAAAAGCAGGCTAAAATAACCTGGTGTTTTTATCGGGAGGGGAGTTGTTATTGTTTTTCTTTTTCTTCCTTCTTTCTTTTCTGGAAAAAAGAATGAGATGGAGAAATTCATCTCCATAAAATAACATGAGGTAGTACTCACAGCCAGGAAGTTCATCGATAAACATATATGATATCTAACTACAGTTTAAAACAATGATAATAAAGATAGCAGCTTGGCTGGAAAATGAGGACAGAAGAAAACTAGAGAATCCCTTACTGTAGATATAAAAGAACTTAAATCTAGACAGGCCAATGTTAAAAATGCTATAACTGAGAGGCAGTCCCAAGTGGAAGCCTTACAAACAAGAAAGGTTATGGACCACAGAGGCAGACTTAGGGAACTCAGCCACTTATTAAAACAGTACCATTCATATCATAAGAGACTCAGAAGATGAAGAGAGAGAAAAGGTGGGTCTTGCTCAGCCATTACAAATGACAAATACCCACCATTTGCTTCAACGTGGATGGAACTGGTGGGTATTATGCTGAGTGAAGTAAGTCAATCGGAGAAGGACTAACAGTGTATGTTCTCATTCATTTGGGGAATATATATAATAGTGATAGGGAATATAAGGGAAGGGAGAAGAAATGTGTGAGAAATATCATAAATGGAGACAGAACAAAAAGACTCAACTCTAGGAAATGAACCAGGGGTGGTGGAAGTGGAGGAAGGCACAGGGTGGGGGTGAATGGGTGACGGGCACTGAGGGGGCACTTGACAGGATGAGCACTGGGTGTTATTCTGTATGTTGGCAAATTGAACACCAATAAAAATAAAATTATTATCAAAAAGAAGAAAGAAAGAAAGAAAGAAAGAAAGAAAGAAAGAAAGAAAGAAAGAAAGAAAGAAAGAAAGAAAGAAAGAAGAAAGAGTGGCACCTGGGTGGCTCAGTCAGTTAAGCTTCTGCCTTAGGCTCAGATTATGATCCAGGTCGCAAGGCAGGCTCCCTGTTCAGCAGGGAACCTGCTTCTCCCTCTCCCTCTGCCCCACTCGCTCATGCTTTTTCTCTCCTCTCTCTGTCAAATAAATAAATAACATCTTTGCAAGAGAGACAAACAATCAAACCCAGAAGGAAGAGAAATCTCCCATGTTGAAGAATTTCTAACAATTTGTGCAGACATTCCACCCTCAAGTTGATGAGCATAGCTTCCCACTCTTATGTGTGGAATACACATAGTAAATTCCTTCTACAAAATATATTATGAAAAAGTTAAAATAATAATGATACTACTAATAATAATATAATAATAATAATAATAATAAAGAATCACTTTTCTATGGAGAAAGCTGACAAACACTACCTCAGCAAGATGATCAGATGGATACCAAGACTGATAAATCATGCTGATAGTATCCATCCTTTATAGGATATAATAAAAATGGCAGTATATTGTGTATATCATCCACAAAAACAGTTCAATCATGAGATAAACAACAGACATGTCCCAACTGAGAGAAATTTTACAAAATACTCTATGTCTCAAAGTGTTCCAGTTCAACAACAACAAGGAAAGGCTGAAAGACAGTCACAATCCAGAGGAGCCTAAGAAAACATGAGAACAAATGCAATGTGATATGAGAGATGGTAACTTAGCAAAAACTAAGGAAATCTGAATAAAGTACGGTCTTTCGTTAATGTGAGTATTTTAATATTGATTCATTAGCTAATATTTGTACTGTACTAATATAATATATCAAGAATTGGAGAAGTTGAGTGCAAGTGCATGAGAATTCTCTGTACTATCTTCTCAATTTCCCAATAAATCTTTGGTTTTTTTCTAATCAATAAGATTTATTTTGAAAATTGACTAAATGAATCAGGCTCCAAGTGTGAAGACATTTTAAGAATAGTTTAATTAACTTTTGTCTCATTCTTAAAGAGTTCCCTCAATGTGAACAATGTAAGGATTTTCTATCAGAAGGAAAGAAAAACACTTATGGACACGTATAATGCCTCCTCAACCTGGGAAGCAGGAAACGATAATAAATAGAAAAATCAGATAAAAATACTTCTATTATAATAGACACCATATTGCAAGTGCATTTAAAATTAGCAATGCATAACATTTATTTCCTTGACATTTGTCTTCCAAAGAGTTCACAGTGTTTCACTGTCACTTGAAGCAGGGGAAGAACCTCAGGGAAGAATCCTTCAGATAGTAATAGGACCATTGGAAGTAATGTCTCTCAGTTCTTTCCAAATCCATAAAGATGCATTTCCTGATGAGTGACTGAGCTGTGAAGAAAGAGATGAGAAAACCTCATCCCTTTGAATTACCTGTGTCAGAATATTTTAACCATAGTACTACAGATAGGAAATTATCCTTATTAACAGGAAATATGTCTCAGATTGGAATCTGAGCAATCAGATGGGCAGAGAAAAAATGCATTGACTCGCTCTCCATCTTTTAAAGACAAAGAAGAGCTTTTCTATGTACAAAGTCAGTTTTCAAGATAGCCTTAAGGAATAAGAGTCTGCAGCATGGAATCCCGCTGCATAGCTGGGTCGCCTGCGATCCATGTCTTCCTGATCCCAAATCCCTGGTCCTGTCCCCCAACACAGGCTGCCATGCTGAGGTCCTTTGCAATTGCTCTCTTTGGAGCTCCGGGGAAGGGGGAAGGAGCTACATAGGATGGGACTGGACGCGTGGAGGCCGTTAAAATTAAGACCATTCCAATTTAAGTTCAGCGTTAGGAAACTTCCAGCCAGGGCCCTGCACAGACAACACGGGGCCCCAGGGGCAGGTTTCAAGCAAACCCCAGACTGGGGTCGCCTTTCTCTGTAGACGTCTCCATGTGCATCTTAGAGAAATGGGATGCCCTGTGTCTGCAGCTCCCCCATGCCATCCCCCTCATTCCCCACCCCACGCCATTCCCCCACATCATTACCCCCCATGGCATCCCCCTACACCATCCCCCTCACACCCACACAATCCCCATCGAAACTATACTCCAACACCATCCCCCCTACACCATCCCTCACACTCCACCACCATCAAACCCTGCCCCACACCATCCATCCCCACACCATCTTCCCCCAGCATGGGCCCGGTGCAGCTGCCCCTTTTGGGACATGCTCAGCCTCCCTGGGGTTCTCTGGATACCCTGCTCCCATCGGAAGCATGGGTGTTCTATAAAGTACCCAGGGGTTGCAGGGAAGATGGGAGGCAGGGAGCTCCCGACAGCGTGGGTGGAGGTTGGGTGAAGTAGAGGACGCACTGTGCCCAGCCTTTTCCCACTGTCCCTCCTGGAGGGTGGCACACCTGGCACAGGACACCAGCCCTAACCCAGAGGGACCTGGGCTGGCCTGGCCCCAGGCTCTGTGGGGGTTGGTGTGATTTGAGCACCCACCTCAGGCCCAACACAAGGACTAATGGGATCCAGGCCCTCATGGCCCTGGCATGCCTGGATTCTGGCCCCACGCTGAGCGAGCCCTCACATGGCTGGATGTGGCCTCCTGGGCACTGGGCGTGCCTCACAGATCCAGGTCGCTGACCTAGGGCAGCCCTGGGGATCACAGGACACCCCAGGGTGGGTAGAGCAGGGGGAGGCCGGTGGGCCCCACCCGCACAAACACCAGGAGTATCCTCCAGGTCCTGGGGCCCCAGGGAGCCAGAAGCCGGGGTCCAGCTGCCCTGCAGGGACCCAGCACAGGAGCCCATGAGCTTCAGGTCCAGGTCAGCACTGCTGTCCTCAGAACCGTCTATCAGGCTGAAACCTCAGGACATACGTCCCCACCTGGAGTCCACACATGCTCCCAGGTGGGGGACTCCTGTACCAGCATACCACCCCGAATGATTCTTGTCCTCCCCTAAAGGACAGAAAGGTCTCCCTCCCCAGGGGAAAGCGCACACCCTCGGCTCTGGGCCTGTTTGCTGTAGAAAGTCAATAAAGTGTTGTATAGCGAAAATGCACAGCCAGCCCATTTTTGTGTCTCCCAGAACTCTGTGCACGGGGTGTGGAGAGACCCCCAGTGAGGACGAGGGGGCACCACCCAGGCCCCAACCAGCCCTTGCAGTGGCGCCGCCAGGCACACACAGCTGATATCCCCACGTTCCTTCCATGGGCGGCCAGACGCCAGGATCAGGACCCCAGAGACTTTACTGGGACTCAGCCTCTGCCCCATGGGCCAGAATGGGCTGGGACAGAGTGACAGCCAGGGAGCCTCAGGTCACCAGAGTCGGTGCAAAGCGACCTGGGAGTTCTGTGCTCCCTCTGTCCAGGGGGCCGGGGCTGGCCCTGTTCCAGGGCACTTCCTCCCCTCCCCGCATCATGGTGCCTGTTTGCCTGGGGCAAAGAGGGCCTGCGGGCCGGTCAGCGTGGCCCTAGAAGGGTTGTCAAGACAGCAAGCCCTTGTGTTTTGCCCAAGATTGCGAGCCCTAGAAACCATCAAGTTGCCGACACCGATGCAAACTCCGAGGTTTTATTTACAAGCTGGAGCTTGGTTCCAAGTGCACTCTACCCAGCGGAGCAGGGACTTGGATCCTGAGACTAAGAGGCATAGCAGCTTTATAGGGGCCAGAGGCCCATGGGATATGCAGAAAGTTGCACAGTCATGTCGGTCCACACACAGGTGGCCCATTGAATTATACCTTACCCTATAGTATCCACTTGAGCTGGTCTATTACTTTGGTCAGAATCAGCACTCAGTTTTGGTGGTCACAAAGCAACATTTCATTGTTATGAGCCGATTTCCGATTTCGGTGTGCCCAGGGCCTGACTAGGGTGGGGCAGCGCCTTAAGCCATAAGCAGGTTGTGGGGGTCAAAGGGGAGGTGGTGGGTGTAGAACAAAATGGAATCAGTCCTGCTCTGCTTGTCCAGGGGAAGGGGATTTTTGTTAAATTTCCTGGGTCCCAAACTGGCAGCTCCCGCACCTGGGCCACCCTCACATGGTGGAATCAGCGTGCACACCATGTGGTGCTGGATCACTCACACCAGCATGTGGAGGGCACCCTCCTCACCCTAGTGAGTAGGGGCTGGGTGAGCATGGGGCTCGGCCTGAAGGCCAGGCAGCACAGGTGACTGAGGAAACCCAGCCCCGTCCCCACCCCGACTCCCACACACAGGCAGCCCCAGGGCTCCCCGCCATGGGCAGGCGTCTCCTCAGGAACTACCCCCAGGGTGGCCCCGAGATCTGGTCCCGGCTGGAGAGGCATCGGGGAGAAGAGAAGCAGGGGGTGCTCAGCGGGAGCCAGTGTGGGACTTGGGAATGTGTCCGAGTCTGACTTTCTGGCTCAGCTGACCCTCCAGCGGAATGTCACTGCACGAGCGTTCCCCGGGTCGGCCAGGAGAGCACAGCTAGCCGCCCAGCGCCACCAACAGAAATGATATTGTGACAACCATATCAGCGGTTGGGTGACCCAGCCAGAGGATCAGATAGCTGCATGTGATAGCTGCATGTGATAGACACACACACACCGCAAAGCCAACAAAAGTCAGACCCCAATGTTGTCAAACAGCAGCCTGATGGCTACATACACAACACATTGGTCCCCAATAGGATACATGGAAGACGCTATGAACCACAACTGCAGAGGTGCTAGAGGCACGGAGATGTGCCTGGTGGGTTCCAACAAGGAGCGCAGAGGGACAGGAAGCATCCTACGGAGGGGGGGCCCTTCCTAGGAAAGGACACCAGGTCCCTGTGAAGGCTACACATGGTGAAATCTGTCCTCCTCTCTTTCAGCTTCTGGTTTTCCACCTAAATGCCATTTTCCTCAATCATAATAGCAAAAATTTATTTTATGCTTTTAATTTCTTGTTATTGGAGTCCAATTTGTATGAGTTCTTTCTTCAGCAAGGGTGTCCTTCAGGATAGAAGGAGAGAAAAAGAGTTTCCCAGACAGGCAAAATATAAGGGAGTTCATGACCACTAAACCAGTCCAGTAAAGAATTTTAAGGGGGACTCTTCTAGTAGAGGAAAAAAGAGACCCAAAGCAACAAAGACTAGAAAGTCCCAGAGAACATCACCAGAAACACAAACTCTACCGGTAACAGAGAGGCACTAAGTTCATATCTTTCAATAATCACTCTGAATGCTGATGGACTAAATCCTCCAATCAAAAGATATACGCTATCAGAGTGGCTTAAAAAACAGGATCCCGGAACCTGGGTGACTAGGGGTTGAGCGTCTGCCTTTGACTCAGGGAGTGATACTGGAGTCTGGGATCGAGTCCCATATTGGGCTTCTGGTGGGGAGCCTGCTTCTCTCTCTGCCTAATATTCTGCCTATCTCTCTCTCTCTCTCATAAATAAAATCGTTAATAAAAAACAAGATCCATCTGTATGCTGCCTACAAGATGCTCACCTTAGACCTATAGACACCAACAGATTGAAAGTCGGGGGATGGAAAATCATCTATCACGCTACTGGATATCAAAGGAAAGCTGGAGGACCCATACTTATATCAGAGAAACTAGATTTGACACCAAACCCTGGGGGACACCTGGTAGCTCAGTGGCTGAGCATCTGCCTTCGGCTCAGGGTGTGATCATGGGATCCCAGGTTCGAGTCCCATATCGGCCTCCCTTTGGGGAGCCTGCATCTCCCTCTGCCTATGTTTCTGCCTCTGCTTCTCAGTGCATCTCTCATGAATGAATAAATAAATTAATTAAATATCAAAAAAGAACAAATACTGTAAGAAGAGATGAAGAAGGCAATATCTCATAATTAAAAAGACTCTCTATCAAGATCAAACAACTAAATATTTATGCTGCCAACATGGGGTACCTAAATATAGAAACCAATTAACAACAAACGTACAGGAACTCACTGATAATAATACAATGACAGGGCATTTTAACACCCACTTATGGCAAAGGACCGAACGTCTATGCAGAAAAACAACAGGGGAACAATAGCCTTGACACACTGGACCACAGGGACTCAACACAAATAGTCAGAACATTTCATCCTAGAGCAGAATACAGATTCCTTTCAAGTGCACATGGGACATTCTCCAGAACAGATCATATCACGGCCCACAAATCAGCCCTCAACAGGTACAACACGTACAAGAAGGTTGATATCACACCCTGTACATTTTTGGACCACGACCATTTTCTTACACCACATTTATAAAAAATAAATTCAAAATGGATGAAAGACCTAAAGTGAGACCTGAAACCATAAAAAGAAGGAAAGATAGGCAGGAACGTCATTGACATTGGCCACTGGATATTCTTTCTAGATATGCCTCTAATGTGAGGGAAACAAAAGCAAAATACTATTGGGACTTCATCAAATTGAAAACCTTCCGCAAAATGAAGGAAACAACCAAAGCTAAAGGGCAACATACAGGAGGTGGGGCAAGATGGTGGAAGTGTAGGGTCCCCAAATCACCTGTCCCCACCAAATTACCTAGATAACCTTCAAATCATCCTGAAAATCTTCTAATTAGGCCTGAGATTTAAAGAGACCAGCTGGAATGCTACATTGTGAAAAGTTCGGACTTCAATCAAGGTAGGAAGATGGGGAAAAAGAAATAAAGATACAAAAAGCATCCAAGGGGGAGGAGCCCCGCGAGGAGCTGGGCTAAGACTGGGGCAAGTGCCCCCAGGACAGGAGAGCTCTGTGCCAGAGTAGCAGGAGCTGTACCAAATGTCCTGGGCGGAATGGCGCCTGCAGGTAGAGCAGGACCCCAGGAAGGCGGAGATGTCCTCGGGCTCCCTGTGACACTAACAGACACCTGCTCACACATGAGAGTGCGCTGAGCTCACTACGAGCTGCAGCGTGCAGGCATTGACCTGGGAGCAGCTCGGAGGGGCTCGGGGGGCGGCTCTGCATGGAGGGGACTGCGTGGCCCCGGGAGCATGTCAGCGGCAGGGGCTCTGGCAGAGGAAGAGGCTCAGTGCGGAGGGGGCTGCACAGCTCCGGGAGCAACTTTGAGGGGCTCAGGTGCGGCTCTTTGGAGGGGGCTACGCGGCCTTGAGCAGCTTGGAGGGGCTCAGGCGGCGGCTCTGCAGAGAGGCGCCTGCATGTCCAAGAGTGCAAATCCAACACCGCAGACTGGGAGCAGAGGGTGCTGGCACACAGCCCAAGATCCGGCCTCCTCCGGGACAGGAAGAAGCCGGGAGTGCCCAGGACAGCAAGGATGCTCCTGCCCCGAACTGAGCAGATCAGCGCCCCGCCCTGGAATCTCCACACCCCTACAGAGAGAGAGCTCCATAGTTATTTGTGGGGGCTGAATCCAGGTTGCCAGAGCTGCCGCAGCCACTGGGGTTGTTCCTCCAGGGGCCTCACGGGGTAAACAACCCCACTGAGCCCTCCGACAGGCGGGGTCAGAGCAGATCCCCCAAGTACTAACACATGAAAATCAGCACAACAGGCCCCTTGCCCAGAAGACCAGCTAGAGGGACAAGTTCCAGAGGAAGTCAAGGGCCTTAACGTATAGAGAATCAGACGATACTCCCCTGTGTGTTCTTTTTTTTTCTTTTTGATTTCTGATTGCTTCCCCCAGCTTTTTTTCACCTTTTTCTTTCCCTTTTTCTTCTCTTTATTCTTCTTTTTCTTCCTTTCCTCTTTATTCTTTTTCTCTTTTCTTTCCTTCTCTCTCTCTCTTTTTCGCCTTTTCCCAATACAACGTGTTTTTGGCCACTCTGCACTGAGCAAAGTGACTAGAAGGAAAACCTCACCTCAAAAGAAAGAATCAGAAACAGTCCTCTCTCCCACAGAGTTACAAAATCTGGATTACAATTCAATGTCAGAAAGCCAATTCAGAAGCACTATTATAGAGCTACTGGTGGCTCTAGTAAAAAGCATAAAGGACTCAAGAGACTTGATGACTGCAGAATTTAGATCCAATCAGGCAGAAATTAAAAATCAACTGAATGAGATGCAATCCAAACTAGTAGTCCAACCGACCAGGGTTAACTAGGTGGAAGAGTGAGTGACATAGAAGACAAGTTGCTGGCAAAGAGGGAAACTGAGGAAAAAAGAGACAATTAAAAGACCATGAAGACGGATTAAGGGAAATAAAGGAGAGCCTGAGGAAGAAAATCCTATGTTTAATTGGGGTTCCCGAGGGCGCCGAAGGGGACATAGGGCCAGAATATGTATTTGAGCAAATCATAGCTGAAAACGTTCCCGATCTAGGAAAGGAAACAGGCATTCATATCCAGGAAATAGAGAGATCCCCCCCCTAAAATCAATAAAAACCACCCAACACCTCGACATTTAATAGTGAAGCTTGCAAATTCCGAAGAAAAAGAGAAGATCCTTAAAGCAGCAAGGGACAGGAATCCCTGAACTTTATGGGGAGGAGAATTAGGGTAACAGCAGTCATGTCTACAGAGTCCTGGCAGGCCAAAAAGGGCTGGCAGGATATATTCAGGGTCCTAAATGAGAAGAACATGCAACCAAGAATATTATGTCCAGCAAGGCTCTCATTCAAAATGGAAGGAGAGATAAAGAGCTTCCAAGACAGGCAGGAACTGAAAGAATATGTGACCTCCAAACCAGCTCTGCAAGACATTTTAAGGGGGACTCTTAAAATTCCCCTTTAAGAAGAAGTTCAGTGGAACAATCCACAAAAATAAGGACTGAATACATATCATGATGACACTAAACTCATATCTGTTAAGAGTAACTCTGAACGTGAATGGACTTAATGACCCCATCAAAAGGCGCAGGGTTTCAGACTGGATAAAAAAAGCAGGACCCATCGATTTGCTGTAAATCTACAGCATTTTAGACAGAAGGACACGTACAACTTGAACATAAAAGGTTGGAGAACCATTTACCATTCGAATGGTCCTCAAAAGAAAGCAGGGGTAGCCATCCTTAAATCAGATAAACTAAAATTTACCCCAAGGACTGTAGTGAGAGATGAAGAGGGACACTATCTCATATTTAAGGATCTATCCAACAAGAAGACTTAACAATCCTCAATATATATGCCCCGAGGGTGGGAGCTGCCAAATATTGAAACCAATTAAAAACCAAAGTGAAGAAATACTTAGATAATAATACACTTATACTTGGCGACTTCAATCTAGCTCTTTCTACCCTCGATAGGTCTTCTAAGCACAACATCTCCAAGAAACGAGAGCTTTAAATGATACACTGGACCAGATGGATTTCACAGATATCTACAGAACTTTACATCCAAACTCAACTGAATACACATTCTTCTCAAGTGCACATGGAACTTTCTCCAGAATAGACCAAATACTGGGTCACAAATCAGGTCTGAAATGATACCAAAGTTTGGGATCATCCCCTGCATATTCTCAGACCATAATGCCTTGAAATTAGAACTACATCACAAAAAGTTTGGAAGGACCTCAAGCACGTGGTGGTTAAGGACCATCCTGCTAAAAGAAGAAAGGGTCAACCAGGAAATTAAGGAAGAATTTGAAAGATTCATGGAAACTAATGAGAATGAAGATACAACCGTTCAAAACCTTTGGGATGCAGCAAAAGCAGTCCTAAGGGGGAAATACATCGCAATACAAGCATCCATTCAAAATCTGGAAAGAACTCAAATACAAAAGCTAACCTTACACATAAAGGAGCTAGAGAAAATCCAGCAGATGAGCTCTACACCCAGCAGAAGAGAGTTAATTAAGATTCGAGCAGAACTCAATGAAATCGAGACCAGAAGAAGTGTGGAACAGATCAACAGAACCAGGAGTTGGTTCTTTGAACGATTTAATAAGATAGATAAACCATTAGCCAACCTTATTAAAAAGAAGAGAGAGAAGACTCAAATTAATAAAATCACGAGTGAGAAAGGGAGATCACTACCAACAGCAAGGAAATAAAAACAATTTTGAAAACATTATGAACAGTTAAACGCCAATAAATTAGGCAATCAAGAAGAAATGGACGCATTCCTGGAAAGCCAGAAACTACCAAAACTGGATCAGGAAGAAATAGAAAACCTGAACAGGCCAATAACCAGGGAGGAAATTGAAGCAGTCATCAAAAACCTCCCAAGACACAAGAGTACAGGGCCAGATGGCTTCCCAGGGGAATTCTATCAAATGTTTAAAGAAGAAATCATACCTATTCTACCAAAGCTGTTTGGAAAGATAGAAAGAGACGGAGTACTTCCAAATTCGTTCTATGAGGCCAGCATCACCTTAATTCCAAAACCAGACAAAGACCCCACCAAAAAGAGAATTACAGACCAATATCCCTGATGAGCATGGATGCAAAAATTCTTAACAAGATACAAGACAATAGGATCTAATAGTACATTAGGAAAATTTTTCACCATGACCATGTAGCATTTATCCCCAGGTCACAAGGCTGGTTCAACACTCATAAAACCATCAATGTGATTCATCATAAGAGGAAGAGAAAAACCAAGAACCATATGATCCTCTCATTAGTTGCAGAGAAAGCATTTGACAAAATACAGCATTCATTCCTGATCAAAACTCTTCAGAGCGCAGGGATAGAGGGAACATTCCTCAGCATCTTAAAAGCCATCTACAAAAAGCCCACAGCAAATATTGTTCTCAATGGGAAAGCACAGGGAGACTTTCACCTAGGATCAGGAACAAGACAGGGATGTCCACTCTCACCACTGCTATTCAACATAGCACTGGAAGTCCTAGCCTCAGCAATGAGATATCAAAAAGACATTAAAGACATTCAAATTGGCAAAGAAGAATTCACACACTCCCTCTTCACTGATGACATGATACTCTACATAGAAAATCCAAAAGCCTCCCCCCAAAGATTTCTAGAACTCATACAGCAATATGGTAGCATGGCAGGATACAAAATCAATGCCCAGAAATCAATGGCATTTCTATACACTAACAATGAGACTGAAGAAAGAGAAATTAAGGAGTCAATCCCATTTAAAATTGCACCCAAAAACATAAGACACCTGGGAATATACCTATCCAAATTCGTAAAGGATCTATACCCTAAAAAGTATAGATCGCTTCTGCAAGAAATTGAGGAAGGCACAAAGAGATGGAAAAATATTCCATGCTCATGGATTGGCAGAATTAATATTGTGAAACTGTCAATGTTACCCAGGGCAATTTACACGTTTAATGCAATCCCTATCAAAATACCGTGGACTCTCTTCAGAGAGTTAGAACAAATTATTTTAAGATTTGTGGGATCAGAAAAGAATACCCAGGCAATTTTAAAAAAGAAAACCATATCTGGGAGCATCACAATGCCAGATATCAGGTTGACCTACAAAGCTGTGGTCATCAAGACAGTGTGGTACTGGCAGAAAAACAGACACAGAGATCAATGGAACAGAATAGAGACCCCAGAAGTGGACCCTGAACTTTATGGACAACAAATATTCGATAAAGGAGGAAAGATTATCCACTGGAAGAAATTCAGTCTCTTCAAGAGATGGTGCTGGGAAAATTGGACATCCACATGCAGAAGAATGAAACTAGACCACTCTCTTTCACCAGACACAAAGATAAACTCAACATGGATGAAAGATCTAATCTCACAAAGATTTTGTGAGACAAAAGTCCATCAAAATGCTAGAGGAGAACATAGGCAACTCCCTTTTTGAACTCGACCACAGTAACTTCTTGCAAGAGTCATCCATGAATGCTAAAGAAACAAAAGCAAAAATGAACTCCTGGGAGTTCATTGAGATAAGAAGCTTTTGCACAGCAAAGGATAGAGTCAACAAAACTAAAAGACAACCTACAGAATGGGAGAAGATATTTAAAAATGACGTATCAGGTAAACGGCTAGTTTCCAAGATCTATAAAGAACTTCTTAAACTCAACACGAAAGAAACAAACAATCCAATCTTGAAATGGGCAAAAGACATGAACAGAAATCTCACAGAGGAAGACATAGACAAGGCCAACATACACATGAGAAAATGCTCTGCATCACTTGCCATCAGGGAAATACAAATCAAAACCACAATGAGATAGGACCTCACACCATTGAGAATGGGGAAAATTAACAGCGCAGGAAACCACAAATGTTGGAGAGGATGCGGAGAAAAGGGAATCCTCTTACACTGCTGGTGGGAATGTGAACTGGTGCAGGCACTCTGGAAAACTGTGTGGAGGTTCCTCAAATAGTTAAAAATAGAATTGCCCTACGAACCAGCAGTTGCACTGTTGGGGATTTACCCCAAAAGATTCAGATGCATTGAAACGCCGGGACACCTGCTCTCTGATGTTTAAGGCAGCAATGTCCACAATGGCCAAACTGTGGAAGGAGCCTCAGCGTCCATCGAAAGATGAATGGATAAAGAAGATGTGGTTTACGTACATAATGGAATATTACTCAGCCATTAGAAATGACAAATTCCCACTATTTGCTTCAATGTGAATGGAACTGGAGGGTATTATGCTGAGTGAAGTAAGTCAATCGGAGAAGGACAAACATTGTATGTTCTCATTCATTTGGGAATATAAATAATAGTGAAAGTGAATATGACGGAAGGGAGAAAGAAATGTGTGGGAAATATCAGAAAGGGAGACAGAACACAAAGACTCCTATTTCTGGGAAATGTACTAGGGGTGATGGAAGGGTAGGAGGGCGGGGCGTGGGGGTGAATGTGTGATGGGCACTAAGGGGGGCACTTGACGGGTTGAGTAATTGGTATTATTCTGTATGTTGGCAAATTGAACACCATTAAAAAAATAAATATATTAATAAAAAAAGAAGAAAGAAAGAAGAAAGAAAGAAAGAAAGAAAGAAAGAAAGAAAGAAAGAAAGAAAGACAGAAGGCACCTGGGTGGCTCAGTCAGTGAACCTTCTACCTTAGGCTCAGATCATAATCCAGGTCCCACAGCAGGCTCCCTGTTCAGCAGGGAACCTGCCTCTCCCTCTCCCTCTGCTCCTCTCGCTCATGCTTTTTCTCTCTTCTATCTCTCAAATAAATAAATACCATCTTTGAAAAAGAAACAACAAACAAACCCAGAAGGAAGAGAAATCTCCCATCTAGAAGAATTTCAAAAATTTGTGCAGACATTCCACCCTCAAGTTGATGAGCATAGCTTCTCACTCTTATGTGTGGAATATACATAGTAACTTCCTTCTACAAAATATATTATGAAAGGGTTAAAATAATAATAATAATAGTAATAATAATATAATGATAATAATAATAAGAATCACTTTACTATGGAGAAACCTGACAAACACTACCTCAGCAAGATGATCAGATCGATACCAAGACTGATGAATCATGCTGATAGCATCTATGCTTCATATGATATAATAAAAATGCAGTATATCTCTGTATATAGTCCAAAAAACCAGTTCAATCATGAGATAAACAACAGACATGTCCCAACTGAGGGAAATTTCACAGAATATTCTACTTCTCAAAGTGTTCCAGTTCAACAACAACAAGGAAAGGCTGAAAGACTGTCACAATCCAGAGGAGCCTAAGTAAACATGGGGACACGGGATCCCTGGGTGGCGCAGTGTTTTCGCGCCTGCCTTTGGGCCAGGGCGCTATCCTGGAGATCAGGGATTGAATCCCACATCGGGTTCCCGGTGCATGGAGCCTGATTCTCCCTCTGCCTCTCTCTCTCACTGTGTGCCTGTCATAAAAAAAAAAAAAAAAAAACGAGGACAAATGGAATGTGATATAAGGGATGGTAACTTAGCAAAAACTAAGGAAATTTGAATAAACATTATTTTTTCTAATAAATAACATTTATTTTAATAATTGACTTAAATGAATCAGGCTCCAAGTGTGAAGACACTTTAAGAATAGTTTAATTAACTTTTGCCTCATTCTTAAAGAGTTCCCTCGATGGGAACAAAGTAAGAATTTTATATCAGAAGGAAAGAAAAACACTTATGAACACGTATAATGACTCCTCAACCAGAAAAGCAGGAAAGGATAATAAATAGAAAAAATCAGATAAAAATACTTCTATTATAATAGATACCATATTGCAAGTGCATTTAATATTAGCAATGCATAACATTTATTTCCTTGACATTTGTCTTCCAAAGAGTTCACAGTGTTTCAGGGTCAGTTGAAACAGGGGAAGAATCTCAGGGAAGAATCCTTCACATAATAATAGGATCATTGGGCGTAATGTCTCTCAGTTCTTTCCAAATCCATAAAGATGAATTTCGTGATGAGTGACTGAGCTGTGAAGAAAGAGATGAGAAGCCCTCATCCCTCTGAATTACTTGTGTCAGTATATTTTAACTATAGTACTACAGATAGTAAATTATCCTTATTATCAGGCAATACATCTCAGATTGGAATCCTAGCAATCATATGGGCAGAGAAAAAATGCTTTGACACACTTTTCATCTTATAAAGACAAAGGAGAGCTTGTCTATGTACAAAGTCAGTTGTCAAGATAGCCTTAGGGAATAAGATTCTGTAGCATCAAATCCCGCTACATAGCCATGACGCCCACGCTCCAGGTCTTCCTGATCCCAAATCCCTGGTCCTGTGCCCCAACACAGGCTGCCACGCTGAGGTCATTTGAAATTGCTCTCTTAGGAGCTCCAGGGAACGGGGAAGGAGCTAGATAGGATGGGACAGGAGGCGTGGAGGCTGTGAAAATTAAGACCATTCCAATTTAAGTTCAGCGTTAGCACACGTCCAGCTAGGGCCCTGCACTGACCACTCAGGGCCCCAAGGGCAGGTTTTACAGCAAACCCCAGACTGAGGTCTCCTTTATCTGTAGACGTCTCCGTGTGCATCTTAGAGAAAGGGGATGCCCTGTGTCCGCAGGCCACCCACGCCATCCCTCATTCCCCACCCCCACAGCATCCCCCTACACCATCATCCCCATGGCATCCCCCCAACACCATCCCCCTTACACCCACACAGCCCCACACAATCCCCACCCACACTAAACCCGAACACCGTCCCCCCTACATCACCCCCCACACTCCACCACCATCATACTCCTGAACTCATACCATCAACCCCCACAACATCGTCCCCAAGCATGGACCCGGTGCAGCTCCCCCTGTGGGACATGCTCAGCCTTCCCGGCGTTCTCTAGATACCCTGATCCCAACTGAAGCACGGTGTCCCATGCTTAGGGTACCCAGGGGTTGCAGGGAGGAGGGGAAGCTGGGAGCCCCCGACAGGGTGGGTGCAGATCAGTGATGCAGAGGACCCACTGTGCCCTGCCTCTGCCCACTGTCCCTCCTGGAGGGTGACACACCCTGCACAGGACACCCGCCCCTAACTCAGAGGGACCAGGGCTGGCCTGGCCCCAGGCTCTGTGGGGGCCGGGGTGCTTTGAGCCTCCCCAAGGCCCAACACAAACACTAATGGGATTCAGCCCCCCCATGGACCTGGCCAGCCCTGGATACTGGCCCCAGGCTGAGCAAGCCCTCTCACAGCTGGATGTGGCCTCCTGGGCCCTCAGCATGCCCCACAGATCCAGGTCGTTGAACTAGGGCAGCACTGGGGATCCCGGGACACCCCAGGGTGGGGAGAGCAGGGGTAGGCCGGTGGGTCCCACCCGCTCCCACACCAGGAGGCAGGCTCCTCCAGGTGTTGGGGCCCCAGGGGCCCCGAGGCCGGGGTCCAGCTGCTGTGCAGGGACCCATCGCAAGAGCCCATGAGCTGCAGGTCCAGTTCAGGACTGCTGTCCACAGAACCGTCTATCAGGGTGAAACCTCAGGACATATGCCCCACCCAGGTCCACACATGATCCCAGGTGGGGGACTCCAGCACCCGCCCTCAACCCCGTGTTATTCTTACCCTCTCCTAAAAGACAGAAAGGTCTCCCTCCCCAGCGGAACATGCACACCCTTTGCTGTAAAAAGTCAATAAATTGTTGTGGTGCGAAAATGCACAGCCAGCCTGTTTCTGTGTCTCCCAAATCGCTGTGCATGGGGCGTGGAGAGACTCCCAGAGAGGAGGAGGGGGCACCACCCAGGCCCCAACCGGCGCCTGCATGGGCGCCGTCAGGCACAGACAGCTGACGTCCCCACGTGCCTTCCAGGGGCGGCCAGATGCCAGGGTCAGGACCCCACAGACTTTACTGGGACTCAGCCTGTGCCACGAGGGCCAGCAGGGGCTGGGACAGAGTGACAGCCAGGGAGCCTTAGGTCACCAGGGTCTGTGCAAAGCGACCTGGGAGGTCTGTGCTTCCTCTGTCCAGGGGGCCAGAGCTGGCCGTGTTCCGAGGCACTTCCTCCCGTCCCTGCATCCCCGTGCCTGTGTGCCTGGGGTACAGAGGGCCAGTGGGGTGGTCAGCGGGGCCCTGAAAAAGATGTCAGGAAGGCAGGCCTTTTTGTTGTGCCCTAGATTGTGAATCCGGCAAACCACCAAGGAGCCGACACCGATGCAAACACAGGAGGGTTTCTTGAATTGAAGAATTGAAGATAATCGAACCGAAATGAAAATAATCGATTCGATTTGAAAAGAATCGAATCGAAAAGAATAGAAATAATTGAATCGAATTGAAAAGAATCGAATCAAAAATAATCGATTCGAATAGAAAAGAATTGAATCGAATCAAAAAGAATCGAATCGAATCGAATCAAAAAGAATAAAAAAGAATCGAAGATAATCAAAACAAATCAAAAATAATCGAACCGAAACGAAAATAATCAAATTGAATTGAAAATAATCAAACCGAAACGAAAATAACCGATTTGTATAGAAAAGAATCAAATCGAATCGAAAAGAATTGAAAGTAATCGAATCGAATCGAAAAGAATCGAAAATATTCGAGGAAAAGACGAAGATGGCAGAAGAGTAGGGTCCCCAGGTCACCTGTCCCCACCAAATTACCTAGATAACCTTCAAATCATCCTGAAAATCTACGAATTCGACCTGAGATTTAAAGAGAGACCAGCTGAAACGCTACAGTGAGGAGTTCACGCTTCTATCAAGGTAGGAAGATGGGAAAAAAGAAATAAACAAAAGGCATCCAAGGGGGAGGAGCCCCGCGAGGAGCCGGGATAAGGCCGGGGCGAGTGTCCCCAGGACAGGAGAGCCCCATCCCGGAGAAGCAGGGGCTGCACCAACCTTTCTGGGTGGAAAGGCGCCTGCAGGGAGTTAGAGCAGGACCCCTAGAGGACGGGGAGGCCCTCAGGCTCCCTGGGACACTAACAGACACCTGCGCGCCCAGGAGAGTGCACCGATTTCCCTAAGGGCTGCAGTGCGCATGGCAGGGTCTGGAGCAGCTCGGAGAGGCTCGGGCAGTGGCTCCACGGAGGGGCCTGTGTGGCCTGGAGCGCGAATCCAACAGGGCAGGCTGGGAGGAAAGGGCGCCTGGACACAGCCCAGGATCTGGCCTCCCCCCGGAACAGGCAGAGGCCGGGAGGGCCCAGGACAGCAAGGACGCTCCTGCCTGGAGCTAAGCAGATCAGCGGCCCCACCCCAGAGGCTCCAGGCCCTGGGGACAAAGAGCTCCAGAGTTACTGCAGGGGCTGAATCCAAGGCTCCAGAGCAGCCACTGGGTTCTTCCTCCATGGGCCTCACGGGGTAAACAACCCCAACTGAGACCTGCACCAGGCAGGGGGCAGTGCAGCTCCCCCAAGTGCTAACACCTGAAAATCAGCACAACAGGCCCCTCTCCCAGAAGACCAGCTAGACGGACAAGTTTCAGAGGAAGTCAAGGGACTTAAAGTATACAGAAACAGAAGATACTCCCCTGTGTATTTTGTATTTTTGTTATTTTGTTTTTTTGGTTTTTTTGTCTTTTGTTTTTTTTCTTTTGATTTCTGATTGCTTCCCCCACCCTTTAATTTCACCTTTCTTTTTCTTTCTCTTCTCTTTTTTCCTTCTTTCTTCCTTTTTTCTTTTTTCTTTTTCTCTTTTCTTTCCTTCTCTCTCTCTCTTTTTCTCCTATTCCTAATACAACTTGTTTTTGGGCACTCTGCACTAGCAAAATGACTAGAAGGAAAACCTCACCTCAAAAGAAAGAATCAGAAGCAGTCGTCTCTCCCACAGAGTTACAAAATCTGGATTACAATTCAATGTCAGAAAGCCAATTCAGAAGCACTATTATAGAGCTACTGGTGGCTCTAGAAAAAAGCATAAAGAACTCAAGAGACTTCATGCCTGCAGAATTTAGACCAAATCAGGCAGAAATTAAAAATCAATTGAATGAGATGTAATCCAAACTAGAAGTCCTAATGACGAGGGTTAACGAGGTGGAAGAACGAGTGAGTGACATAGAAGACAAGCTGAAGGTAAAGAGGGAAACTGAGGAAAAAAGAGACAGACAATTAAAAGACCATGAAGACAGATTAAGGGAAATAAACGACAGCCTGAGGAAGAAAAACTTATGTTTAATTGGGGTTCCAGGGTGCTGGAAGAGACAGAGGGCCAGAATATGTATTTGAACAAATGCTAGCTGAAAACCTTCCTAATCTGGGAAGGGAAACAGGCATTCAGACCCAGGAAATAGAGAGATCCCCCCTAAAAACAATAAAAACCATTCAACACCTCGACATCTAATAGTTAAGCTTGCAAATTCCAAAGATAAAGAAAAGATCCTTAAAGCAGCAAAGGACAAGAAATCCCTGACATTTATGGGGAGGAGTATTAGGGTAACAGCAGACCTCTCCACAGAGACCGGGCAGGCCAGAAATGGCTGGCAGGATATATTCAGGGTCCTAAATGAGAAGAATATGCAACCAAGAATACTTTATCCAGCAAGGCTCTCATTCAAAATGGAAGGAGAGATAAAGAGCTTCCAAGACAAGCAGGAACTGAAAGAATATGTGACCTCCAAACCAGCTCTGCAAAAAATTTTAAGGGGGACTCTTAAAATACCCCTTTAAAAAGAAGTTCAGTGGAACAATCCACAAAAACAAGGACTAAATAAACATCATGATGACACTAAACTCATAACTTTCAATAGTAACTCTGAACATGAACAGGCTTAATGACCCCATCAAAAGCCGCAGGGTTTCAAACTGGATAAAAAAGCAGGACCCATCTATTTGCTGTCTACAAGAGACTCATTTTAGACAGAAGGACACCTACAGCCTGAAAATACAAGGTTGGAGAACCATTTACCATTCGAATGGTCCTCAAAAGAAAGCAGGGGTAGCCATCCTTATATCAGATAAACTAAAATCTACCCCGAAGACTGTAGTGAGAGATGAAGAAGGACACTATATCATACTTAAAGGATCTATCCAACAAGAGGACTTAACAATCCTCAATAAATATGCCCCGGATGTGGGAGCTGCCAAATATTGAAACCAATTTAAAACCAAAGTGAAAAAATATTTAGATAATAATACACTTGTACTTGGTGACATCAATCTAGCTCTTTCTATACTAGATAGGTCTTCTAAGCACAACATCTCCAAAGAAATGAGAGCTTTAAATGATATACTGGACCAGATGGATTTCACAGATATCTAAAGAATTTTATATCCAAAGTCAACTGAATACACATTGTTCTCAAGGGCACATGGAACTTTCTCCAGAATAGATCACATGCTGGGTCACAAATATGGTCTGAACTGATACCAAAGGATTGGGATCATCCCCTGCATATTCTCAGACCATAATGCCCTGAAATGAGAACTAAATCACAACAAGAAGTTTGGAAGGACCTCAAACACATGGAGGTTAAGGACCATCCTACTAAAAGATGAAAGGGTCAACCAGGAAATTAAGGAAGAATTTGAAAGATTCATGGAAACTAATGCGAATGAAGATACAACCGTTCAAAATCTTTGGTATGCAGCACAAGCAGTCCTAAGGGGGAAATACATCGCAATACAAGCAGCCATTCAAAAACTGGAAAGAACTCAAATACAAAACCTAACCTTACACATAAAGGAGATAGAGGGAAAAGAAAAGATGGACCCTACGCACAGCAGAAGGAGAGAGTTAATTAAAATTCGGGCAGAACTGAATGAAATTGAGACCAGAAGAACTGTGGAACAGATCAACAGAACCAGGAGTTGGTTCTTTGAAAGAATTAATAACATAGATAAACCATTAGCCAACCTTATTAAAAAGAAGAGAGAGAAGACTCAAATTAATAAAACCATGAATGAGAAAGGAGAGATCACTACCAACACCAAGGAAATACAAACGATTTTAAAAACATATTATGAACAGCTATATGCCAATAAATTAGGCAATCTAGAAGAAATGGACGCATTCCTGGAAGGCCACAAACTACCAACACTGGAACAGAAAGAAATAGAAAACCTGAACAGGGCAATACCAAGGAGGAAATTGAAGCAGTCATCAAAAACCTCCCAAGACACAAGAGTCCAGGGCCAGATGGCTTCCCAGGAGAATTCTATCAAACGTTTAAAGAAGAAATCATACCTATTCTACTAAAGCTGTTTGGAAAGATAGAAAGAGATAGCCTCGTTCTATGAGGCCAGCATCACCTTAATTCCAAAACCAGACAAAGACCCCAACAAAAAGGAGAATTACACCAATATCCCTGATGAACATGGATGCAAAAATTGTCAACAAGATACTAGCCAACACGATCCAACAACACATTAAGAAAATTATTCACCATGAGCAAGTAGGATTTATCCCCAGGACACAAGGCTGGTTCAACACTCGTAAAACAATCAATGTGATTCATCATATCAGCAAGAGAAAAACCAAGAACCATATGATCCTTTCACAGGATGAAGAGAAAGAATTTGACAAAATACAGCATCCATTCCTGATCAAAACTCTTCAGAGTGTAGGGATAGAGGGAACTTTCCTCGACATCTTAAAAGCTATCTACGAAAAGACCACAGCAAATATCATTCTCAATGGGGAAGCACTGGGAGCCTTTCCCCTAAGATCAGGAACAAGACAGGGATGTCCACTCTCACCACTGCTATTTAACATAGTATTGGAAGTCCTAGCCTCAGCAATCAGACAACAAAAAGACATTAAAGGCATTCAAATTGGCAAAGAAGAAGTCAAACTCTCCCTCTTCGCCGATGACATGATACTCTACATAGAAAACCCAAAAGCCTCCACCCCAAGATTGCTAGAACTCATACAGCAATTTAGTAGCATGGAAGGATACAAAATCAATGCCCAGAAATCAATGGCATTCCTATACACTAACAATGAGACTGAAGAAAGAGAAATTAAGGAGTCAATCCCATTTACAATTGCACCCAAAAGCATAAGATACCTAGGAATAAACCTAACCAAAAACTATAGAACACTTCTGAAAGAAATGGAAGACGACACAAAGAGATGGAAAAATATTCCATGCTCATGGATTGGCAGAATTAATATTGTGAAAATATCAATGTTACACAGGGCAATTTACATGTTTAATGCAAACTCTATCAAAATACATGGACTTTTTTCAGACAGTTGGAACAAATTATTTTAAGATTCGTGTGGAATCAGAAAAGACCCCGAATAGCCAGGCGAATTTTAAAAAAGAAAACCATATCTGGGGGCATCACAATGTCAGATTTCAGGTTGTACTACAAAGCTGTGGTCATCAAGACAGTGTGGTACTGGCACAAAAACAGACACATAGATCAATGGAACAGAATAGAGAATCCAGAAGTGGACCTCAACTTTCTGTCAACTAGTATTTGATAAAGTAGGAAAGACTATCCATTGGAAGAAAGACAGTCTCTTCAATAAATGGTGCTGGGAAAATTGGACATCCACATGCAGAAGAATGAAACTAGACCACTCTCTTTCACCATACACAAAGATAAACTCAAAATGGATGAAAGATCTAAAATGTGAGACAAGACTCCATCAAAATCCTAGAGGAGAACACAGGCAACACCCTTTTTGGACTCGGCCACAGGAACTTCTTGCAAGATACATCCACGAAGGCAAAAGAAACAAAAGCAAAAATGAACTATTGGGACTTCATCAAGATAAGAAGCTTTTGCACAGCCAAGGATACAGTCAACAAAACTAAAAGACAACCTACAGAATGGGAGAAGATATTTGCAAATGACGTATCAGGTAAAGGGCTAGTGTACAAGATCTATAAAGAACTTCTTAAACTCAACACCAATGAAACAAATAATCCAATCATGAAATGGGCAAAAGACATGAAGAAAAATCTCACAGAGGAAGACATAGACATGGCCAACAGGCACATGAGAAAATGCTCTGCATCACTGGCCATCAGGGAAATACAAATCAAAACCCCAATGAGATACCACCTCACACCAGTGAGAATGGGGAAAATTAACAAGGCAGGAAAACACAAATGTTGGAGAGGATGCGGAGAAAAGGGAACCTTCTTAGACTGTTGGTGGGAATGTGAACTGGTGCAGCCACTCTGGAAAACTCTGTGGAGGATCCTCAAAGAGTTAAAAATAGACCTGCCCTACGAACCAGCAATTGCACTGTTGGGGATTTACCCCAGATTCAGATGCAATGAGACGCCGGGTCACCTGCACCCCGTGTTTCTAGCAGCAATGTCCACAATAGCCAAACTGTGGAAGGAGCCTCGGTGTCCATCAAAAGATGAATGGATAAAGAAGATGTGGTTTATGTACACAATAGAATATTACTCAGCCATTAGAAATGACAAATACCCACCATTTGCTTCAACGTGGATGGAACTGGAGGGTATTATGCTGAGTGAAGTAAGTCAATCGGAGAAGGACAAAAACTGTATGTTCTCATTCATTTGGGGAATATAAATAATAGCGAAAGGGAATATAAGGGAAGGGAGAAGAAATGTGTGGAAAATATCAGCATGGGAGACAGAATATAAAGACTCCTAACTTTGGGAAAAGAACTAGGGTTGGTGGAAGGGGAGGAGGGCAGGGGGTGGGGGTGGTTGTGTGACAGGCACTGAGGGGGACACTTGATGGATTGAGCACTGGGTGTTATTCTGTTTGTTGGTAAATTGAACACCAACAAAAAATTAATTAAAAAAAGCAAATAATCGAAATGAAACGAAAATAATCAAAAATATTCAACTCAAAACATAAAGAATCGAATCGAAAAGAATTGAATCGAATCAAAAACAATGGAATAAAATCAGATTGAATAAAAAAAGTTGAATCAATTCGAAAAGAATCAAATCAAATCGCATCGAAAAGAATCGAATCGAATTTAAAATAATCGAATTGCATCGAAAAGAATCAAAAATAATCGAAAATAATCGAATCAATTTGAAAAGAATCGAATAGAAAAGAATCGAATCGAAACGAAAATCATCAAATCAAATTGAATCAAATCGAAAAGAATCGAAAATAATTGAATCGAAAAGAATTGAAACAAAAATCGAATTGAATCGAAAAGAATCGAAAATAATTGAAAAGAATCGAATCAAATCGTAAAGAAACAAATCAAATCGAAAATGATCGAATTAAATTGAATAGAATCGAATCGAAAAATATCGAAAATAATCGCATCGAGGGATCCCTGGGTGGCGCAGCGGTTTAGCGCCTGCCTTTGGCCCAGGGCATGATCCTGGAGACCCGGGATCGAATCCCACGTCGGGCTCCCGGTGCATGGAGCCTGCTTCTCCCTCTGCCTATGTCTCTGCCTCTCTCTCTCTGTGTGTGACTATCATAAATAAATAAATAAATAAAAATAAAAAAAGAAAATAATCTCATCGAAAAGAATCAAAAATAATCGAAAATAATCGAATCAATTTGAAAAGAATCGAATTGCAAAGAATCGAATCACAAAGAATCGAATCGAATCGAGAAGAATTGAATCGAATAGAAAATAATCGAATTGAATCGAAAAGAATCGAATCGAATCGAAAAGAATAGAATCGAAAAGAATCGAATCAAATTGAATAGAAAGCAATCAAATCGATTTGAAAAGAATCAAATCAAATTGAAAATAATCAAATCGAATCGAAAATAATCGAATCGAATCAAATTGAATCAAATCAAATCGAAAAGAATCAAATCGAAAAGTATCGAATCAAAAAGAATCAAAAACAATCGAATCGATTCAGAAAGAATCAAATTGAATAGAAAATAATTGAATCGAATTGAAAATAATTGAATCGAGTCAAATTGAATCGAAAATAATTGAATCAAATCAAAAAGAATAGAATCGAATCAAATCAAAAAGAATCAAAAATAATCAAATAATTTGCAAAGAATCGAATCGCATCGAAAAGAATAAAAAATAATTGAATCAATTCAAAAGGAATCAAATTGAATTGAAAATAATCGAAACGCATCGAAAAGAATCGAAAAGAATCGAATCAATTCGAAAAGAATCGAATCAAAAAGAATCGAATCGAATCGAAAATGATCGAATTGAATCAAATCGAATCGAATCGAATAGAAAAGAGTCGAATCGAATTGAAAATGATCAAATCGAATCAAATCAAATCGAAAATCGAAATAATAATCGAATCGAAAATATTTGAATCGAACATAATCAAATCGAATCAAAAAGAATCTAAAAGAATCAAAAAGAATCAAATCGAATTGAAAATAATCGAATCGAATTGAAAATAAGTTAATTGAATCAAATCGAATAGAAAGTAATCGAATCAAGTCGAAAATAATCGAATTGAATTGAAAATAATCAAATGGAATCGATAATAATTGAAATGAATCGAAAACAATCGAATCAAATCAAAAACAATCGATTCGAATCGCAAATAATCGAATCGAATTGAATCGAATTGAAAAGAATCGAATCTAATAGAATCAAAAACAATTGAATCGAATCGAAAATGATCGAATTCAATAGAATTGAATCGAATCGAAAAGAATAAAAAATAATCGAATCAAATCGAATCGAATTGAAAGAATCAAATCAAATCTAAAAGAATCGATTTGAATTGAAAATGATCGAAATGAATCGAATTGAATCGAAAACATTGAAAATAATCGAATCGAATCGAATCGAAAACAACCGAATCGAATCAAATTGAAAATACTCGAATTGAATCAAAAAGAATCGAATCAAATTGAGAAGAATAGAATTGAATCGAAAATAATCAAGTTGAATCGAAAAGAATCGAATCGAATCGAAAAGAATCTAACCAAATCGGAAATAATCGAATCATATCAAAAATAATCGAATGGAATCAAAATGAATTGAAAATAATTGAATCGAATTGAAAATAATAGAATCGTTTTGAAAAGAATCGAATCGAATCAAATTGAAACGAATCGAAAAGAATCGAATCGAATAAAAAATAATTGAATCGAATCAAAAAGAATCGAAAGGAATCAAATCGAATAGAAAATAATCGAATCGAATCGAAAAGAATCTAATTGAAAAGAATTGATAAAGAGTATTTAGAACCACAAATCCCCTCCTTAGCTCAGCTCTGGAGAAGCCTGCCATGTCTATTCTGACCCCAGCAGAAGCCTGGATTTTGATTCTCAGGGGAGGCCACTGACTTGGTGGAGTCAGGCTATCTTTGAACCCAAAACCTACATAGAGTGCATAAAACTAAACTGCCCAAGATACTAGGAGTCCCAGTGCAGGCACAAGCCATGACCCAAACTCTAACCATACACAGACATAACCCTAACCCTACACTTAATCCTAATGTTAACCTAACCCTTAAACAAGACCTATCACTAATTGAAAACCAAACACAAACCCCAAGACCAAAACACATTCACTGAACCTTCCTGCCAACCCTCACCCTAACTCCTAAACCTATTCTAAACCCTTAACCCTGACCCTTACCTTCAATCTAATCCTAACCCTAACCTCTAACCCTAACCTTAACTTAATGTACTCAAATCCTATTCCTAACCTTAACCTGTACTCTAACCCTAACCCTCTACTACTAATCCTATCTCATACCCCAAACTGTACCCTAACCCATACTCTAAAACTAACCCCTAACCCACTCCCTAACCCTATCTCTTACCCTTTTCCAAAACCTTACCCTGACCCTGACTCTGAGCTGACCCTAACCCTAACCTCTAACCAAACACTACCCCTAAACCTAGCACCCCCTATCCTAACAGTAACCCTCACCCTAACACTAAACCTAGCCCTAAATTTAACCCTAACCCCTAACCCTAACTCACACGCTAACCCCTAACCATAACTGGAAACCTAAGCCCAACCCTGACTCTAACCATAACCCTAACCCCAACTCATAACCTCCTGCCCTAATCCCTAATGCCTAAACCCTAACGCTAACTCTAAATCCTGCCCCTAACCCTAACCCCTTTCCCTAATCCCCAACCCCCATCCTAACTCCTAACCACTGACCCTTAAACTTATCCCTCACCCTCACCTCTAATCCATAACCATAAGCATAATCACTAACCCCTAACATCTAACCTAAGCCTAACCACCAACTGCCTCCCCGCCCCTGACCCTACCATTCATTCTACCCATTCACTTACCCTGTGGTTCTGAGGAGTCCCTTCTGATGTGGATGTTGCCCCCAACGGTGCCTCCAGAGTCCTCCAGGGTGTCCTGAGGAAGCTGGGCTCCTGTGATTGTGGACGTGGCCCCACGTGTTCCTGAGTCATTGTTGGTGGGTCCTGAGGATGCCGGGTCTCCTGTCACTGTGGGCTCACAACTTCCTGAAGCCTCCCCATGGGTCCTGAGGCAGCCCAGGGACTCCTGTAAGTGTGGATACAGGCCTACATCTTCCTGAAGCATCTCCGCAGGTCCAGAGGCGGCACAGGGTCTCCTATCAGCGTGGATGCGGGCCCACATCTTCCTGAAGCCACCCTGTGGCTCCAGAGGCGGCCCAGGGGCTCCTGTCTGTGTGGATGCAGGCCCACATCTTCCTGAAATCTCACCCCGGGTCCTGCGGAGACCAGGGCTCCTGTCAGCGTAAACGCGGACAATGTCCCCCTGAAGACTCACCGCGGGTCCTGAGGAGGCTGCAGCTCATCAGCGTGGACCCGTCCCCAGGTCCTCCTCAGGCCTCCCCAGCACAGGCGGGCTCTCGTTAGTGCAGGCAGACAAGGCCTACTGCGCATGCGGGCCCCCTGGGTGGGGCCTGAGCTCAGGCACCCCCTGCGGGATGCTCAGGCACTGCAGGAGGCCATGCAGGAGGGGCCGTGACCCACCCGGGATGCACATGCCTCCCTCCAGGCTCCAGCTGTGGCCTGTTAGCTTCAGAAACATCTCACTGAAATGGAGCCCAACACCCGGCTTCCCCAGAAATACTTAAGGACAAGGAATTAGAGCACACAGGACGGGAAATGAAATGTGGACCAGACATTTACCACGTCCTGCAAAACTCAATCAACCCTCTTCCACTGTGGGCGGGATTGCGGGCTGGTTCAGCTACCCTGGAAACAGTGTGGAGGCTCCTCAGGAAGTTACCAATAGAGCCGCCCTGCGATCAGCAGGTGCACGGCCTGGAGCTCACTCCAAAGATAGAGACTGCAGTGAGACTCAGGACACCTGCAACCCAATGTCCATAGCAGCTGAGTCCACAGTTGCCACACTGTGGGAAGAGCCTCGGTGCCCTCGGGCAGAAGATGGATAAAGAGGATGGGAGATAGATGATGGTCATAGAGAGAGGAATGGTACTCAGCTATCAAGGAGAAGGAAATCTTGCCATTTGCAATGACGTGGATAGAACTAGAGGGATCATCTTAAGTGAAATAAGTCAGTCGGGAAAGAGAATGACCGTGTGGTGTCATTCATAGGTGGAATTTAAGAAGCAAAGCAGATGAACATTTGTGAAGGGAAGGAAATACAAATAAGATGAAAACAGATGCAGGAAATACAGACTCGTAATCATAGGAAACAAACTGAGTGTCACTGAAGGGGAGGGGAATGGGGAGGGGATAACAGGGGACCGGCATGAAGGAGGGCACGTGATGTCACGAGCACTGCTGTTATCTCCAACTGGTGAATCCCTGAATTCTTCCCCTGAAAGTATAATACACTATACATTAATTAATTGGGTTTAAATTAAATTAAGTTAAAAATATCAGTTGTATCAGAGCACATTTCCTTCTGGACTCTCTGTTCTGCTCCTTCAGCTTATGCCAGGACCACCCCCCGTGGGTCTGGTTTGTTTAAGTAGGTGCCACGCCTTGTCCATGCCAAAGCCCAGGGATAGAACTCACGACTCCGAGATCAGGACGGGAGGTGAGATCAGGAGTCGGATGCTTAACCGACGGAGCCAGCCGGGGGCCCGAGAACCACACTGCTTTATCCTGTGTCTCTGTGACATCTTTTGAAAGGAAAGTGCTGCATCCCACTCTGTCTTGCTTCTCCTATACTGATTTGCTGCCCGGGGTCATTTGTGGGGGCGGATGGATGTTATGGGTTTTTTTTTTCCTATTTCTAAGATCTGCCACCATGATTTTGATAGGAATGACATTGAAACTGAGGGTGGCTTCAGGAGGTGCGGACATTTTCACAAGATGAGGTCCCACCCCACGAGCCCAGGATGGCCTCCCAGAGCCTGGTATGGCTCAGTGAACAAGTCTTTTGCTCCTTTGGTTCAGTCTCTTTATTTATTCTCTGTCATACTCCTGAGAAGGGAGTCACATCCTTCATTTCCTTCCTGAGTGTTCATTGTCGGGACACAGCAAGGCTACTGAGCTCTGTAGGGTCAGTTTGTGTCCCTGACTTTACTGAATTCCTTAGTTCTAACAGATTTTGGTGGAGGCTCTTGGGTTTCCTGTTTCTAGTAACGCGTCTTTAGCAAATAGGGACAGTGTGACATCCCCCTTCCAGGTGTGGAACCTTTGCTGTTTCCTGTCTGTTGACTACATTAGGACTTCCAGGGCTGAGAGGGGAACTCCTTGGCTTGTTACTGCTCAGGGGAGATGATTTCAGGTTTTCACCCTTGAGGATGATGTCAGCTGCGGCCTTCCTAGCGGCCTTTATTCTGTTGATAGAAATTTCATCAAAACTCACTATGTTTTGATGTTGTGTTTTGTCAAATGCTTTTCTGCAACTCTTGAGAGGATCGTATGCTTTTTGTCCTTTCTCTTGTTTTTCTTTTTTAAAAAGATTTATTTACATATCCTTGAAAGACAGAGAGAGAGAGAGAGAAGCAGAGAGAGAGAGAGAGGCAGAGACACAGGCAGAGGGAGAAGGCGGCTCCATGTAGGGAACATGACGTGGGACTCGATCTCAGGACTCCAGGATCACTCCCTGCGCTGAAGGCAGGTGCTCACGTCTTGAATCACCCGGGCTGCCCCATGTCCTTTCTCTGGTTAATGTGATGGATCCTGCTGACTGATGGACAGAGGGTCATGGTAGGACATGGGCAACATAGATGAACAATAGTAACAGCTATAAGCGTCTGGTTCTCAAATAAATAAGTCACAGAAATTTAGAAAGTACAGCCTAGGGAATAGAGTCAGTACTGTTGTGACAACTTTGTACGGGGACAGACGGTGATGCCACTTCTCATGGGGAGAGCTGAGTAAGGCACAGAATTGTCAAGTCACTAGTTGTACCCCTGAAACTACTGTCACATTGTGTGTCCACTGTACGTCAATAAATATCAAGGAAAAGGGGTTTCTGGTAGGACTCCCGGTGGGTCCGTGAAAGGCATTAACACGGTCGTTACACACATGAAGGCACCTCTGCAGAGGGGATAAAGATGCTCACATGTCTTCATGTAGATTTTTAGAAGATTTATTTGAGAGAGGGTGCAGTGGGGAGGGGCGGAGGGAGAGGGGGAACCTGGAGCGGACTCCTCACCCAATGGAGCCCAAGCCCCACGCGAGGCTCCACACCACAACCTCGAGATCCTGACCTGAACCAAACTAAAGAGTCGACGTGGAACCGACTGAACCACCCAGGAACCCCTCAAATGTTCTTAAGTGCAACCCCATGCTGTGAACTCTGGAGGTCAGGGGAACGTCTGTGATCCCCAGTCTCCCTAGAAGGGCAGAAGGCCTGCAGGGCCCAAGGATGGGAACTGAGGCTGTGGGAGGGTGCCTGCATCCCCTTCCCATCCGGTGTGGGGACAGAACCCTCCCCCGGGACCCTCAGCCTTCAGGGTGAAGGGCTAAGTGCTGATTGGACCCTGCCTGCCCACAGTCATGATGCGGGACCCCACTGTGGGCGGAACTGTGCCGCCCCCGGGTACCACTGCTGCCTGGAGCTCACTGTGTGTCCACAGACTTTCAGAAGCCGTCGTGCTATGGATCTGGCTCACAGCGACCCAACTCTCCCGCTCTCCCCGGTAGCTCAGGACTCCCACTCTCCACAGTACCCCGCCTCTCCCACTCTCCCAAGTACCCCAGAACTCCCGCTCTCCCAAGTTCCCCAACTCTCCCACTCTCCCCAGTACCCCAGAACTCCCACTCTCCCAAGTTCCCCAACTCTCCCACTCTCCCCAATACCCCAGTACTCCCACTCTCCCCAGTACCCCGGTGCATAAAGAGGAGGCACTCACAGAGCGACAGGTCACAGGTGAGTGGCCACTGATGCCTGCTCCCCGCGGGCCACTATGGGGCTTGTGGGGCTGGGTGTGGGCGCTGGCTTCCAGGGCTGGGGTCCAAAACACCCCGACCCCAATGCGATGATCGTGAGCAGCTCCTACAGCCCTTCCACAGCCCCACAGGGTGAGGGTAGCACCCTAAGTCCCTGTCCAGGGAAGGAGGCTGCAGTTGGAGTTCTACAGCTCCCCCAGGACTCCCGCTTCCCTGTAAGCCCTGTGCTTTGCAGAAAGACCCAATACATGACCTTTCTAGCCCATCCTAGATGCATGGATCCCGACAGGGATGACACACCCCCGCCCCACCCTGTGGTCAGAGAAGGACGGTCAGGGCCTGCTGGGTCCCCCTGGCCAGTGAGCAGGCTTGTTCTTTACTCACTGGAATGCAGAGTCCCTCGTGCTCCCCCCAAAGCCCCTTCAGGCTATTCACACATTGTTGCCCTCAGGGTGGGGAGTTTGGTCGCACTCTTGCTGGCATCAGGTTTGAATTTTGATGAAGTGCAGTCCGTTGCTTTCTCCCCTTGGTCGTTGTGCTTGTGGAATCTAAGAGAAACCTTAGATCTCCCCCAGGCTGGGAGACATCACCACGAACATCAGATCGGCAGTTCCCCGGAGCCTCCTGAGTCCCCCACCCGTGTGCTCCTGATACCAGGGTGGGAGCGCTCTGTGATCCCAGCATGATGGCGTGTCCTGGGACAGTGGCTGGGAAGGTGGACTGTAGGTGGGTGAGTGACAGACAGGCAGTGAGGGCCCGTGTGTGATGGTCCAGCCCAGCCTGTGCCCTTCAGGGCTATGGGGTTGACACCGGCCCTGGTCAGACCTGTCCTCAGGAGCACCCTGATGCATGTGTCCTCGGAGGGTTCTCATGCGCCATCATTCTTGGATGTGTTTGGATTCCAGCACCATGCAGGACGACTCGGAGACCCTGCTGGCCTTGCAAAGGGCCAATATCATGGCCCACTACCATCAGATGAGGACCAGAAGGGACCATAGACAATACACACCCACGAGAGGGCGGACTATACCTGCAAGAGCAGGGGAGACCCAGGAGAGGATCAGAGCCAAGGATGAGCCAGGTCAGCCCAGACAAGGACCATAGTCACCAGGAACAAGTGAGACCCTGGGATGGTCCCGGTATCAGTAGCAACTAAGGGTCCATCCTGGATCCTAGTCATTGGTAGCTGAGGAGCCTAGTCACCAGGTATGGTGAGGCCCAGGTGGGGACCACAGTCACCAGGTCCAGATGAAGTCCACAGCTACCATGTCCAGGCGAGTTCCAGGTGGGGACCAGAGTCACCAGGTCCAGGTGAGGTCAAGGTGGAGACCACAGTTGCCAGGTCCACATGAGGCCAAGAAGGGGACCAGAGTCACTAGGCCCAGGTGAGGCCCAGTTGGGGACTGTAGTCACCAGGTCTGGCTGAGGCCCAGATGGGAACCACAGTCACCAGGTCCAAGTGAGGCACAGGTGGGAACTGCCTTGATAGAAATGCGAACTCTAGCTGTCCTCTCTTTAAATCTCAGGCCAAATTCATAGGTTTTCAGGATGATTTGAAAGTTAGCTAGGTCATTTGGTGGGACAGGTGACTTGGGGACCCTACTCTTCGGCCATCTTGCCCCTCTGACAGGAATATTTTTAGCAGTGAACAGTAAAGTCCGTTTATTAAAAGTTGTTATTGATTTGTGCAAACAAACTTCTGTCGGCTTAAAGCAACTGCGAATCACACATATCCACACTGGCTAGAAAATTTTGTTAACCTGAGTTTCTAGGTCATTTTCATTATGTGAGTGATTTCTTTCCAAAACTAATTCCCATAGGAAGTAGGGCAATGTGACCAGAGAAACAGCCAAGCAACATGAGAAAAAAACAACCAACAAGAAAAACGCTAAGCATTTTTCTTGGGATCAGAGAAATCCTGATCGTGTAAGGATTTTTCACCCTGTCCTGAGAAAAACTAATTCCCTGACTCAGATGCTTCTGGAGAGAACTGGGTTTCAGATCCAGTAAATCATGACTGCCTCTGGCACTTGGTTCCCACAGCTATGGATGTGGCCTCAGACCAGCTCGGTGGTTTCCCGCTGCACTTGGACGAGTTGGAAGGGCTCTGAACATGCACCTTAGGGCAGCCTGGGATCCATACCCTACAGCTTTTAATTGATAGGTACACCAACTCACATTAAACTTTGTTAGAAAGAAGTCGAATTGTGTGTTTTAAGAAGACTCTAAAAAGGGCAGCCTGGGTGGCTCAGCTGTTTAGCACTGTCTTCTTCCCAGGGCATGATGCTGGAGACCCAGGATGGAGTCCCACTTTGGGCTCCCTGCATAGAGGCTGCCTCTTCCTCTGCCTGTGTCTCTGCTCTCTCTCTCTCTCGAATAAATAATTAAAATATATTTTTAAAAGTATATTGCAGGGCAGCCCCGGTGGCTCAATGATTTAGCGCTGCCTTCAGCCCGGTGTGTGATGCTGGAGACGCAGGATCGAGTCCCACGTCAGGCTCCCTGCATGGAGCCTGTTTCTTCCTCTGTGTCTCGGCCTCTCTCCCTCTCTCTCTCTTTCTCTCTCTCTCTCTCAAATGAATAAATACATAAATAATAAATAAATAAAATAAAAAGTATATTGCAGCTATATTGGTAGCTATATTAATAAAATGTGTTGTTTTTACATTTTGTGGTGACTGGACCTAGCAACTCTTTACATCAACAGCCATCACTTCTTGTCCTCACAACAGTGTTGTGGGACAGGCAGTATTATTTTCTTTTTACAGATGAAATTGATGACCTCAAGCACATGGGGTTCCTTCCCTTTCTTTTTTTCTGTTCAGAATATACAAGCTATAAGTGAGTAAATTGCAAGAAACCCACTTCTGTGATCAACACCTTTATTTTCCTCAAATGATTTTAATATTTTTCTCAATTCTGAACTCCTTATCTATCTTACTACTCCTTTTCAAATAACTTAGGATACTAAATAAATCTTTAAAAAAAAAGGGTAGCCCTGGTGGCGCAGCGGTTTAGCGCCACCTGCAGCCCAGGGTGTATCCTGGAGACCGGGATCGAGTCCCACATCAGGCTTCCTGCATGGAGCCTGCTTCTCCCTCTGCCTGTGTCTCTGCCTCTCTCTTGCTCTCCCTGAATGAATAAATAAATAAATCTTAAAAAAATAACAGCATACATTTTCCCAGTACTTGTTCAGAGAACCATTCCCTGGATTAATGTCTCTCCCTAAGTATGAATCAGTGACCTAAAACAGACCCAGCATACACAGATTCTCCTATTTATTCAAAATCCATTCATTCCAAAAAGACGTCTATTCGGCCTTCTATATGGCAGGCACAGAGACAGGCTCCGTCCCCACCGGTTTCGATCTATGTCCCCAGAATGCCACCTGCAGTCTTTTGAACTTGCTATCAGGAGCCTGAATGCTGATTTCTGAAGTAAAAACAAGCAAGTCCACAGTTCTCCTTCATACTTCTCCAGCAGACCCTTGGGATCTCTCCACAGAGTTGAACTGTTGTGATACTTACTGAGTCATTGATTGTGTAGGTCAGTCACAGAACAGTATTGCCATCCAAAACCAAAAGGAGGTAAAAGGAGTTTGGAAGTAATTGGGTCTCACAAATCGTGGGGAGGGAATACTGAAACTGTGACAATGTTTCTTAGTGCAAATTTTCTCAGAGCCACATCTCTCCAGATGTGGAGACATAGAAGAAGCCCCATATGTCCTGAAACCAAAGTGCAGGTCGTGAGGAGGACGGGGGTCCTGTCAGTGTTGACGTGGCCCCACATTTTCCTCAAGCCTCACCATAAGACATGAGGAGGCTGTGGGCTCCTGTCAGATTGGACGCGGCCCTAAATCATCCCTAACCTTCATAATTGGCCCTGAGGAGGCCGGAGACTCCTGTCAGTGTGGATGCGGTCCCCACATCTTTCGTAGGCCTCGCCATGGGCCCAGACAAGGCTGGGATCTTCTGTCCGCATGGACACATCCCCATAATTCCCGAAGTCTACACCGGGGTCCTGAGGAGGTCAGCGTCCTGTTGTGTGGATGTGGCCTCACGTCCTCCCGAAGTGAAACTGCGGATTCTGAGGACGCCGGGCTCCTGTCACCGTGGATGCGGCCCCCAGCTACCAGACACCTCAACGTGGGTCCTGAGGGGTCCGAAGCTCCTGCCAGAGTGGCCACAGCGTCACATCTTCCTGAATCCTCCCTGCAGGTCCTGACGTGGCCCAGGGACTCCTGTCAGCATGGATGAGGTCCCACATCTTCCTGAAGCTTACACGCAGGTCCTGAGGTGACCCGGGCTACTGTCAGTGTGAACGCGGCCCAATGTCGCCCTGAAGCCTCACCGCAGGTCCTGAGGACGCTGGGGCTCATCAGCGTGGACGCGGCCCCATGTCCTCCTCAGGCCTCCCCAGCACAGGCAGGCTCCTGTAAGTGCAGGCTGATGATGCCTACTGAGCATGTGTGCCTCTGGGTGGGGCCTGGGGTCAGGCGCTCCCTGTGGGATGCTCATGCACTGCAGGAGGACGTGCAGGGAGCAGTGTGCCTGCACCGGGGCCCCACCGGCCTCCTTCCAGGCTCCAGTTGAGGCCTGTGAGCTTCGGAAATGTCTCACTGAAACAGAGCCCAATACCCAGCTTCCCCAGAAATACATAAGGACAATGAATTGGAGCCCACGGGACGCAACATGAAATGTGGACCAGACTATTACCACATCCCTCAAAACTCACTCAACCCTCTTCCACTGTGGATGGGACCGCGGGCTGGTGCAGCCGCCCTGGAAACAGTGTGGAGGCTTCTCAGGAAGTTACCAATAGAGCCACCTTGCGACCGGCAGGTGCATGGCCTGGGGCACACTCCAGAGATACAGATGCAGTGAGACTCCGGGACACCTGCACCCCAATGTCCACAGCAGCCGGGTCCACAGTAGCCACACTGTGGGAGGAGCCTCGGTGTCCTCGGGCAGATGATGGATAAAGAGGATGGGAGATAGATGATGGTAATAGATTATAGAATGATAGATTATAGGAATGGTACTCAGCTATCAAAGAGAAGGAAATCCTGCCATTTGCAATGACCTGTATAGAATTAATGGGATTATGTTAAGTGAAATAAGTCAGTCAGGAAACAAAATTACTGTATGATTTCATTCATAGGTGAAATTAAAGAAGCAAAGCAGATGGGCATCTGTGAAGGGAAGGAAAAACAAGATGAAAACAGAGATGGAGGAAAAGAGACTCAATCACAGAAACAAACTGAGGGTCGCTGGAGGGGGAGTGGAGTGGAGGGACAGGGTAACTCTTAGATGGCATGAAGGAGGGCACGTGATTTCATGAGCCCTGGTGTTATCTCCAACTGGTGAATCCTGAATTCTACCTCTGCAAGTATAATACACTATACTGCTAATTAATTGGGTTTAAATTAAATTAAGCTTAAAAATCAGTTGACTGTATCAGAGTGCATTTTCGTCCAGGCTCTCTCTTCTGCTCCTTCCGCTTATGCCAGAACCACACCCCTGTGGGTTTGGTTTGTTTAAGTAGGCTCCATGCCTCATCCACAGCCCAGCACAGGGCTAGAACTCATGACCCCGAGATCAAGACCAGGGGTGAGGTCAGGAGTCAGATGCTTAACCAACGGAGACAGCTGGGGGCCCGAGAACCACACTGATTTCTCTGTGTCTCTGTGACATCGTTTGAAATAGAAGAGTACAGTGTCTTGCTCTGTCCGCTTCTCCTATACTGATTTGCTGTCCAGGGTCATTTGTGGGGCCAGATGAATGCTACGAGGGCTTTTCTATTTCTAAAATCGGCCACCATGATTTTGATAGGAATGACATTGGAACTGAGAGTGGCTTCTGGAACTGTGGACATTTTAACAAGATGAAGGCTCCGACCCCACAAGCCAGGATGTCCTCCCAAAGTATTGTAATTTTCAGTGTACAAGTCTTGCACTCTCTTGGTTCAGTCTAATTATTTTGTTCTTTTGGATGCTCCTGATAAGGGAGTCATGTCCTTAATTTCCTTTCTGAGTGCTCATTGTCGAGATACAGCAAGGGTACTGATCTCTGTTTATTTGGTGTCCCACAACTTTACTGAATTCACTCATTAGTTCTAACAGTTTTTGGTGGAGTCTCTCGGGTTTCATGTTTCTAATGTCAAATCTTCGGCAAATAGGGACATTTTGACGTCCCCCTTACAGGTGTGGAACCTTTTCTGTTTCCTGTCTGTT
>JAVLSZ010000039.1:1492500-1712500 GCA_032313775.1 Urocyon cinereoargenteus
TAACTCTAACCCGAATCTTAACCCTAACCCTAACTCGTAAACTAAATCTAACCCTAACCCTGACCATAACCCAAACCATAACTCGTACTCTGTCCTAAACCTAACACTGACCCTAACCATAACCCTAACCCGTACCCTAAACCTAACCCATACCCTAACCCTAACTCTAACCCTAACCTGTATTATAACCCTAACCCTAACCCTAACCCTAACCCTAATCTAACCTGTATTCTAACCCTACTGCGAAGCCTAACCCTAACTCTAACCCTAAACCCTAACCCTATCCCTTACCCTAACCCGTACCCAAACGGTAAACCTAACACGTACCCTAACACTAACCCAAACCCGTACTCTAACCCTAACCCTAACCCGAACCCTAACCCTAACCCTAAACCGCGCCCTAAACTTAACCCTAAACCTAAGCCTACCATAACTGTTAACCGTACCCTAACTCTACGCCACTCCCTAAACCTAACCCTAACTTTAACCATAACCCTAACCCGTCCCAAACCCTCAAACTAACCCGTACCCTAACCTGAACCCTAACCCTAACCCATACCCTAACCCTAACCCTAAACCATCCCTAACCCTAACACGTACCCTAACCCACACACTAACCCTAATCCTATCCGTACACTAACCCTAACCCTAACCCTAACACTAATCCTCACCCGAAACCTAACCCTAACCCTAAACCGTACCCTAAACCTACCCGTAGCCTAACCCCAGCCCTAACCCTAACCCGTACCCTAACCCTAACCCTAACCCTCACCTATACATAACCCTAACCCGTACTCTAACCCTAACCCGTAAACTAAACCTAACCCTAACCTTAAATTATCCCGTACGCTAACCCTATCCCGTACACTAAACCTATCCCTAACCCGTACCATAACCCTAACCCTAACCCTAACCCTATCCGTACACTAACCCTAACCGTAACCCTAAACCTAACACTAACCCTAAACCATACTCTAACCCTAAACCTAACTCTAAACCTAACCGTAACCCGAACTCTACCCCTAACCCATACCCTAACACTAAACGTAACCCTAACACTAACCCTAACCCATGCTCTAACCCTAAACATAACCCTAACTCTAACCCTAACCCGTACTATAAGCCTAACCCTAACGCTAACCCTAACCCTAACCCGCACCTAAACTTAACCCTAAGCAGTACCCTAACCATAACCCGTAACCTAAACATAACCCTAAACCTAAACTTAACCCGTATGCTAACCCTATCTCGTACCCTAAATCTAATCCTAACACGTACCCTAACCCTAACCCTAACCCTATCCGTGCACTAAACCTAACCCTAAACCTGACCCTACCACTAACACTAACACTAACATGCACTCTTACCCTAAACCTAACCGTAACCCAGACTATAACTCTAACAGTAACCCTAACCCGCACCCTAAACCTAAACCTAACCCTAACCCTAAACATAACCCTTACCCATACCCTAACCCTAACACATACTCTAACCCTAACCCGAAACTTAACCGTAACCCTGACCCATACCCTAACCCTAAAACTAAGCTGTACCCTAACCCCAACCCTCACCCTAACCTGTACCCTAACCCTAACCCTAAACCTAACCCTCACCTATACCTAACCCTAACCCGTACCCTAACCCTAACCTTTACTCTAACCCTATCCGTACACTAACCCTAACCCGTAACCTAAACCTAACCCTAACCCTAAACTTAACCCATATGCTAACCTTAACCCGTATCCTAACCCTAACCCTAACCCTATACGTACACTAACCCTAACCCGTAACCTAAACCTAACCCTAAACCTAAACTTAACCCATATGCTAACCCTAACCTGTACCCAAACCCTAATCCTAACCCTAACCCTATCCGTACACTAACCCTATCCCGTAACCTAACCCTAACACTAAACCTAACCCTGACCCTAACCCTATCCCTAAACCGTACCCTAAACCTAACCCGTACCTTAACCCTAACCCTAACCCGTACCCTAAACCTAACCCTAACCCTAACTCGTACCCTAATGCTAACCCTAACCCTGACCCTAACACTAACCCTAACCCGTACCCTAAGCCTAACCCATACCCTAACCCTAACCCTAAACCTAACCCTAACCCTAAACCGTACCCTAAACCTAACCCGAACCCTTGACCTAACCCGTACCCAACCCTATCCCGTAACCTAACCCTAACCCGCACCCAAATTCTAAGAGTAACACTAACCCATACCCTTGCGCTAAACCTAACCCTAACCCTAACCATAACCATATCCCTTACCCGTACCCTAACCCTAACCCATACCCTAACCCTAAACCTAACCTTAACCGTAACCCTGACCCGTACCCTAAACCTAAAACTAACCCGTACCCTAACCCAAACCCTAAACCTAACCCGTACCATAACCCTATCTCTAACCCTAATCCTGACCTAAACCTAACCCTTAACCATACCCTAACCTTAACCCTAACCCTAACCCGCACCTAAACATAACCCTAACCCGTACCCTAACCCTAACCCATAACCTAAACCTAACCCTAACCCTAAACTTAAACCGTACGCTAACCCTATCTCGTACCCTAAACCTAACCCTAACCCGTATTCTAACCCTAACACTAACCCTAACCCTATCCGTACACTAACCCTAACCCATAACCTAAACCTAAACCTAACCCTAAACTTAACCCGTATGTTAACGCTATCGTGTACACTAAACCTAACACTAACCCATACCCTAAACCTAACCCTATCCATACACTAACCCTAACTCTAACCCTGAACCTTACACTAACCTTAAACCGTACTATAACCCTAACCCTAACCCTAAACCTAAAACTAACCCAAAATCTAACCCTAACCTGTACCCTAACACTAACCCTAACACTAAAACTAACCCTAACCCGTACTCTAACCCTAAACCTAAACCTAACTCTAACCCTAACCGGTACTATAAACCTAACCATAACAATAACCCTAACCCTAACCCGACCCTAAACCTAACCCTAACCCGTACACTAACCCTAACCTGTAACCTAAACCTAACCCTAACCCTAAACTTAACCCGTACGCTAACCCTATCTCGTTCCCTAAACCTAAACCTAACCCGTACCCTAACCCTAACCCTATCCGTACACTAACCCTAACCCTAAACCTAACACTAACACTAACCCTAACCCGTACTCTAACCCTAAACCTAACCCTAACCCGGAGTATAATCCTTACCCTAATTCTAACCCTAAACCTAACACTAAGCGGTACAGTAAACCTAACCCGTACCCTAACCCTAACACTAATACTAACCCTGACACTAACCCTAACCCTAACCCGTACCCTAAGCCTAACGCATACCCTAACCCTAACCCTAAACCATCCCTAACCCTAACATTTACCCTAAACGTAGCCTTATCCCTTGGTCTAACCCGTACCCAACCCTATCCCGTAACCTAAACCTAACCCTAAGCCGTACCCAAAACCTAACAGTAACCCTAACCCATACCCTAGCACTAACACGCACCCTAAACCTAACCCTAACCCGCACCCTAAACCTAAACCTAACCCTAACCCTAAACATAACCCTTACCCGTACACTACCCTAACCCATACCCTAACCCTAACCCTAACCTTAACCGTAACCCTGACCCGTACACTAACCCTAAAACTAAACCGTACCCTAACCCCAACACTAAACCTAACCCGTACCCTAACCCTAACCCTAACCATCACCCTAACCCTCACCCATACCTAACCCTAACCCGTACCCTAAACATAACCCTAACTCTAACCCTATCCGTACACTAACCCTAACCCTAACCATAACACTAACCCTAACCCGTACTCTAACCCTAACCCTAAACCTAAACCTAACCCTAACCCGTACTCTAACCCTACCCGTACCCTAACACTAACACTTACCCTAACCCAAAACCTAACCCGTACCCTAACCCTAACCCATACCCTAAACCTAACCCTAAACCTAAATTAACCCATATGCTAAACCTAACCTGTATCCTAACCCTAACCCTAACCCTAACCCTATTCGTACACAACCCTAACCCGTAACCTAACCCTAACACTAAACCTAACCCTGACCCTAACCCTAAACCTAAACCGTACCCTAAAACTAACCCATACCTTAACCCTAACCCTAACCCATACCCTAAACCTAACCCTAACCCTAACTCGTACCCTAATGCTAACCCTAACCCTGACCCTAACACTAACCCTAACCCGTACCCTAAGCCTAACCCATACCCTAACCCTAACCCTAAACCTAACCCTAACCCTAAACCGTACCCTAAACCTAACCCGAACCCTTGACATAACCCGTACCCAACCCTATCCCGTAACCTAACACTAACCCGCACCCAAACCCTAACAGTAATACTAACCCATACCCTTGCGCTAAACCTAACCCTAACCCTAACCATAACCATATCCCTTACCCGTACCGTAACCCTAACCCATACCCTAAACCTAAACCTAACCTTAACCATAACCCTGACCCGTACCCTAACCCTAAAACAAATCCGTACCCTAACCCAAACCCGAACCCTAACCCGTACCATTACCCTATCTCTAAACCTAACCCTGACCTAAACCTAACCCTTACCCATACTTTAACCTTAACCCTAACCCTAAACCACACCTAAACATAACCCTAACCCTTACCCTAACCCTAACCCATAACCTAAACCTAACCCTAACCCTAAACTTAACCCGTACGCTAAACCTATTCCGTAACCTAAACCTAACCCTAACCCGTAACCTAACACTAACCCTAACCCTAAACCTATCCGTACACTAACCTTACCCCTAAACCTTAACCCAACACTAACCCTAAACCACACTCTAACACTAACCCTAACCCTAAACCTAACCCTAACATGAACTCTAACCCTAACCCGTACCCTAACACTAACCCTAACCCTAACACTAACCCTAACCCTAACGTGCACTTAAACTTAACCCTAACCCGTACCTTAACCCCAACATGTAACCTAAACCTAAACCTTACCCTAAACTTAACCCGTACGCTAACCCTATCTCGTACACTAAACCTAACACTAACCCGTACCCTAACCCTAACCCTAACCCTATCCGTACACTAAACCTAACCCTAAACCTAACACTAACCCTAACCCGTAATCTTACCCTAAACCTAAACCTAACCCGGACTATAACCCCAACCCTACCCTAACCCTAAACCTAACCCTAACCCGTACAGTAAACCTAACCTGTACCCTAACCCTAACCCTAACCCTAACCCTGACGGTAACCCTAACCCTAAGCCGTACCCTAAGCCTAACCCATACCCTAACCCTAACACTAAACCATCCCTATCCCTAAACCATACTCTAAACCTAACCCTATGCCTTGACCTAACCCGTACCCAACCCTATCCCGTAACATAACCCTAAACCTAACCCGTACCCAAACCCTAACAGTAACCCTAAACCATACCCTAGCGCTAACCCTAACCCTAACCCTAACCCTAACACGCACACTAAACCTCAACCTAACCCTAACCAAAACCATAAACATTACCCGTACCCTAACACTAACACATACCTAACCCTAACACTAACCTTAACCGTAACCCTGACACGTACCCTAACCCTAAAACTAACGCGTTCCCTAACCCCAACCCTAACCTAACCCATACCCTAACCCTAACCCTAACCCTAACGCTCACCTATACCTAACTCTAACCCGTACCCTAACCCTAACCCATAACCTAAACCTAACCCTAACCTTAAATTAACCCGTACACTAACCCTATCCCATACCCTAATCCTAACCCTAACCCGTACCCTAACCCTAACCATAACCCTATCAGTACACTAACCCTAACCCTAAACCTAAACCTAACACTAACCCTAAACCATACTCTAACCCTAAACCTAACTCTAAACCTAAACCTAACCCAAACTCTACCCCTAACCCGTACCCTAACACTAAACCTAACACTAACACTAACCATAACCGTACTCTAACCCTAAACCTAACCCTAAATCTAACCCTAACCCGTACTATAACCCTAACCCTAACGCTAACCCTAACCCTAACCCGCACCTAAACTTAACGCTAACCAGTACCCTAACCCTAACCCATAACCTAAACATAACCCTAAACCTAAACTTAACCTGTACGCTAACCCTATCTCGTACCCTAAATCTAACCCTAACCCGTAACTTAACCCTAACCCTAACCCTATCCGTACACTAACCCTAACCCTAACCCTAACACTAACACTAACCCTAACCCTAACCCGTACTCTTACCCTAAAACTAACCCTAACCCGGACTATAACGCTAACCCTAACCCTAACCCTAAACCTAACCCTAACCCGTACAGTAAACCTAACCCGCACCCTAACACTAACCCTAACCGTAAACTTAACCCTGACAATGACCCTAACCCTAATCCGTACCCTAAGCCTAACCCATACCCTAACCCTAACCCTAAACCATCCCTAACCCTAAACCGTACCCTAAACCGAACCCTAACCCTAACTCGTACCCTAACCCTAACCCTAACCCTGACCCTAACCCTAACCCTAACCCTAACATGTATGCTAAACCTAACCCATACACTAACCCTAATCCTAAACCTAACCCTATCCCTAACCCGTACCCTAAACCTAATCCTAACACTTGACCTAACGCGAAACCAACCCTATCCCGTACCCTAACCCTAAACCTAACCCGTACCCAAACCCTAACAGTAACCCTAACCCATACCCTAGGGCTAACCCAAACCATAACTCTCAGCCTAACCCGCACCCTAAACCTAAATCTAACCCTAACCCTAACCAAAACCTAACCAGTACCCTAACCCTAACCCATACCCTAACACTAACCCTAACCTTAACCGTAACCCTAACCCGCACCCTAACCCTAAAACTAACCCGTACACTAACCCCAAACCTAACCCTAACCCGTACAATAACCCTATCCCTAACCCTAACCCTGATCCTAAACCAAACCATAACCCGTACCCTAACCCTAACCCGTAACCTAAACCTAAACCTAACCCTAAACTTAACGTGTACACTAACCCTATCCCATACCCTAAACCTAACCCTAAAGCGTACCCCAACCCTAACCCTAACTCTAACCTTATCCATACACTAACCCTAACCCTAACACTAACACTAACCCTAACCAGTACTCTAACCCTAACCCTAACCCTAAACCTAACCCTAACCTGTACACTAACCCTAACCCTAAATCTAACTCTATTCGTACACTAACCCTAACCCTAACCCTAACACTAACCCTAACAAGTACTCTAACCCAAAACCTAACCCTAAACCTAACCCTAAACCGTACTCTAACCCTAACCCATATCCTAACACTAACCCTTACCCTAACCCTAAACCTTACCCGTACCGTAACCCTAAACGTAACCCTAACCCTTAACCAAACCCTAACCCTAACACGTACCCTAACCCTAACCCTAACCCGCACACTAAAACTAACCCTAACCCTAGACCTAACACTTAAACTAAACTTACCCCATACCGAAACCTTAACCCTAACCCGTACCGTAACTCTAACACTAACCCTAACCCTAAACCTAACCCTAAACCTAAACCTAACCCTAACCCGTACACTAACCCTAACCCGAACCCTAACCCTAACCCATACCCTAACCCTACCCGTAGCCTAACCCTAACTCTAAACTTAACCCCTACCCCTAACCCTAACTCTAACCCTTACCGTAACTCGTACCCAAACGGTAAACTTAACCCATAACGTAACACTAACCCAAACCCGTACTCTAACCCTAAACCTAACCCTAAACCTAACCCTAACCCGCACCTTAAACTTAACCCTACCCCAAACCGAAACCATAACCCATAAGCATAACCTAACCCTAACCCATACCTAAACCCTAACCCTTACCTTAACCATAACCCTAACCTGTACCCTAACCCTAAAATTAACCCATACCCTAACCCCATCCCTAACCCTAACCCGTACTCTAACACTAACCCTAACCCTAACCCTGACACTAAACCTAACCCTAACACTTACACCAATCCTAAACCTAAAACTAACCCGGACTCTAAACCTAACCCTAACCCGTACCCTAACCCTAACCCGTAACCCTTGACCTAACCCGTACCCAAAGCTATCCCGTACCCTAAACCTAATCCTAACCCGTACCCAAACCCTAACAGTAACCCTAACCCATACTCTAGGGCTAACCCAAACACGAACTCTAAGCCAAACCCGCACCCTAAACCTAAACCTAACCATAACCCTAACCCTAACCATAACCCTAACCCGTACCCTAACCCTAACCCATACCTAACACTAACCCTAACCTTAACCATAACCCTAACCCGTACGCTAACCCTAAAACTAACCCATACCCTAACCCAACCCTAACCCTAACCCGTACCCTAACCATATCCCTAACCATAACCCTGAACCTAAACCTAACCATAACCCATTCCCTAACCCTAACCCGCACCTAAACCTAAACCTAACCTGTACCCTATCCATAACCCGTAACCTAAACCTAACCCTATCCTTAAACTTAACGCGTATAATAACCCTATCCCGTACTCTAAACCTAACCCTAACCCGTACCCTAACACTAACCCTAACCAGTACTCTAACCCTAAACCTAACCCTAAACCTAACCCTAACCCGTACTCTAACTCTAACCAGTACCCTAAGACTAACATTTACAATAACCCGATACCTAACCCGTACACTAACCCTAAACGTAACCCTAACCCATACCCAAACCCTAACCCTAACACGTACCCTAACCCTAACCCGAACCCGCACACTAAACCTAACCCTAACCCTAGACCTAACATGTAAACTAAACCTATCCCGTACTGAAACCTTAACCCTAACCCGTACCGTAACTCTAACACTAACCCTAAACCTAACCCTAAAACTAACCCTAACCCTAACCCGTACACTAACCCTAACAGGAACCCTAACCCTAACCCTAACCCGTACCCTAACCCTAACCATAGCCTAACTCTAACTCTAACCCTAACCCCTAATCCTAAACCTAATCCTTACCCTATCCCGTACCCAAATGGTAAACCTAACCCATACCCTAAAACTAACCCAAACCCGTACACTAACCCTAACCCTAACCCTAACCCGCACGTTAAACTTAACCTTAACCCTACCCCAAACCATAACCCTTAAATGTAACCTAACCCTAACCCATACCCTAACCCTAACCCTAAACTTAACCATAACCCTAACCTGTACCCTAACCCTAAAACTAACCTGTACCCTAACGCCAACCCTAACCCTAACCCGTACTCTAACACTAACCCTAACCCTAACCCTGACCCTAAACCTAACCCTACCCATACCCTAACCCTAACCCGTAACCTAAACCTAACCCTAACCCTAAACGTAACCCGTACGCTAACCCTATCCCGTACCGTGAATCTAACCCTAACCCGTATCCAACCCTAAACCTAACCCTAAGCCTAAACCGTACATTAATCCTAACCTTAACCCTAACACTAAACCTACCCCGTACTTTAAACCTAAACCTAACCCTAACCCTAACCCTAAACCTAAACCTAACGCTAACCCGTACCCTATCCCTAACACGTACCCTAACCCTTACCCTAACCCTAACCCCCACACTAAACCTAACACTAACCCTAGACCTAACACGTGCACTAACCTATCCCGTACCGTAACCTTAACCCTAACCGTACCGTAACCCTAACAAACCCTAACCCTAACCCTAACCCTAACACTAAACGATACACTAACCCTAACCCGAACCCTCACCCTAACCCTAACCTGTACCCTAACCCTACACGTACCCTAACCCTAACTCTAACCCTAACCCCTAACCCTAAACCTAACCCTAACTCTTAACCTAACCCGTACCCAAACGGTAAACCTAACCCGTACCCTAACACTAAACCAAACCCGTACTCTAACCCTAACCCTAAACCTAACCCGCACCCTAAACTTAACCCTAACCCTAACACAAACCATAACCCTTAACTGTAACCTAACCCTAACGCATACCTTAACCCTAACCTTAAACTTAACCATAACCTTAACCCGTACCCTAACCCTAAAACTAACTCGTAACCTAACCCCATCCCTAACCCTAACCCATACCCTAACACTAACCCTAATCCTAACCCTGACCCTAAACCTAACACTAACCCTACACTAATCCACCCTAATTTTAACCCGCACCCTAAACCTAACTCTAACCCACACCCTAACCCTAACCCGTAACCTAAACCTAACCCTAACCCTAAACTTCACCAATATGGTAACCGTATCCCGTACCCTAAACCTAACCCTAAACTGTAACCTAACCCTAACCCTAACCCTATCCGTACTCTAACCCTAACCCTAACCCTAACTCTAACCCTAACCCGTACTGTAACCCTAACCCGTACCATAACCCTAACCCTAACCCGTACCCTAACCCTAACCCTAACTCGTACACTAACACTAACCCTAACACTGACCCTAACCCTAACCCTAACCTGTACCCTAAAACTAACCCGTTCCCTAACCCTAACCCGTGCCCTAAACCTAACCCTAACCCTAACACGTACCCTAAGTCTAACCCTAATCCTGACCCTACCCCTAACCCTAACCTGTACCCTAAGCCTAACCCATACACTAAACCTAACCCTAAACCTAACTCTTCCTCTAACCCGAACCCTAAACCTAACCCTAACCCTGACCTAACCCGTGCCCAACCCTATCCCGTACACTAACTCTAACCCTAACCCATACCCAAACACTAACAGTAACCCTAACACATACCATAGTGCTAACCCTAACTCTAATCCTAACCCTAACACTAACCCTAACCCATACTCTAACCCTAAACCTAACCTTAACCGGACTATAACCCTAACCCTAACCCTAACACTAACCCGTACAGTAAACCTAACCCGTACCCTAACCCTAACCCTAACCCTAAACCTGACCCTAACCCTAACCCTAACCCGTACCCTAAGCTTAACCCATACCCTAACCCTAACCCTAAACCATCCCTAAACCTAACCTGTACCCTAAACCTAACCCTATCCCTTGACCTAACCCATACCGAACCATATCCCGTAACCTAAACCTAAACCTAAACCATACCCAAAACCTAACAGTCACCCTAACCCATACCCTAGCGCTAACCCTAACCCTAACCCTAACCCTAACCTTAACCTGCACCCTAAACCTAAACCTAACCCTAACACTAACCATAATCCTTACCCGTACCCTAACGCTAACCCATACCTTAACCCTAACCTTAACCGTAACCCTTACCCGTACCCTAACCCTAAAACTAACCCATACCTTAACCCCAACCCTAACCCTAACCCGTAACCTAACCCTAACCCTTACCCTAAACCTAACCCTCACCTATACCTAACCCTAACCCACACCCTAACCCTAACCCATTACCTAAACCTAACCCTAACCCTAAACTTCACCCGTATGCTAAACTTATCCCGCACCCTAAACCTAAACCTAACCCGTACCTTAACCTTAACCCTTACATATCCGTACACTAAACCTAACCCTAAACATTACACTAAACCTAAACCGTACTCTAACCCTAACCCTAACCCTAAACCTAACCCTAACCCGTACTCTAACCCTAAACCTAACCCTAAACCTAACCCTAACCTGAACTCTAACCCTAACCCGTACCCTAACACTAACCCTAACCCTAACACTAACCCTAACACTAACCCGCACCTAAACTTAACTCTAACCCATACCCTAACCCCAAACCTAACCTAACCCGTACCCTAACCCTAACCTTAACCCTCACCAATACCTAACCCTAAACCGTACCCTAACCCTAACCCGTAACCTAACCTAACCCTAACCCTAAACTTAACCCGTAAGTTAACCCTATCCCGTACCCTAAACCTAAACCTAACCCGTACCCTAACCCTAACCCTATCCGTACACTAACCCTAACCCTAACCCTAAACCTAACACTAACCCTAAACCGTAATATAACCATAAACCTAACCCTAAAGCTAAACCTAACCCAAACTCTAACCCTAACCCATACCCTAACACTAACCCTAACCCTAACACTAACCCTAACATGTACTCTAACACTAAACCTAACCCTAACTCTAAACCTAACCTGTACTATAACCCTAACCCTAACCCTAAACCTAACTCTAACCCTCACCTAAACTTAACCCTAAACCGTAACCTAACCCTAACCCGTAACCTAAACCTAACCCTAACCCTAAACTTAACCTGTACGCTAACCCTATCTCGTACAGTAAACCTAACCCTAACCCGTACCCTGATCCTAATACTAACCCTGACACTAATCCTAACCCAAACCCATACCTAAGCCTAACCCATACCCAACCCTAACCCTAAATCATCCCTAAACCTAACCTGTACCCTAAACCTAACCCTATCTCTTGACCTAACCCGTACGCAACCCTATCACGTAACCTAACCTTAACCCTAACCCGTACCCAAACCCTAACAGTAACCCTAACCCATACCCTAGCACTAAACCTAACCCTAACCCTAACCCGCACCCTAAACCTAAAACTAACCCTAACCCTAGCCATAACCCTTACCCGTACCCTAACACTAACCCATACCCTAACACTAACCCTAACCTTAAACGTAACCATGACCCGTACCCTAAACCTAAAACTAACCCGTACCCTAACCCCAATCCTAACCCTAACCCGTACCCTAACCCTAAACCTAACCCTAAACCTCACCTATACCTAAACATAACCCGCACCCTAACCCTAACCCGTAACCTAAACCTAACCCTAACCCTAAACTTAACCCGTACGCTAACCCTATCCCGTACCCTAAACCTAACCCTAACCCGTTCACTAACCCTAACCATAACCCGAACCCTATCCGTACACTAACCCTAATCCTAACCCTAAACCTAACAGTAATACTAAACCATAACTAACCCTAATCCTAACACTAAACCTAACCCTAACCCGAACTATAAACCTAACCCGTACCCTAACACTAACTCTAACAATAACACTAACCCTAACCCATACTCTAACCCTGAACCTAACCCTAGATCTACCCTAACCCGTACTATAACCCTAAACCTAACGCTAACCCTAACCCTAACCCGCACCTAAACTTAACCCTAACCGGTACACTAACCCAGACCCGTAACCCAAACATAACCCTAACCCTAAACTTAACCCGTACGCTAACCCTATCTCGTACCCTAAATCCAACACTAACCCGTACCCTAACCCTAACCCTAACCCTAACTCTATCCGTACACTAACCCTAACCCTAAACCTAACACTAACACTAACTCTAAACCGTACTCCCTCCCTAAACCTAACCTTAACCCCGACTATAACCCTAACCCTAACCCTAACCCTAAACCTAACACTAACCCTAAACTGTACACTAACACTAATCCTAACGCTAAACCTAAACCTAACCCGAACTCTAAACCTAACCTGTACCCTAACACTAACCCTAACCCTAACACTAACCCTAACCCATACTCTAACCCTAAACCTAACCCTAACTCTACCCTAACCCGTACTATAACCCTAACCCTAACGCTAACCCTAACCCTAACCCGCACCTAAACTTAACCCTAACCAGTACCCTAACCCAAACCCATAACCTAAACATAACCCTAACCCTAAACTTAACCCGTACGCTAACCCTATCTCGTACCCTAAATCTAACCCTAACCCGTAGCCTAACCCTAACCATAACCCTATCCGTACACAAACCCTAACCCTAAACCTAACACTAACACTCACCCTAACCCGTACTCTTACCCTAAACCTAACCCTAACCCGGACTATAACCCTAACCCTAACCCTAACCCTAAACCTAACCCTAACCTGTACAGTAAACCTAACCCGTACCCTAACCCTAACCCTAACCCTGACCCTGACCCTAACCCTAAACTGTACCCTAAGCCTAACCCATACCCTAACCCTAACCCTAAACCATCCCTCACCCTAACCCGTACACTAAACCTAACCCTATCCCTTGACCTAACCCATACCCAACCCTATCCCGTAACCTAATCCTAAACCTACACCGTTCCCAAACCCTAACTGTTACCCTAACCCATACCCTAGTGCTAACCCTAACCCTAAGCCTAACCTGGATCCTAAACCTAAACCTAACCCTGACCCTAACCATAACCCTTAGCGTACCCTAACCCTAACCCATACCCTAACACTAACCCTAACTTTAATCGTAACCCTAACCCATACCCTAACCCTAAAACTAATCCGTTCCCTAACCCCAACCCTAACCCTAACCCGTACCATAACCCTATCCCTAAATCTAATCCTGACCCTAAACCTAACCCTAACCTGTACCCTAACCCTAACCCGCACCTAACGTACCCTAACCCGTAACCTAACCCTAAGCCGTAACCTAAACCTAATCCTAAACCTAAACTTAACCTGTACACTAAACCTATCCAGTACCCTAAACCTAAACCTAACCCGTACTCTTACCGTAACAGTAACCCTAACCCTATCCGTACACTAACCCTAAACCTAACCCTAACACTAACACTAACCCTAACCCGAACTCTAACCCTAACCCTAACCTTAAACCTAACACTAACCTGTACTCTAACCCTAAACTGTACCCTAACACTAACACTTACCATTACCCTAACCCTAACCCTGACCTAAACCTAACCCTAACCTGACCTAAGCCTAACCCGTAACCTAAACCTAACCCTAACCCTAAACTTAACCCGTACGCTAACCCTATCCCGTACCCTAAACCTAACCCTAAACCGTACCATAACCCTACCCTACCCCTAATTCTATCCGTACTCTAACCCTAACCCTAACCCTAAACCTAACACTAACCCTAACCCGTACTCTAACCCTGACCCTAAACCTAAACGGAACCCTAACCCGTACTCTAAACCTAACCCGTACTCTAACCCGAACCCTAATACTAAAACTAACCCTAACCCCTTCTCCAACTTTAACCCGTACCCTAACTCTAACCCTTTCCCTAACCTTAAACCTAACCCGTACCCTAACCCTAAACCACACACTAAACCTAACACTAAACCTAGACCTAACACGTACACTAACGCTATCTCGTACCGTAACCTTAACCCTAAACCGTACCGTAACCCTAACACTAACCCTAAACCTAACCATAACCCTAACCCGTACACTAACCCTAACCTGAACCGAAAACCTAACCCTAACCCGTACCCTAACCCTACCCGTACCCTAACCCTAACTCTAACCCTAACACCTAACCCTAACCCTAACCCTAACCCTTAACCGAACACGTACCCAAACGGTAAACCTAACCCGTACCCTAACACTAACCCAAACCCGTACCCTAACCCTAACCCGTAACCTAAACCTAACCCTAAACCTAAACTTAACCCGTACGCTAAAGCTAGCCCATACACTAAACCTAACCCTAACCCGTAACCTAACCCTAACCATAACCCTAATCGTACACTAAACCTAACCTTAACCCTAACACTAACCCTAACCCGTACTCTAACCCTAAAACTAACCGTAGCTCTAATCCTAACCCGTACTATAACACTAACCCTAACCCTTACGCTAACCCTAAACCTAACCCGGACTCTAACTCTATCCCGTAGCCTAACCCTAACTCTAACCCTAACACCTAAACCTAACCCTAAACCTAACCCTTACCCTAACCCGTACCCAAACGGTATACCTAACTCGTACCCTAACACTAACCCAAACGCGTACTCTAACCCTAACCCTAACCCTAACCCTAAACCGCTCCCTAAACTTAACCCTAACCCTAAACATAACCATAAACCTTAACCGTACCCTAACCCTAACCTACACCCTAACCCTAACCCTAACTTTAACCGTAACCCTAACCCGTACCCTAACCCTAAAACTACCCGTACCCGAACACCAACCCTAACCGGTACCATAACCCTATCCCTAGCCCTAAACCTGACCCTAACGTAACCCTAACCCGTACTCTAACCCTAACCCATAACCTAAACCTAACCCTAACCCTAAACTTAACGTGTACACTAACCCTATCCTGTACCCTAAACCTAACCCTAACCCGTACCCTTACCCTAACCCTAACCCTAACCCTATCCGTACACTAACCCTAACCCTAACCTAAAGACTAACCCTAACCCGTACTCTAAACCTACCCCTAACCCTAAACCTAAACCTAACCCGTACTCTAACCATAACCCTTACCCTGACACTAACACTTACCCTAACCCTAAACCTAAACCGTAAGCTAACCCTAAATGTAACCCTAACCCTTACCCAAACCCTAACCCTAACATGTACCCTAACCCTAACCCTAACCCGCACACTAAACCTAAAACTAACCCGTACCCTAACCCTAACCCGTAACCTAAACCTAACCCTAACCCTAAACATAACCCGTACACTAACCCTATCTCATACCCTAAACCTAACCCTAACCCGTACTCTAAGCCTAACCCTAACCCTATCCGGACACTAACCGTAACACTAACCCTAACACTAACACTAACCCTAACCCGTACTCTAACCCTAAACCTAACACTAACCCGGACTATAACCCTAGCCCTAACCCAAATCTAAACCTTACGCTAACCCGTACAGTAAACCTAACCCGTCCCCTAACCCTAACCCTAACCGAGCACTGACCCTAACCCTAACGCTAAACCATCGCTAACGCTAACACGTACCCAAACCTAACCCTATCCCTTGAACTAACCCGTACCCAACACTATCCCGTAACCTAACCCTAACACTAACCCGTACCCAAAACCTAACAGTAACTCTAAACCATACCCTAGCGCTAACCCTAACCCTAACCCGTACCCTAAACCTAAACCTAACCCTAACCCTAACCATAACCTTTACCCTTACCTAACCCTACTGCATACCCTTACCCTAACCCTAAACTTAACCGTAACCCTGACCCATACCCTAACCCTAAAACTAACCCGTACCCTAACCCCAAAACTAACCCTAACCCTAACCCTAACCCTCACCTATACCTAACCCTAACCCTTACCCTAACCCTAACTCGTAAACCTAAACCTAACCCTAACCCTAAACGTCACCTGTACGCTAACCCTATCCCGTACCCTAAACCTAACCCTAACCCGTACCCTAACCCTAAAACTAACCCTAACCCTATCCGTACACTAACCCTACCCTAACCCTAAACCTAACACTAACCCTAAACCGTACTCTAACCCTAACCCTAACACTAAACCTATCCCTAACCTGACTCTAACCCTAACCTAACCCTAACTCTAACCCTAAACCGTACTATATCCCTAACTCTAACCCTAACCCTAACCCTAACCCGACTCTAACCCTATCCTGTAGCCTAACCCTAACTCTAACACGAACCCCTAACCCTAACCCTAACCCTAACCCTTAACCTAACCTGTACCCAAACGGTAAACCTAAACCGTACCCTAACACTAACCCAAACTCGTACTCTAACCGTAACCCCAACCCTAACCTTAACCCTAAACCGCACCCTAAACTTAACCTTAATCCTAACACTCACCGTAACCCTTAACAGTACCCTACCCCTAACCCACTCCCTAAACCTATCCCTAACTTTAATAGTAACCCTAACTCATACCCTAACCATAAAACTAACCTATACCTTAACCCCAACCCTAACCCTAACCCATGCCCTAACACTAACCCTAACCCTAACCCTGACCCTAAACCTAACCCTAACCCGTACACTAACCCTAACCCGCACCCTAAACCTAACCCTAACCCGTACTCTAACCTTAACCCATAACCTAAACCTAACTGTAACCCTAAACTTAACTCGTACGCTAAACCTATCCTGTACAGTAAACCTAACCCTAACCCCTAAACTAACCCTAAACCTAACCCTAAGACTAACTGGTACATTAACCCTAACCCTAACCCTAAAACTAACCCTACCCCGTACTCTAACCCTAACCCTAACCCTAACCCGTACCCTAACCCTAACACTAACACTTTCCCTAACCCTAACACTAACCGTAACCTGTAACCTAACCCTATCCCTAACCCTACCCCTAACCGTACCGTAACCCTAACCCTATCCCTCACCCTAACCCTAACCAGTACTGTAACCCTAATCCATAATATAACCCTAACAAAACCCATACCCTAACCCTAAACCTAACTCGTACCCTAAGGCTAACCCTGACCCTAACCCTAAACCGTACCCTTAACCTATCCCGTACCCTAACCCTAAACCTAACCCGTACCCTAAACCTAACCCTAACCCTAATTCGTACCCTAACCCTAACCCTGACCCTAACCCTAACCCTAACCCATACCCTAAACCTAACCCATACACTAACCCTAACACTAATACTAACCCTAACCTGAACCCGTACCCTAAACCTAACCCTAACACTTGACCTTACCCGTACCCAACCGTATCCCGTACCCTAACCCTATCCCTAACCCATACCCCCACCCTAACAGTAACCCTAACCGATACCCTAGCGCTAACCCTAACCCTAACCCTAAGCCTAACAAGCACCATAAACCTAAACCTAACCCTGACCCTAACCATAACACTTACCCGTACCCTAACCCTAACCCATACCCTAACAGTAACCCTAACCTTAACCGTAACCGTAACCCGTACCCTAAACCTAAAACTAACCCGTATCCTAACACCAACCCTAACCCTAACCCGTTCCATAACCCTATACATAACCCTAACCCTGACCCTAAACCTAACCATAACCCGTACCCTAACCCGCACCTAAACCTAAACCTAAGCCGTACACTAAACCTAACCCAGAACCTAAACCTAACCCTAACCCTAACCCTAACCGTACTCTCACCAAACCCTAACCCTCAATCTAACACTAACCCGTACTCTAACCCTAACCCTACCTCGTAAGCTAACCCTAACACTGATCCTAACACTAACCCTAACCCGTAACCTAAACCTAACCCGTACCCTAACCATAAACTTAACCCTAATCCGTACCCATACCCTACACCTAACCCTAACCCTAACTCGTACCCTAACCCTAACCCTAACCCTGACCCTAACCCTAACCCTAACCTGTACCCTAAACCTAACCCGTACCATAACCCTAACCCTAACCCTAACCCTAACCCTAACCCTAAACCGTACCATAAAACAAACCCTAACCCTTGACCTAACCCGTAGCCAACCTCTCCCGTAACCTAACCCTTTCCCTAACCCGTACCCAAACCCTAACATTAACCCTAACCCATACCCTAGCGCTAACCCTAATCCTAACCCTAAGCCTAACCCGCACCCTAAACCTAAACCTAACCCTTAACCTAACCATAACCCTTACCCATACCCTAACCCTAACCCATACCCTACACTAACCCTAATTTTAACTCTAAACCTAACCCGTACCCTAAGCCTAAAAGTAACCCGTACCCTAACCCCAAACCTAACCCTTACCCGTATCATAAACCTATCCCTAACCCTAACCCTGACCATAAACCTAACCCTAACCAGTACCTTAACCCTAACACGCAACTATACCTAATCCTAACCGGTACCCTTACCCTAGCCCGTAACTTAAACCTAACCCTAACCCTAAACTTAACCCGGACACTAACACAATCCTGTACCCTAAACCTAACCTTAACCCGTACCCTAACCCTAACATATCCCTACCCGACACTAAACCTAACCCTAACCCTAAACCTAACACTAACCCTAAACCGTACTCTAACCCTAACCCTAACTGTAAACCTAACCCTAACCCGAACTCTAACCCTAACCCGTACCCTAACACTAACCCTAACCATAACACTAACCCTAACCCGTACTCTAACCCTAAACCTAACCCTAACTCTAACCCTAACCCGTACTATAACCCTAACCATAACCCTAACACTAACACTAACCCTACCGGCACCTAAACCTAACACTAACCCGTACGCTAACCCTATCTCGTACCCTAAACATAACCTTAACCCGTACCCTAACCCTAACCCTATCCCTATCTGGACACTAATCCTAACACTAACCCTAACCCTAACACTAACACTAACCCGTACTCTAACCCTAAACCTAACCCTAACCCGGACTATAACCCTAAACCTAAACCTAACCCTAAACCTAACGCTAACCCAGACAGTAAATCTAACCCGTACCCTAACACTAACCCTAACCCAGCCCTGACCCTAACCCTAACCCTAACCCGTACCCTAAGACTAACCATACCCTAACCCTAACCCTAAACCATCCCTAACCCTAACCCGTACCCTAAACCTAACCCTTTCCCTTGAACTAACCCGTACCCAACACTATCCCGTAACCTAACCCTAACCCTAACCCGTACCCAAACCCTAACAGTAACCCTAACCCATACCCTAGCGCTAACCCTAACACCAACCCTAACCCTAACCCGCACCCTAAACCTAAAACTAACCTTAACCCTAACCCTAACCATAACCCTTACCCGTACCCTAAGCCTATCACATACCCTAACCCTAACCCTAACCCTAACCGTAACCCTGACCCATACCCTAACTCTAAAACTAACCCGTACCCTAACGCCAAACCTAACCCTAACACGTACCCTAACCCTAACCCTAACGCTCAACTATACCTAAACCTAACCCTTACCCTAACCATAACCCGTAACCTAAACTTAAACCTAACCCTAAACTTAACCCGTACGCTAACCCTATCCCGTACCCTAAACCTAACCGTAACCCGTACCCTAACCCTAAAGCTAACCCTAACCCTATCCATACACTAACCCTAACCCTAACCCTAAACCTAACACTAAACCTAAACCCTACACTAACCCTAACCCAAACCCTAAACCTAACCCTAACCCGAAACCTAACCCTAACCTGTTCCCTAACACTAAACCTAACCCTAGACCTAACACGTACACTAACTCTATTCCGTACCCTATCCTTAACCCTAACCCGTACCGTAACCCTAACCCTAACCCTAACCCTAACTCTAACCCTAACCCGTATCCTAACACCAACCCTAAACCTAACCCATACCCTAACAGTAACACTAACCCTAACCCTGACCCTCAACCTAACCCTAAACCGTACACTAACTCTAACCCTAAACCTAACCCGCAACCTAAACCTAACCCTAACCCATACCCTAACCCTAACCTGTAACCTAAACCTAATCCTAACCCTAAACTTAACCCGTACACTAACGCTATCCTGTACCCTAAACCTAATCCTAACCCGTAACCTAAACCTAAGCCTAACCCGTATATTAACCCTAACCCTAACCCTAACACTAACCCTATCACGTACTCTAACCCTAAACCTAACCCAAACCCTAACCCTACCCGTACCCTAACCCAAAACCTAACCCTTTCCCTAAATCGAACAGTAACCCTAATCCTTGCTCTAACCCTAACCCTAAACCTACCCCTAACCGTACTCTAACCCTAACCCTAACCCTCACCCTAACCCTAACCAGTACTGTAACCCTAACCCGTAACATAACCCTAACCATAACCCGTACCTGACCCTAACCCTAACTCGTACCCTAACGCTAACCCTGACCCTAAGCCTAACCCGTACCCTAAACGTATCCCGTATCCTAACCCTAACCCTAACCCTAACCCGTACCCTAAACCTAACCCATAACCTAACCCTAACACTAAACCTAACCCTAACCCTAACCCGTACCCTAAACCTAACCCTAACACATGACCTGACCCGTACCCAACCCTATCCTGTACCCTAACCCTATCCCTAACCCGTACCCAAACCCTAACAGTAACCCTAACCGATACCCTAGCGCTAACACTAAACCTAACCCTAAGCCTAACCCGCACCCTAAACCTAAACCTAATCCTGACCCTAACCATAACCCTTACCCATACCCTAACCCTAACCCATACCCTAACACTAACCCTAACCTTAACCGTAACCCTAACCCGTACCCTAAACCTAAAACTAACCCATACACTAACCCCAACCCTAACCCTAACCCGTACCATAACCCTATATACAACCCTAACCCTGACCCTAAATCTAACCCTAACCCGACCCTAACCCTAACCCGCACCTATACCTAACCCTAACCCGTATCCTCATTGTAACCCGTAACATAAACCTAACCCTAAACATAAACTTAACCCATACACTAACACTATCCCATACCCTAAACCTAACCCTATCCCTTGACCCAACCCGTATCCAACCCTATCCCATAACATAACCCTAAACCTAAACTGTACCCAAACCCTAACCGTAACCCTAAACCATACCCTAGCGCTAACCCTAACCCTAAACCTAACCCTAAACCGCACCCTAAACTTAAACCCAACCGTAACCCCAAACATAACCCTTACCCGTACCCTAACCCTAAAACATACCCTAACCCTAACCCTAACCTGAACCGTAACCATGACACGTAACCTAACCCTAAAACTAACCCGTACCCTTACCCCAACCCTAACCTAACCCATACCCTAACCCTAACCCTAACCCTAACACTGACCTATACCTAAACCTAACCCATACCCTAACCCTAACCCGTAACCTAAACCTAACCCTAACCCTAAACTTAACCCGTACGTTAACCCTATCGCGTACACTAAACCTAACCCTAACTCGTACCCTAACCCTAACCCTATCCGTACACTAACCCTAACCCTTACCCTAAACCTAACACTAAACTTAAACCGTACTATAACCCAAACCCTAACCCTAAACCTAACCCTAACCCAAACGCTAACACTAACCCGTACCCTAACACTAACCCTAACACTAACACTACCCTAACCCGTACTCTAACCCTAAACCTAAACCTAACTCTAACCCTAACCCATACTATAACCCTAACCCTAACCCTAACCCACACCTAAGCCTAACCCTAACCCGTACCCTAACCCTAACCCTAACCATATCCGTACACTAACCCTAACCCTAAACCTAACACTAACACTAACCCTAACCCGTACTCTAACCCTAAACCTAACCCTAACACGGACTATAACCCTAACCCTAAACCTAACCCTAAACCTAACCCTAAGCGATACGGTAAACCTAACCCGTACCGTAACCCTAACCCTAATACTAACCCTGACACTAACCCTAACCATAACCCGTACCCTAAGCCTAACCCATACCCTAACCCTAACCCTAAACCATCCCTAACCCTAACGTTTACCCTAAACCTAACCTTATCCCTTGGCCTAACCCGTACCCAACCTTATCCCGTAACCTAACCCTAACCCTAAACCGTACCCAAAACCTAACAGTAACCCTAAACCATACCCTAGCACTAACCCTAACCCTAAACCTAACCCTAACCCTCACACTAAACCTAAACCTAACCCTAACCCTAACCATAACCCTTACCCGTACCCTAACCCTAACCCATACCCTAACCCTTACCCTAACCTTAACCGTAACCCTGACCCATACACTAACCCTAAAACTAACCCGTACCCTAACCCCAACCCTAAACCTAACCCATACCCTAACCCTAACCCTAACCCTAATACTCAACTATACCTAACCCTAACCCTAATCCATAACCTAAACCTAACACTAACCCTAAACTTAACACTTACACTAACCATATCCTGTACCCTAAACCTAACCCTAACCCTAACCCTAACCCTAACCCTATCCGTACACTAACCCTAACCCTAACCCTAAACCTAACACTAAACCTAAACCGTACTCTAACCCTAACCCTAACCCTAAACCTATCCCTGACCCGAACTCTAACCCTAACCCGTACCCTAAAACTAACCCTTACCTTAACACTAACCCTAACCCGTACTATAACCCTAACCCTAACCCTAATCCTAACTCTAACCCGACTCTAACCCTATCCAGTAGCCTAACCCTAACTCTAAACCTAACCCCTAACGCTTACACTAACCTTAACCCTTAATCTAACCCGTACCCAAATGGTAAACCTAACCCATACCCTAAATCTAACCCAAACCCGTACTTTAACCCTAACCCTAACCCTAACCCTAACCCTAAACCGCACCCTAAAATTAACCCTAACCCTAACCCTAACCATAACCCTTAACCGTACCCTAACCCTAACCAACACCCCTAACCCTATCACTAAATTTACCCGTAACTCTATCCCGTACCCTAACCCTAAAACTAACCTGTACCCTAACCCCAACCCTAACACTAACCCATACCCTAACACTAACCCTAACTCTAACCCTGACCCTAAACCTAACCCTCACCCGTACCCTAACCCTAACCCTAACGCTAAACCTAAACCTAATTCGTACCCTAACGCTAACCCTGACCCTAAACCTAACCCTTACCCTAAACCTAACCCAAACCCGTACTCTAACCCTAACCCTAACCCTTCCCCTAACCCTAAACCGCACCCTAAACTTAACCCTAACCCTAAGCCTAACCATAACACTTTACCGTACCCCAACTCTAACCCACACCCAAACCCTAACCGGAAATTTAACCGTAACCCTAACCCGTACCCTAACACTAACCCTAACTCTAACCCTGACCCTAAAGCTAACCCTAACCAGTACACTAATCCTAACCTTAACCCTAACCGGCACCCTAACCTAACCCTAACCTGTACCATAACCCTAACACTAACCCTATCCGTACACTAGCACTAACCCTAAACCTAACACTAACCCTAACCCGAAATCTAACCCTAACCCTAACCATAAACCTAACCCTAACCCGTACTCTAACCTTAACCTGTACCCTAACACTAACCCTTACCCTAACCCTAAACCTAACCCGTACCCTAACCCTAAACGTAACCCTAACCCGTACCCAAACCCTAAATCTAACAAGTACCATAACCCTAACCCTAACCCGCACACTAAACCTAACCCTAACCCTAGACCGAACATGTACACTAACCCTATCCCTTACCGGAACCTTAACCCTAACCCGTACCGTAACCCTAACACTAACCCTAACCCAAACCCTAACCGTAAACCTAACCCTAACCCGTACACTAACCCTAACCCGAACCGTAACCTTAAACCTAACCCGTACCCTAACACCCACCCATACCCTAACACTAACCCTAACATTAACTGTAATCCTGACCCATACCCTAACCCTAAAACTAACCCGTACCCTAACCCCAACCCTAATCCTAACCCGTACCATAACCCTATCCCTAATGCTAACCCTGACCCTAAACCTAAACCTAACCTGTACCTTAACCCTAACCCTAACCCTAACCCTCACCTAAACCTAACCCTAACCCCTACCCTAACCCTAACTCTATCCGTACACTAAACATAACCCTAACCCTAACCCTAACACTAACCCTAACACGTACTCTAAACTAAACGTAAACCTAACTCTAACCCTAACCCATACTATAACCCTAACCCTAACCCTTACCCTAAACCTAACCCTAACCCGAACTCTAACACTATCCCGTAGCCTAAACCTCTTACCCTAACCCCTAAACCTAACCCTAACCCTTTCCTAACCCTAACACCAACACTAATCCGTACTCTAAACCTAACCCTAACCCTAAACCTAACCCTAACCCATACTCTAACCCTAACCCGTACCCTAACACTAATCCTTACCCTAACCCTAAACCTAACCCGTACCGTAACCCTAAACGTAACCCTAACCCGTACCCAAACCCTAACCCTAACAGGTACCCTAACCCTAACCCTAACCCGCACACTAACATAACCCTAACCCTAGACCTAACACGTACACTAACCCTATCCCATACCGTAACCTTAACCCTAACCCGTACCGTAACCCTAACACTAACCCTACTGTAACCCTAACACTAACACGTACACTAACCCTAACCCGAACCATAACCTTAAACCTAACCCGTAACCTAACACTCAACCATACCCTAACCCTAACCCTAAACTTAACCGTAACTCTGACCCGTACCCTAACTCTAAAACTAACCCGTACCATCACCTCAACCCTATCCCTAACCCGTACCATAACCCTATCACTAACGCTAAACCTGACACTAAACCTAACCCTAACCTGTACCCTAAACCTAACCCTAACCCTTACCTAAACCTAACCCTAACCCGTACCCTAACACTAACACGTAACCTAAGCCTAACCCTAACCCTAAACTTGACCCGTACGCTAACCCTAGCCCGTACGCTAAACCTAACCCTAACCCGTACCCTAACCCTAACCATAACCCTATTCGTACACTAAACCTAACCCTAACCCTAACTCTAACACTAACCCTAACCCGTACTCTAACCCTAAACCTAACCCTAACTCTAACCCTAACCCGTACTATAACCCTAACCCTAACCCTTACCCTAAACCTAACCCTAACCCGTACCCAAACGGTATACCTAACTCGTACCCTAACACTAACCCGAACCCGTACTCTAACCCTAACCCTTACCCTAAACCGCACCCTAAACTTAACCCTAACCCTAACCATAACCATAACCCTTAACCGTACCCTAAACCTAACCTGCACCCTAACCCTAACCCTAATTTAACCATAACCCTAACCAGTACCCTAACCCTTAAACTACCCATACCCAAACCCCAACACTAACCCTAACCCGTACCATAACCCTATCCCTAACCCTAAACCTGACCCTAACCTAACCCTAACCGGTCCCCTAACCCTAACCCGTAACCTAAGCCTATGTCTAACCCTAAACTTAACCCGTACACTAACCCTATCCCGTACCCTAAACCTAACCCTAACCCGTAACCTTACCCTAACCCTAACCCTATCCGTACACTAACCCTAACCCTAACCCTAACCCTAACACTAACCCTAACACGTACTCTAAACCTAACCCTAAACCTAAACCTAAACCTAACCCGTACTCTAACCCTAACCCTTACCCTAACACTAACTCTTACCCTAACCCTAAACCTAACCCGTAACTTAACCCTAAAAGTAACCCTAACCATTACCCAAACCCTAACCCTAACATGTACCCTAACCCTAACCCTAACCCGCACACTAAACCTAAACCTAACCCTAGACCTTACACGTGCACTAACCCTATCCCATACCGAAACCTTAATCCTAAACCGGACCGTAACCCTAACTCTTACCCTAACCCTAACCTAACCCTAACCCGTACACTAAACCCTACTCGAACCCTAAGCCTAACCCTAACTCGTACCTTAACCTACCCATAGCCTAACCCTAACCCTACCCCTAACCCCTAAACCTAACCCTATCACTTACCCTAACCCGTACCCAAACGGTAAACCTAACCCGTACCCTAACACTAACCAAACCCGTACTCTAACCCTACCCCTAACCCTAAACCGCACCCTAACCTTAACCGTAACCCTGACCCAAACCAAAACCCTTAACCGTAACCTAACCCTAACCCATACCCTAACCCTAACCCTAACCTTAACCATAACCATAACCATAAACATAACCCTAACCTGTACCCAAACCCTAAAACTAACCCGTACCCTAACCCCAACCCTAACACTAACCCGTACCCTAACACTAATCCTAACCCTAACCCTGACCCTAAACCTAACCCTAAACCTTACACTAACCCTAAACCTAACCCTAACCCGCACCCTAATCCTAACCCTAACCCATACGCTAACCCTAACCCTTAACCTAAACCTAACCCTAACCCTAAACTTAACCGGTATGCTAACCCTATCCCGTACCCTAAACCTAACCCTAACTCTTATCCTAACCCTAAACCTAACCCTAAGCCTAACCCGTACATTAACCCTAACCCTAAACCTAACACTAACCCTACTCCGTACTCTAAACCTAACACTAACCATAACCCTAACCCTAACCCTAACCTAACCCTAGCACTAACACTAACCCGTACTCTAATCCTAACCCTAACCCTCACCGTAACACTAACCCATACTGTAACCCTAATCCGTACCATAACCCTAACCCTAACCCGAACCCTAACCCTAACCCTATCTCGTAAACTAAATCTAAACCTAACCCTGACCATAACCCAAACCCTAAACCGTACCCTAAACCTAACCCTAACCCGTACCCTAACCCTAACCCTAACCCTATCAGGACACTAACCCTAACACTAACCGTAACACTAACACTAACCCTAACCCGTACTCTAACCCTAAACGTAACCCTAACCCGGACTATAAACCTAGAACTAAAACTAACCCTAAACCTAACGCTAACCCGTACAGTAAACCTAACCCGTACCCTAACCCTAACCCAGCCCTGACCCTAACCCTAACACTAACCCGTACCCTAAGACTAACCCATACCCTAAGCCTAACCCTAAACCATCCCTAACCCTAGCCAGTACCCTAACCCACACCCTAACCCTAATCCTATCCATAAACTAACCCTAACCCTAACCCTAACACTAACCCTAACCCGAAACCTAACCCTAACCCTAACCCGTACCCTAAACCTACCCGTAGCCTAACCCCAACCCTAACCCTAGCCCGACCCTAAACCCTAACCCTAACCCTCACCTATACCTTACCCTAACCCGTACCGTAACCCTAACCCGTAACCTAAACCTAACCCTAACCTTAAATTAACCCGTACGCTAACCCTATCCCGAACACTAAACCTAACCCTAATCCGTACCCTAACCCTAACCCTAACCCTAACCCTATTCGTACACTAACCCTAACCCTAACCCTAAACCTAACACTAACCTTAAACCATACTCTAACCCTAAACCTAACTCTAAACCTAACCCTAACCCGAACTCTACCCCTAAACCGTACCCTAAAACTAAACCTAACCCTAACACTAACCCTAACCTGTACTCTAACCCTAAACCTAACCCTAACTCCAACCCTAACCCGTACTATAAGCCTAAACCTAACGCTAACCCTAACCCGCACCTAATCTTAACCCTAACCAGTACCCTAACCCTAACCCGTAACCTAAACATGACCCTAAAAATAAAGTTAACCCGTACGCTAACCTTATCTCGTACCCTAAATCTAACCCTAACCTGTACCCTAACCCTAACCCTAACACTAACACTAAGCCTAACCCGTACTCTTACCCTAAACCTAACCGTAACCCGGACTATAACCCTAACACTAACCCTAACCATAAACCTAACCCTAACCCGTACAGTAAACCTAACCCGTACCCTAACCCTAACCCTAACCCTAACCTTAACCCTGACACTGACCCTAACCCTAACCCGTACCCTAAGCCAAACCCTAACCTGAACCCTATCCGTACACTAACCCTAACCCTAACCCTAAACCTAACACTAATCCTAAACCATACTCTAACCCTAAATTTCCCCTAAACCTAACCCTAACAGGTACCCTTACCGTAACACTAACCCTAACCTATCTGTACACTAACCCTAACCCTAACCCTAACACTAACCCTAAACCGAACTCTCACCCTAACCCTAACCCTAAACCTAACCCTAACCCGTACTCTAACCCTAAACCATACCCTAACACTAACACTTACCCTAACCCTAAACTTAACCAGTAACCTAACCCTAAATGTAACCCTAACCCGTACCCTAACCCTAAACCTAACACATACCCGAACCCTAACTCTATCCCTAACCCTAACCCGCACACTAAACCTAACCCTAACCCTAGACCTAACACGTACACTAACCCTATCCCATACCTTAACCTTAACCCTATCCCGTACCGTAACCCTAACACTAAACCTAACCCTAACCCGAACCCGAACTCTAACCCTAACCCTAACCCGTACCCTAACTCTACCCGTAGCCTAACCCAAACTCTAACCCTAACGCCTAAACCTAACCCTAACCCTAACCCTTACCCGAATCCGTACCCAAACGGTAAACCTAACCTGTACTCTAGCACTAACCCAAACCCGTACTCTAAACCTAACCCTAACCCTGACCCTAACCCCAACCCTAAACTTAAACCTAACCCTAACCCAAACCATAACACTTAACCGTAACCTAACCCTAACGCAAACCTTAACCCTAAACCTAACCTTAACCGTAACCCTATCCCGTAACATAACCCTAAAACTAACCCGTACCCTAACCCCAACCCTAACCCTAACCCGTACCCTAACACTAACCCAACCCTAACCCTGACCCTAAACCTAACCTTAACCCTTACACTAACCCTAACCCTAACCCTAACCCTCACCTAAACCTAACCCTAACCCGTACCCTAACCCTAAACCGTAACCTAAACCTAACCCTACCCCTAAACTTCACCCGCACGCTAAACCTATCCCGTACCCTAAACCTAACCCTAACCCGTATCCTAACCCTAAACCTAACCCTAAGCCTAACCCGTACATTAACCCTAACCCTAACACTAACCCTACCCGGTACTCTAAACCTAACCCTAAACCTAACCCTAACCCATACCCTAACCGTAACCCTAACCCTAACACTAACCCAAAACCGTACTCTAACCCTAACCCTAACCGTACTCTAACCCTAACCTAAACCCTATCCTAACCCTCACCCGTACTATAACACTAACCCGCACCATAACCGTAAACCTAAACCGTACCCGAACCCTAAACCTAACTCGTACCCTAACCCTAACCCTAAACCTGACCCTAAACCTAACCCTAACGTGTACCCTTAACCTAACCCGTTCCCTAACCATAACGCTAACCCTAACCCGTACCCTAAACCTAACCCTAAACCGTACCCTAACCCTAACCCTAACCCTGACCCTACCCTAACCCTAACCCGTACCCTAAGCCTAACCAATACCCTAACCCTAAATCTAATCCTACCCTAACCCTAACCCGTACGCTAAACCTACCCCTAACCCTTGACCTAACCCGTACCCAACACTATCCCGTAACCTAACCATAACCCATACCTTAAACCTAACCCTAACATTAACCATAACCCTAACACGTACCCTAACCCTAAAACTAACCCGTAGCCTAACCCCAAACCTAAACCTAAACCGTACCCTAACCCTATCCCTAACGCTAAACCTGACCATTAACCTAACCCTAACCTGTACCCTATCACTAACCCTAACCCTAACCCACACCTAAACTTAACCCTAACCAGTACCCTAACCCCAACAATAACCTAACCCGTACCCTAACCCTAACCCTAAACCTCACCTATACCTAACCCTAACCCGTACCCTAACCCTAACCCGTAACCTAACCTAACCCTAACCCTAAACTTAACAAGTAAGTTAACCCTATCCCGTACCCTATACCTAAACCTAACCCATACCCTAACCCTAACCCTATCCGTACACTAACCCTAACCCTATCCCTAAACCTAACACTAGTCCTAAACCGTAATATAACCATAACCCTAAACCTAAACCTAAACCTAACCCAAACGCTAACCCTAACCCGTACCCTAACACTAACCCTAACGCTAAAACTAACCCGAGCCCATACTCTAACCCTAAAACTAACCCTAACTCTAACCCTAACCCGTACTATAACCCTAACACTAACCCTAACCCTAAAACTAACCCAAACCCATACACTAACCCTAAAACTAACCCTAACTCTAACCCTAACCCCTACTATAACCCTAACGCAAACCCTAACCCTAAATCTAACCCGCACCTAAACCTAACACTAAACCGTAACCTAACCCTAACCCGTAACCTAAACCTAACCCTAACCCTAAACTTAACCCGTACGCTAACCCTATCTCGTACACTAAACCTAACCCTAACCCGTACCCTGACCCTAACCCTAACCCTATCCGTACACTAACCCTAACCCTAAACCTAAAACTAACACTAACCCTAACCCGTACTCTAACCCTAAACCTAAACCTAACACGGACTATAACCCTAAACATAACCCTAACCGTAAACCTAACCCTAAGCCATACAGTAAACCTAACCCCTACCCTAACCCTAACACTAACCCTGACACTAACCCTAACCCTAACCCGTACCCTAAGCCTAATCCATAACCTAACCCTAACCCTAAACCATCCCTAACCTAACCCATACCCTAAACCTAACCCTATCCCTTGACCTAACACGTACCCAACCATATAACGTAACCTAAACCTAACCCTAACCCGTACCCTAACCCTAACAGTAACCCTAACCCATGCCCTAGCGCTAACCCTAACCTTAAACTTAACCCGCACCCTAAACCTAAAACTAACCCCAACCCTAACCATAACCCTTAACCGTACCCTAACACTAACCCATACCCTAACCCTAACCCTAACCTTAACCGTAACCCTGACCCGTACCCTAACCCTAAAACTAACCCGTACCCTAAACCCAATCCTAGCCCTAACCCGTACCCTAACCCTAACCTTAACCCTAACCCTCGCCTATACCTAACCCTAACCCGTACCCTAACCCTAACCCGTAACCTAAACCTAACCCTAACCCTAAACTTAACCCGTATGCTAACCCTATCTCGTACCCCAAATCTAACCCTAACCCGTGCCCTAACCCTAACCCTAACCCTATCCGTACACTAAACCTAACCCTAAACCTAACATTAACACTAACCCTAATCCGTAATCTTACCCTAAACCTAACCCTAACCCGGACTATAACCCTAACCCTAACCCTAACACTAAACCAAACCCTAACCCATACAGTAAACCTAACCCGTACCCTAACCCTAAACGTAACACTAACCCGTAGCCAAACCCTTTCCCTAACAAGTACCCTAAACCTAACCCTATCCCTAACCCGCACACTAAACCTAACACTAACCCTAGACCTAACACGTACACTAATGCTATCCCGTACCGTAACCATATTCCTAAACCGTACCATAACCCTAACACTAACCCTAACCCTAACCCTAACCCTAACCCGTACACTAACCCTAACCCGAACACTAACCGTAACCCTAACCCGTACCCTAACCCTACCCGTACCCTAACCCTAAATCTAACCCTAACCCCTAACCCTAAACTTAACCCTAATCCTAAACCTAACCCGTACCCTAATTCTAACCCAAACCCGTACTCTAACCCTAACCCTAACCCACACCCTAAACTTAACCATAACCCTAAGCCAAACCATAACCCTTAACCGTAACCTAACCCTAACCCATACTTTAACCCTAACCCTAACCTTAACCATAACCCTAACCCGTACCCTAACCCTAAAACTAACCCGTACCCTAACTCCAACCCTAACCCTAACCCATACCCTAACACTAACCCTAATCCTAACCGTGACCCTAAACCTAACCCTAACCCTACACTAACCCTAACCCTAATCCTAACCCGCACCCTAAAACTAAATCTAACCCATACCCTAACCCTAACCCATAACCTAAACCTAACCCTAACCCTAACCCATACCCTAGCGCTAGGACTAACCCAAACCCTAAACCTAAACCGCACCCTAAACCTAAACCTAACCCTAAACCTAACCATAACCCTTACCCATACCCTAACCCTAACCCATACCCTATTCCTAACCCTAACTTTAACCGTAACCCTGACCCGTACCATAACCCTAAAACTAACCCGTAGCCTAACCCCAACCCTAACCCTAACCTGTACCCTAACCCTATCCCTAACGTTAACCCTGACCCTAAACCTAACCCTAACCCATACCCTAACCCTAACCCTAACCCGTAACCTAAACCTAACCCTTACCCTAAACTTAACCCGTACGATAACCCTATCTCGTACCCAAAAACTAAACCTAAACCGTACCATAACACTAACCCTACGCCTAACCCTATCGTACTCTAACCCTAACCCTAATCCTAAACCTAACACTAACCCTAACCCGTACTCTAACCCTAACCCTAAACCTAAATGGAACCCTAACCCGGACTCTAAACCTAACCCGTACTCTAACCCTAACCCTAATACTAAAACTAAACCTAACCCCTTCTCTAACCCTACCCGTACCTTAACTTTAACCCTTTCCCTAACCTTAAACCTAACCCGTACCCTAACCCTAACCCTAAATCTAACCTGCACACTAAACCTAACACTAACCCTAGACCTAACACGTACACTAACGCTATCCTGTACCGTAACCTTAACCCTAAACCGTACCGTAACCCTAACACTACCCTAAACCTAACCATAACCCTAACCCGTACACTAACCCTAACCCGAAACCTAACCCGTACCGTAACCCGTACCCTAACCCTACCCGTACCCTAAACCTAACTCTAACACTAACCCCTAACCCTAACCCTAACCCTTAACCTAACCCGTACCCAAACGGTAAACCTAACCCGTACCCTAACACTAACCCAAACCCGTACTCTAACCCTAACCCTAACCCTTACCCGCAACTTAAACTTAACCCTAACCCTAAGCCAAACCATAACCCTTAACCGTAACTAACCTAAACCATACCTTAACCCTAACCTTAACCTTAACCATAACCCTAACCCGTACCCTAAACCTAAAACTAACCTGTACGCTAACTCCAAACCTAACCCTAACCCATACCCTAACACTAACCCTAATCCTGACCCTGACCCTAAACCTAACCCTAACCCTACACTAACCGTAACCCTAATCCTAACCCGCACCCTAAAACTAACTCTAACCCATACCCTAACACTAACCCGTAACCTAAACCTAACCCTAACCCTAAACTTAACCCATACACTAACCCTATCCCGTACCCTGAACCTAACCCTAACCCGTATCCTAACCCTAAACCTAACCCTAAGCCTAACCCATACATTAACCCTAACCCTAACCCTAACACTAACCCTACCCCGTACTTTATCCCTAACACTAAACCTAACCCTAAACCTAAACCTAACCCGTACCCTATCCCTAATGCGTACCCTAACCCTAACCGTAACCCTAACCCTGACCCTAAACCTAACCCTAACCCGTACCCTAAACCTAACCCGTATCCTAACCCTAACCCTACCCCTAACCCTATCGTACTCTAACCCTAACCCTAACCCTAAACCTAACACTAACCCTAACCCGTACTCTAACCCTAACCCTAAACCTAAATGGAACCCTAACCCGTACTCTAAACCTAACCCGTACTCTAACCCTAACCCTAATACTAAAACTAACCCTAACCCGTTCTCTAACCCTAACCCGTACCCTAACTTTAACCCTTTCCCTAACCTTAAACCTAACCCGTACCCTAACCCTATTCCTAACCCTAACCTGCACACTAAACCTAACACTAACCCTAGACCTAACACGTACACTAACGCTATCCTGTACCGTAAACTTAACCCTAAACCGTACCGTAACCCTAACACTACCCTAAACCTAACCATAACCCTAACCCGTACACTAACCCTAACCCGAAACCTAACCCGTACCGTAACCCGTACCCTAACCCTACCCGTACCCTAAACCTAACTCTAACACTAACCCCTAACCCTAACCCTAACCCTAACCCTTAACCTAACCCGTACCCAAACGGTTAACCTAACCCGTACCCTAACACTAACCCAAACCCGTACTCTAACCCTAACCCTAACCCTTAGCCGCACCTTAAACTTAACCCTAACCCTAAGCCAAACCATAACCCTTAACCGTAACTAACCTAACCCATAACTTAACCCTAACCTTAACCTTAACCATAACCCTAACCCGTACCCTAAACCTAAAACTAACCTGTACGCTAACTCCAAACCTAACCCTAACCCATACCCTAACACTAACCCTAATCGTGACCCTGACCCTAAACCTAACCCTAACCCTACACTAACCGTAACCCTAATCCTAACCCGCACCCTAAAACTAACTCTAACCCATACCATAACACTAACCCGTAACCTAAACCTAACCCTAACCCTAAACTTAACCTGTACACTAACCCTATCCCGAAGCCTGAACCTAACCCTAACCCGTATCCTAACCCTAAACCTAACCCTAAGCCTAACCCATACATTAACCCTAACCCTAACCCTAACACTAACCCTACCCCGTGCTTTAACCCTAACCCTAAACCTAACCCTAAAACTAAATGTAACCCGTACCCTATCCCTAATGTGTACCCTAACCCTAACCGTAACCCTAACCCTGACCCTAAACCTAACCTTAACCCATACCCTAAACCTAACCCGTATCCTAACCCTAACCCGTACCCTAACCCTACCCCGAACCCGTACCCTAACCCTAACCCTAACCCTAAAGCTAACCCTGACCCTAAACCTAACCCTTACCCGTACCCTAAGCCTAACCCATACCCTAACCCTAAACCTAATCCTACCCTAACCCTAACCCGTACCCTAAACCTAACCCTAACCCTTGACCTAACCCGTAACCAACACTATCCCGTAACCTAACCAAACACTAACCCGTACCCAAACCCTAAAAGTACCCCTAAACCATACCCTAGCGCTAACCCTAACCCTAAACCTAACTCTAACCCGTAACCTAAACTTAAACCTAACCCTAACCCTAACGATAACCCTTACCCGTACCCTAACCATAACACATACCCTAACCCTAACCCTAAACTTAACCGTAACCCTGACCCGTAACCTAACCATAAACTAACCCGTAACCTAACCCCAACCCTAACCCTAACCCGTACCATAACCCTATTCCTAACCCTAACCCTGACCCTAAACCTAACCCTATCCCGTAACCTAAACCTAACCCTAACCCTAAACTTAACCCGTACGGTAACCGTATCCCGGACTCTAAACCTAGCTCTACCCGTAACCTAAACCGAACCCTAACCCTAACCCTATCCGTACTCTAACCCTAACCCTAACCCTAAACCTCACTCTAACACTAACCCGTACTTTACCCCAACCCGTACCATAACCCTAACCTAACCCATACCCTAACCCTAAACAAAACTCATACACTAACACTAACCCTAACCCTGACCCTAACCCTAGCCCTAACTCGTACCCTAAACCTAACCCGTTCCCTAACCCTAAACCTAACCGTGCCCTAAACCTAACCCTAACCGTAACTCGTACCCTAAACATAACCCTAATCCTGACCCAATCCCTAAACATAACCTGCACCCTAAGCCTAACCCATACACAAACCCTAACCCTAAACCTAACCCTTCCCCTACCCCGAAACCTAAACCTAACCCTAACCCTTGAACTAACGCATACCAAACCCTATCCCGTACAGTAACCCTAACCCTAACCCGTACCCAAACACTAACAGTAACCCTAACCCATAGCCTAGCGCTAACCCTAACCCTAACCCTAACCCTAACACTAACCCTAACCCGTATTCTAACCCTAACCATAACCCTAACCCAAACCCTAACCATACCCTAACCCTACCCTAACCATCACCCTAACCCTAACCCGTACTGTAACCCTAACCTGTAACATAACCCTAACCCTAACCTGTACCCAATCCCTAACCCTAACTCGTACTCTAACCCTAACTCTGACCGTAACCCTAAACCTAACCTGTAACCTAAACCTAACCGGTACCCTAAACCTAACCCTAACCCTAACTCGTACCCTAACACTAAACCTATCCCTGACCCTAACCCTAACAATAACCCGTACCCTAATCCTGACCCATACCCTACCCCTAACTCTAAACCTAACCCTAACCCGTATCCTAAACCTAACCCTAACCCTTGACCTAACCCGTACCCAACCCTATCCCATACCCCAAGCCTAACCCTAACCCGTACCCAAATCCTAACCGTAACCCTAATCCATACGCTAGGTCTAACCCTAACCGTAACCCTAAGCATAACCCGCACCCTAAATCTAAACCTAACCCTAAACCAAAACATAAACCTTACCCGTACCCTAACCCTAACCCATACCCTAACACTAACTCTAACCTTAACCGTAACCCTAAACCGTCCCCTAAACCTAAAACTAACCCGTACCCTATCCCCAAACCTAACCCTAACCCGTACCATAACCCTATCCCTACCCCATACACCCTGACCCTAAACCTAACCATAACCTGTACCCTAACCCTAACCCGCGCCTAAACCTAACCCTTACCCATACACGAACCCTATCCCGTACCCAAAAGCTAACCCTAACCCGTACCCTAACACTAACCCTAACCATAACCCTATCCGTACACTAAACCTAACCTGTACCCTAACACTAACCACAACCCGTACTCTAACCCTAACCCTAAACCTAACCCTAACCCTAAACCACACCCTAAACTTAACCCTAACCCTAACCCTAACCATAACACTTAATCGTACCCTAACCCTAACCCACACCCGTAACCCTATCCCTAACTTTATCCGTAACCCTAACCCGTACCCTAACCCTAAAACTAACCTGTACCCTAACCCCAACCCTAACACTAACCCATACCCTAACACTAACCCTAACCCTATCACTGACCCTAAACCTAACCCTAACCCGTACCCGAACCCTAACCCTAACCCTAACCCTAACCCTAAACCTAACCCTAACTCGTACCCTAACGCTAACCCTGACCCTTAAACTAACCCGTACCCTAAACCTAACACAAACCCGTACTCTAACCCTAACGCTAACCCTACCCCTAACCCTAAACCGCACCCTAAACTTAACCCTAACCCTATGCCTAAACATAACCCTGAACCGTACCCTAACTCTAACCCACACCCTAACCCTAAAACTACCGTACCCTAACCCCAACTCTTACCCGTACCATAACCCTATCCCTAACGCTAACCCTGACCCTAAACCTAACCATAACCCGTACCCTAACCCTAACCCGCACCTAAACCTAAACCTAACCCGTACCCTATACCTAACCCGTAACCTAACCTAACCCTAAACATAAATTTAACCCATACAATAACCCTATCCCGTACACTAAACCAAACCCTAACCCGTACCCTTACCCTAACCCTAACCCTAACCCTATCTGTACACTAACCCTAAACCTGACACTAACCCTAACCCGTATTCTAACCCTAAGCCTAATCCTAAACCTAACCCTAACCCGTACTCTAACCCTAACCCGTACCCTAACACTAACACTGACCCTAACCCTAAACCTAACCCGTACCCTAACCCTAAACGTAACCCTAACCCGTACCCAAAACCTAACCCTAACACGTACCCTAACCGTAACCCTAACCCTAACCCTAACCTGCACACTAAACCTAACCCTAACCCTAGACCTAAAACGTACACTAACCCTGTCCCGTACTTTAACCTTAACCCTAACCCGTACCGTAACCCTAACACTAACCCTAACCCGAACCCTAACCCTAAAACGTACACTAACACTAACACGAAACCTAACCCTAACCCTAACCCATACCCTAACCCTACACTTAGCCTAACCCAAACTCTAACCCTAACCCCTAAACCTAACCCTAACCCTTACCCTAACCCGTACCCAAACGGTAAACCTAACCCGTATCCTAACACTAACCCAAACCCGTACTCTAACCCTAAACCTAACCCTAAACCGCACCCTAAACTTAACCCTAACCCTAACCATAACCATAACCCTTAACCGTACCCTAACCCTAACCTACACCCTAACCCTAACCCTAACTTTAACCGTAACCCTAACCCGTACCCTAAACCTAAAACAACCCGTACCTTAACCCCAACCCTAACCAGTACCATAACCCTATCCCTAACGCTAAACCTGGCTCTAACCTAACCCTAATCCATACCCTAACCCTATTCCGTAACCTAAACCTAACCCTAACCCTAAATTTAATGCGTACACTAGCCCTATCCCGTACCCTAAACCTAACGCTAACCCATACCCTTACCCTAACCCTAACCCTAACCCTATCCGTACACTCACCCTAACCCTAACCCTAACACTAACCTTAACCCATACTCTAAACCTAACCCTAACCCTAAACCTAAACCTAACCCGTACTCTAACCCTAACCCTTACCCTGACACTAACCCTTACCCTAACCCTAAACCTAACCCGTAACCTAACCCTAAACGTTACCCTAACCCTTACCCAAATCCTAACCCTAACATGTACCCTAACACTAACCCTAACCCTAACCCGCACACTAAACCTAAACCTAACCCTAGACCTAACACGTACACTAACCTGATCCCGTACCGTATCCTTAACCCTAACCCGTACCGTGACCCTAACACTAACCCTAACCCTAACCCGTACACTAACCCTAACCCGAACCCTAACCCTATCCGTACACTAACCCTATCCCGTACCCTAAACCTAACCCTAACCCGTACCCTTACCCTAACCCTAACCCTAACCCTATCCGTACACTAACACTAACCCTAACACTAACACTAACCTTAACCCATACTCTAAACCTAACCCTAACCCTAAACCTAAACCTAACCCGTACTCTAACCCTAACCATACCCTGACACTAACACTTACCCTAACCCTAAACCTAACCCATAACCTAACCCTAAACGTAACCCTAACCCTTACCCAAATCCTAACCCTAACATGTACCCTAACCCTAACCCTAACCCTAACCCGCACACTAAACCTAACCCTAACCCTAGACCTAACACGTACACTAACCCGATCCCGTACCGTAACCTTAACCCTAACCCGTACCGTGACCCTAACACTAACCCTAACCCTAACCCGTACACTAACCCTAACCCGAACCCTAACCCTAAACCTAACCCGTACCATAAAACTACTCATAGCCTAACCCTAACCCTACCCCTAACCGCTAAACCTAACCAGAACCCTTACCCTAACCCGTACCCAAACGGTAAACCTAACCCGTACCCTAACACTAACCCAAAACCGTACTCTAACCCTAACCCTAACCTAACCCTAACACTAACACTAACCCGTACTCTAACCCTAACCCTAACCCTCACCATAACACTAACCCGTACTGTAACCCTAATCCGTACCATAACCCTAATCCTAACCCGAACCCTAACCCTAACCATAACTTGTAAACTAAATCTAACCCTAACCCTGACCATAACCCAAACCCTAACCCGTACCCTAAACCTAAACCGTACCCTAACCCTAACTCTAACCCTAACCCGTACTATAACCCTAACCCTAACCCTAACCCGAATCCTAATACTAACCCGTACTCTAAACCTATCCCGTAGCTTAACCCTAACTCTAACCCTAACACCTAACCCTATCCCTTAACCTAACCGGTACCCAAACGGTAAACCTAACCCATATCCCAACACTAACCCAAACCCGTACTCTAACCCTCACCCTAACCCTAACCCTAACCCTAACCCTAACCCTAACCCTAAACCGCACCCTAAACTTAACCCTAAACCTAAGCCTAACCATAACCCTTAACTGTACCCTAACTCTAAGCCACACCCTAACCTAAACCTAAATTTAACCGGAACCCTTACCCTTACCCTAACCCTAAAACTAACCCGTACCCTAACGCTAACCCTAACCATAACCCTATACCGCACCCTAAACTTAACCCTACTCCTAACACTAACCGTAACCCTTAACAGTACCCTAACCCTAACCCACACCCTAAACCTATCCCTAACTTTAACTGTAACCCTAACTCATACCCTAACCATAAAACTAACCTGTACCCTAACCCCAACCCTATCCCTAACCCATGCCCTAACACTAGACCTAACCCTAACCCTGACCCTAAACCTAACCCTAACCCATACACTAACCCTAACCCTAACCCTAACCCACACCCTAAACCTAACGCTAACCCGTACTCTAACCCTAACCCGTAACCTAAACCTAACCGTAACCCTAAACTTAACCTGTACACTAAACCTATCCTGTACAGTAAACCTAACCCTAACCCCTAACCTAACCCTAAACCTAACCCTAAGACTAACAGGTATATTAACCCTAACCCTAACCCTAAAACTAACCCTACCACGTACTCTAACCCTATACCTAACCCTAACCCGTACCCTAACCCTAAACTTAACCCTTTCCCTAACCATAACACTAACCGTAACCCGTACCCTAACCCTAACCCTAACCCTACCCTTAACTGTACTGTAACCCTAACCGTAACCCTCACCCTAATCCTAACCAGTACTGGAACTCTAACCCATAACATAACCCTAACCATAACCCGTACCCTAACCCTAACCCTAACTCGTACCCTAACGCTAACCCTGACCCTAACCCTAACCCGTACCCTAAACCTATTCCGTAACCTAACCCTAACCCTAACCCTAACCCGTACCCTAAACCTAAGCCTAAATCTAATTCGTACCCTAACCCTAACCCTGACCCTAACCCTAACCCTAACCCGTACCCTAAACCTAACCCATACCCTAACCCTAACAATAAAACTAACACTAACCCTAACCCGGACCCTAAACCTAACCCTAACACTTGACCTAACCCATACCCAACCGTATCCATACTCTAACCCTATCCCTAACCCGTACCAACACACTAACAGTAACCCTAATCGATACCCTAGAGCTAAACCTAACCCTAACCCTAAGCCTAACACGTACCCTAAACCTAAACCTAACCCTAACCCTAACCATAACACCCGTACCCTAAACCTAACCCATAACCTAACAGTAACCCTAACCTTAACCGTAACCCTAACTGTACCCTAAACCTAAAACTAACCCGTATCCTAACCCCAACCCTAACCCTAACCCGTACCATAACCCTATACATAACCCTAACCCTGACCCTAAACCAAACCCTAACCCGTACCCTAAACCTAACCCGCACCTAAACCTAAACCTAACCCGGACCCTAAACCTAACCCATGACCTAAACCTAACCCTAAACATAAATTTAACCCATACAATAACCCTATCCCATACCCTAAAGCTAACCCTAAACCATACCCTTACCCTAACCCTAACCCTATCCCTAACCCTATCCGTACACTAACCCTAACCCTAACACTAACCCTAACCCGTATTCTAAGCCTAACCCTAATCCTAAACCTAACCCTAACCCGTACTCTAACCCTAACCTGTACTCTAACACTAACACTTACCCTAACCCTAAACCTAACCCATACCCTAACCCTAAACGTAACCCTAACCCGTACCCAAAACCTAACCCTAACACGTACCCTAACCGTAACCCTAACCCTAACCCGCACACTAAACCTAACCCTACCCCAAGACCTAACACGTACACTAACCCTATCCCGTACTGTAACCTACACCCTAAACCGTACCGTAACCCTAACACTAACCCTAACCCTAACCCTAACCCTAACCCTAACCCTAAACCGTACACAAACACTAACCCGAACCCTAAACCTAACCCTAACCCGTACTCTAACCCTACACGTAGCCTAACCCAAACTCTAACCCTAACCCCTAACCCTAACCCTAAACCTAAACCTTACCTTAACCCATACCCAAACGGTAAACCTAACCCGTACCCTAACACTAACCCAAACCCGTACTCTAACCCTAACCCTAAACCTAACGTGCACCCTAAACTTAAACCTAACCCTAAACCAAACCATAACCCTTAACAGTAACCTAACCCTAACCCATACTTTAAACCTATCCCTAACCTTAACCGAAACCCTAACCCGTAACCTAACCCTAAAACTAACCCGTACCCTAACTCCAAACCTAACCCTAACCCGTACCCTAACACTAACCCTAACCCTATCCCTGACCCAAAACCTAACCCTAACCCTTACACTAACCCTAACCCTAACCCTAACCCGCACCCTAAACCTCACCCTAACCTGTACCCTAACCCAACACGTAACCTAAACCTAACCCTAACCCTAACCCTATCCGTACTCTAACCCTAACCCTAACCCTAAACATAACCCTAACCCGTACTCTAAACCTAAGCCGTACCCTAACACTAACCCTAACTCTAACACTAACCCGCTAACCCGTACTCTAACCCTAAACCTAACCCTAACTCTAACCCTAACCCAAACTATAACCCTAACCCTAACCCTAACCCTAAACCAAACCCTAACCCGTACAGTAAACCTAACCCGTACCCTAGCCCTAACCCTAACCCTAACCTTAACCCTGACACTGACCCTAACCCTAACCCGTAACCTAAGCCAAACCCATACCCTAACCCTAACCCTAAACCATCCCTAACCCTAACCTGTACCCTAAACCTAAACCTATCCCTTAACCTAACCCGTTCCCAACCCTATCCCGTAACCTAACCCTAACCCTAACCCGTACCCAAAACCTAACAGTAACCCTAACCCATACACTAGCGCTAACCCTAACCCTAACCCGCACCCTAAACCTAACCCTAACCCTAACCCTAAACATAACCCTTACCCATACCCTAACCCTAACACATACCCTAAACCTAACCCGAACCTTAACCGTAACCCTGACCCATACATTAACCCTAAAACTAAGCCGTACGCTAACCCCAACCCTCACCCTAACCCGTACCCTAACCCTAACCCTAACCCTAACCCTCACCTATACCTAACCCTAACACGCACACTAACCCTAACCCTAACTCTAACCCTATCCGTACACTAACCCTAACCCTAACCCTAACACTAACCCTAACCCGTACTCTAAACCTAACCCTAACCCTAAACCTAACACTAACCCGTACTCTAACCCTACCCGTACCCTAACACTAACACTTACCTAACCCAAAACCTAACCCGTACCCTAACCCTAACCCGTAACCTAAACCTAACCCTAAACCTAAACTTAACCCATATGCTAACCCTAACCCGTACCCTAACCCTAACCATAACCCTAACCCTAACCCTAAGCTTATCCGGACACTAACCCTAACCCGTAACCTAACCCTAACACTAAACCTAACACTGACCCTAAATCTAATCGTAAACCGTACCCTAAACCTAACCCATACCTTAAGCCTAACCCTAACCCGTACCCTAAACCTAACCCTAACCCTAACTCCTACCCTAATGCTAACCCTAACCCTGACCCTAACACTAACCCTAACTCGTACCCTAAGCCTAACCCATACCCTAACCCTAACCCTAACCTAAGCCTAACCCTAAACCGTACCCTAAACCTAAACCGAACCCTTGACCTAACCCGTACCCAACCCTATCCCGTAACCTAACCCTAACCCGCACACAAATCCTAACAATAACACTAACCCATACCCTTGCACTAAACCTAACCCTAACCCTAACCATAACCATATCCGTTACCCGTACCCTAACCCTAACCCATACCCTAACCCTAAACCTAAACTTAACCGTAACCCTGACCCGTACCCTAATCCTAAAACTAACCCGTACCCTAACCCAAACCCTAACCCTAACCCGTACCATAACTCTATCTCTAACCCTAACCCTGACCTAAACCTATCACTTACCCATACCCTAACCTTAACCCTAACCCTAACCCGCACTTTAACATAACCCTAACACTTACCCTAACCCTAACCCATAACCTAAACCTAACCATAACCCTAAACGTAACCCGTATGTTAACCCTATCGCGTACACTAAACCTAACCCTAACCCGTACCCTAACCCTACCCTATCCATACACTAACCCTAACCCTATCCCTAAACCTAACACTAACCTTAAACCGTACTATAACCCTAACCCTAACCCTAAACCTAACCCTAACCCAAACTCTACCCTAACCCGTACCCTAACACTAAACCTAACACTAACACTAACCCTAACCCGTACTCTAACCCTAAACGTAAACCTTACTCTAACCCTAACCCGTAATATAACCATAACCCTAACTCTAACCCTAACCCTAACCCTAACCCGCACCTAAACCTAACCCTAACCTGTACCCTAATCCTAAACGGTAACCTAAACCTAACCCTAACCCTAAACTTAACCCGTACGCCAACCCTATCTCATAATCTAAACCTAAACCTAACCCGTACCCTAACCCTAACCCTAACCCTATCCGTACACTAACCCTAACCCTAAACCTAACACTAACACTAACCCTAACCCGTACTCTAACCCTAAACCTAACCCTAATCCGGACTATACCCTAACCCTAAAACTAACCCTAAACCTAACCCTAAGCGGTACAGTAAACCTAACCCGTACCCTAACCCTAACACTAATACTAACCGTGACACTAACCCTAACCCTAACCCGTACCCTAAGCCTAACCCATACCCTAACCCTAACCCTAAACCATCCCTAACCCTAACGTTTACCCTAAACCTAACCTTATCCCTTGGCCTAACCCGTACCCAACCCTATCCCGTAATCTAAACCTAACCCTAAACCGTACCCAAAACCTAACAGTAACCCTAACCCATACCCTCGCACTAACCCACACCCTAAACCTTACCCTAACCCGTACCCTAAACCTAAACCTAACCCTAACCCTAACCATAACCCTTACCCGTACCCTACCCTAACATATACTCTAACCCTAACCCTAACCTTAACCATAACCCTGACCCGTACACTAACCCTAAAACTAACCCGTACCCTAACCCCAACCCTAAACCTAACCCGTACCCTATCCCTAACCCTAACCCTAACCCTCACCTATACCTAACCCTAACCCGTAACCTAACCATAACCCGTAACCTAAACCTAACACTAACCCTAAACTTAACACGTACGCTACCCTATCCCGTACCCTAAACCTAACCCTAACCCTAACCCTAACCCTATCCGTACACTAACCCTAACCCTAACCCTAAACCTATCCCTAACCCAAACTCTAACCCTAACCAGTACCCTTACACTAACCCTAACCCTAACACTAACCCTCACCCGTACTATAACCCTAACCCTAACCCTAATCCTAACCCTAACCCGACTCTAACCCTATCCCATAGCCTAACCCTAACTCTAACCCTAACTCTAACCCTAACCCCTAACCCTAACACTAACTCTAAACCTTAATCTAACCCGTACCCAAATGGTAAACCTAACCCGTACCCTAGAACTAACCCAAACCCGTACTCTAACCCGAACCCTAACCCTAACCCTAACCCTAAACCGCTCCCTAAACTTAACCCTAACCCTAACCCTAACCATAACCCTTAACCATACCCTAACCCTAACCCACACCCCTAACCCTATCCCTAAATTTACCCGTAACTCTAACCCGTACCCTAACCCTAAAACTAACCTGTACCCTAACCCCAACCCTAACCCTAACCCGTACCCTAACCCTAACCTTATCCGTACACTAAACATAACCCTAACCCTAACCCTAACACTAACCCTAACCCGTACTCTAACCCTAAACGTAAACCTTACTCTAACCCTAACCTGTACTATAACCCTAACCCTGACCCTTACCCTAAACCTAACCCTAACCCGTACTCTAACACTATCCCGTAGCCTAACCCTCTTACCCTAACCCCTAACTCTAACCCTAACACTAACACTTACCCTAACCCTAACACCAACACTAATCCGTACTCTAAACCTAACCCTAACCCTAAACCTAACCCTAACCCATACTCTATCCCTAACCCGTACCCGAACTCTAATCCTTACCCTAACCCTAAACCTAACCCGTACCCTAACCCTAAATGTAACCCTAACCCGCACCCAAATCCTAACCCTAACACGTACCCTAACCGTAACCCTAACCCGCACACTAACCTAAACCTAACCCTAGACCTAACACATACACTAATCCTATCCCATACCGTAACCTTAACCCTAACCCGTACCTTAACCCTAACACTAACCCTAACCCTAACCCTAACACTAACACGTACACTAACCCTAACCCGAACCCTAAACTTAAACCTAACCCATACCCTAACCTTAAACCTAACCCATACCCTAACACTCACCCATACCCTAAACCTAACCCTAACCTTAACCGTAAACCTTACCCGTACCCTAGCCCTAAAATTAACCCGTACTCTCACCCCAACTCTAACATAACCCGTACCATAACACTATCCCTAACGCTAACCCTGACACTAAACCTAACCCTAAACTGTACACTAACACTAACCCTAACCTGTACCCTAACCCTACCCGTAGCCTAACCATAACTCTAACCCTAACCCCTAACCCTAAACCTAACCCTAACCCTTACCCTAACATGTACCCAAACAGAAAACCACACCGTACCCTAACATTAAGCCAAACCCGTACTGTAAACCTAACCATAACCCTAAACCTTACCCTAACCCTAACCCTAACCTTAACCGTAATCCTAACCCATACCCTAACCCTAAACCTAATCCGTACCCTAACACTTACCCTAACCCTAACCCGTACCCTAACACTTACCCTAACCCTAACCCTGGCCCTAAACCCAACCCTAAAGCTTGCACTAATCCTAAACCTAACGCTAACCAGCACCCTAAACCTAACCCTAACCCGTACCCTAACACTAACCCTTACCCTAACCCTAAACCTAACCCGTACCCTAACCCTAAACGTAACCCTAACCAGAACCCAAACCCTAAACCTAACACGAACCCTAACCCAACCCTAGACCTAACACGTACACTAAACCTATCCTCACCATAACCTTAACCCTAACCCGTGCTGTAACCCTAACACTAACCCTAATCCTAACCCTAACCCTAACCCTAACCCTAACCCTAACACTAACTCTAACCCGTACTCTAACTGAACCCTAACCCTAACCCTAACCCTAACCCTAACCCTAACCCATACCCTAAACCTAACCCTTAACCAAACCCTAACCCGTACCCTCAACCTAAACCTAACCCTTGACCTAACCCGTACCCAACCCTATCCCGTACCCTAACCCTAACCCTAACCCGTACCCAAACCCTAACAGGAACCCTAACCCATACCCTAGCGCTAACACTAAACCTAACCCTAACACGCACCCTAAACGTAAGCCTAACCCTAACACTAACCCTAACTCTAAACCTAACCCTTACACTGACCCTAAACCTAACCCAATACAGTAACCTAACCCTAACCCTAAACCTAACCCGCACACTAAACCTAACCCTAAACGTAGACCTAACACGTACACTAACCCTATCCCGTACCCTAACCTTAAACCTAACCCGTACCGTAACCCTAACACTAACACTAACCCTAACCCTAACCCGTACACTAACCCTAACCTAAACACTAACCCTAACCCTAACCCGTACCCTAACCCTAAACCTAACCCTAAACCTAACCCTAACGCTAACCCGTACTTAACCCTAACCCTAACCCTAACCCTAAACCTAACTATATCATAACCCTAAACCATACACAAACCCTAAAACTAACCCGTACCCTAACGCCAACCGTAACACTAACTCGTACCGTAACCCTATCCCTAACCCTAAACCTGACCCTAAACCTAACTCTAACCCGTACTCTAAACCTAACCCTAACCCTAACCCTATCCATACACTAACCTAACCCTAACCCTAACACTAACCCTAACCCGTACTCTAATCCTAACCCTAACCCTAAAACTAACCCTAACCCATACTCTAACCCTAACCTGTACCCTAACACTAACCCTTACCTAACCCTAAACCTAACCCATACCCTAACCCTATCCCATAGTCTAACCCTAACCCTAACCCTAACACTAACCCTAACTTGTACTCTAAACCTAACCCTAACCCTAAACGTAACGCTAACCCGTACCCTAAAACTAACCCTAACCCTAACACTATCCTTAACCCGTACCCTAACCCTAAACGTAACCCTAACCCGTACCTAAACACTAAACCTAACATGTACTCTAATCCTAACCCTAACCCGCACACTAAAACTAACCCTAACCCTAGACCTAACACGTACACTAAACCTATCCTGTACCGTAAACTTAACCCTAACCCGTACCATAACCCTAACACTAACCCTAACCCTAACCCTAATCCTAACCCGTAAACTAACCCTAACCCGAACCCTAACCCTAACCCTAAGCCTAAACGTACCCTAACCCTAACACTAACCCTAACCCGTACCCTAACACTAACCCTTACCCTAATCCTAAACCTAACCCATACCCTAACCCTAAACGTAACCCTAACCCGTACCCAAACCCTAACCCTAACACGTACCCTAACGCTAACCCTAAACCTAACCCTAACCCGTACAGTAACCCTAAACTGTACCCTAACCCTAACCCTAACCCTAAAACTAACCCTAACCCTGACCCTAAACTTAACCCGAACCCGTACCCTATCCCGAAACGGTACCCTAAACCTAACCCTAAACCTAACCCGTACCCTAACCCTAAACGTAACGCTAACCCATACCCAACCCTATCCCTAACACGTACCCTAACCTATCCCTAACAATAACCTGCACACTAAACCTAACCCTAACCCTAAACCTAACACGTACACTAACCCTATCCCGTAGCCCAGCCTTATACCTATCCCGAACCCTAACCCTTACCCTAACCCTAACCCTAACCCTAACCCTATCCATACACTAACCCTAACCCTAACCCTAACACTAACCCGTACTCTAACCCTAACCTTAAACCTAAACCTAAACCTAACCCGTACTCTAACCCTAACCCGCACCCTAACACTAACCCTTACCCTAACCCTAAACATAACCCGTACCCTAACCCTAATCGTAACCCTAACCGGTACCCAAACACTAAACCTAACACGTACACTAACCCTAACCCTATCCCTAACTTAACCCTAACCCGCACACTAAACCTAACCCTAAACCTAGACCTAACACGTACACTAAACCTATCCCGTACCGGAACCTTAAACCTAACCTGTACCGTAACCCTAACACTAACCCAAACCGAAACCTAACCCTCAACCTAACCCGTACCCTAACACTCCCCGTAGCCTAACCCTAACTCTAACCCTAACCCGTAAACCTAACCCTAACCCTAACCCTAACCCTTACCCTAACGCGTACCCAAACGGTAAACATATCCCGTACCCTAACACTAACCCAAAACCGTACTCTAAGCCTAACCCTAACCCTAACCCTAACCCGCACCCTAAACTTAACCCTAACCTTAGACAAACCATAACCCTTAACCGTAACCTAACCCTAACCCATACCCTAACCCTAACCCTAACCTTAACCATAATGCTAACCTGTACCCTAACCCTAAAACTAACGCCTACCCTAACCGCAACCCTAACCCTAACGCATACCCTAACACTAACCCTAACCCTAACCCTGACCCTAAACCTAACCCTAACCCTTACACTAACCCTAACCCTAACCCGCACCCTAAACCTAACCCTAACCCATACCCTAACCCTAACCCGTAACCTAAACCTAACCCTAACCCTAAACTTAAACCGTACGCAAACACTATCCCAACCCTAAACCTAACCCTAACCCGTATCCTAACCCTAAACCTAAACCTAAGGCTAACCCGTACATTAACCCTAACCCTAACACTAACACTAACCCTACCCCGTACTCTAACACTATTCCTAACCCTAAGCCGTACACTAACCCTAAACCTAACCCTAACCCTAACCGTAACACTAACCCTAACCCGCACTTTAAAACTAAACCTAACCCTAACCCTAACCGTACACTAACCCTAACACTAACCCTCACCCTGACACTAAACCGTACTGTAACCCTAAACCATACCATAACCCTAACCCTAACCCGTAACCTAAACCTAACCCTAACTCGTACCCTACCCTAAACCTAACCCTGACCCTAACCCTAATCCTAACCCGTACCTTAAACCTAACCCGTAACCTAACCCTAACCCTAACCCGTACCCTAAACCTAACCCTAAAACTAACTTGTACCCTAACACTAACCTAACCCTGACCCTAACCCTAACCCTAACCTGTGCCCTAAGCCTAACCCATACCCTAATACTAACCCTAAATCTAACCCTAACCCTAAACAGTACCCTAAACCTAAATCTTGACCTAACCCGAACCAAACCCTATCCCGTAACCTAACCCTAACCCTAACCCATACCCAAACCCTAACAGTAACCCTAACCCAAACCCTAGTGCTAACCCTAACCCTAACCCTAAACCGAACCCTAAACCTACACCTAACCCTAACCCAAAACTTAACCCTTACCCGTACCCTAACCCTAACCCATAACCTAAACCTAACCCGAACTTTAACCGTAACCCTGACCTGTACCCTAACCCTAAAACTAACCCGTACCCTACCCCCAACCCTAACCCTAACCCGTACCATAACTCTATCACTAACACTAACCCTGACACTAAACCTAACCCTAACCCGTATCCTAACCCTAATCCACCCTAACCCGCACCTAAACCTAACCCTAACCCGTACCCTAACCCTAACCCGTAACCTAACACTAACCCTAACCCTAAAATTAAACCGTACGCTAACCCTTTCCGAACTGTAACCCGTACCCTAACCCTAACCCTAACCCTAACCTTATCCGTACACTAACCCTAACCCTAACCTTAAGACTAACATTAACCCTTACTCGTACTCTAACCATAACCCTAACCTTAAACCCAACCCTAACCCGTAATCTAACCCTAACCTGTACCCTAACTCTAACCCTAATGCAAACACTAACCCTAACCAGTACTCTAAACCTAAACCTAACCCTAACTCTAACCCTAACCCGTACTATAACCCTAACCCTAACCCTAGCCCTAACCCTAACCCTAAACCGTACAGTAACCCTACCCCGTACCCTATACCTAACGCTAACCCTAACACTAACCCTAACCCCTACTCTAACCCTAACCCTAACCCTAACCCTAACCGTACTCTAACCTTAACACTAACCCTCACCCTAACCCTAAACGTACTGTAAACCTAACCAGTACAATAACCCTAACCCTAACCCGTACCCTAAACCTAACCCATAACCTAAACCTAAGCCTAACCCTAAACTTAACCCGTACGCTAACCCTATCCTGTAACGTAAACCTAACCCTAACCCGTACCCTAACCCTAACCCTAACCCTATCCGTACTCTAACCCTAACCCTAACCCTAACCCTTACCCTAACACTAACCCTAACCCGTACTCTAACACTAACCCTAACCCTAAACGTAACCCTAAACCTTACGCTAACCCTAACCCATACCTTAACACTAACCATAACTCTAACACTATCCCTAACCCGTACTCTAACCCTAAACCTAACCCTAACTCTAACCCTAACCCGTACTATAACCCTAAACGTAACCCTAACCCTAAACCTAACCTTGACACGTACTCTAACCTCTCCCGTAGCCTAACCCTAACTCTAACCCTAACCCCTAACCCTAACCCTAACCTATTCCTTACCCTATCCCGTAGCCAAACGGTACACCTAACCCGTACCCTAACACTAATCCAAACCCATACTCTAACCCTAACCATAACCCTAAAACTATCCCTAAACCGCACCCTAAACTTAACAGTAACCCTAACCCTAAACTTAACCCTTAACCGTACCCTAACCCTAACCCTAACCCTAACATTAATCATAACCCTAACCCGTAAACTAACCCTAAAACTAACCCGTACCCTAACCCCAACCCTAACCCTAACCCATACCCTAACACTAACCCTAACACTAAACCTGACCCTAAAACTAACCCTAACCCGTACACTAACCCTAACCCTAAACCGCACCCTAAACCTAACCATAACCCGTACCCTAACCCCAACCCTATCCCTAACCCTAACCCGTACACTAACCCTAACCCTAACCCGTACCCTAACCCACACCCTAAACCTAACCCTAACCCTAGAACTAACCCATAACCTAACCCTATCCCGTACACTAACCCTAACGCTAACCCGTACCATAACCCTAACAGTAACACTAACCCTAATCCTAACCCTATCCCGTACACTAACCCTAACCCTAACCCTAATCCATACCCTAACCCTAACCCGTAGCCTAACCCTAACACTAACCCTAACCCCTAACCCTACCATAAACCTAACCCTTACCCTAACCCATACCCAAACGTTAAACCTAACCCGTACCCTAACACTAACACAAAACCGTACCCTAACCCATACCCTAACCCTATCTCGTACCGTTACCCGTACCTTAAACCTAACCCTAACCCGTACCTAAACCCGTACACTAACCCTAACCTTAACCTGTACCCTAACACGTAGCATAACCCTAACCCTAACCCTAACCCTACCCTAAACCTAACCCATAACCTACGCCTAACCCTAACCCGTACACTAACCCTAACCCTCACCATAACCACTAACACTAACCCTAACCCATACCCTAAACCTAACCCTTAACTTAACTCGTACCCTAACCCTAACCCTAACCCTAAACCTAACCCGTACCATAAACCTAACACTAACCCTAACCCGTACAAAATCCATAACAGGTACACTAACCCTAACCCGATGCCTAACCCTAACACACACACTAAACCTAACCCTTACCCTAGACCTCACACGTACCCTAAACCTATCCCGTACCCTAACCCTAACGCTAACCTTTACCCTAACCCTAACCCTAACACTAACCCTAATCCTAACCCTATCCCGTACACTAACCTTAACCCGTACCCTAACCCTAACTCCTACCATTACACGTACCTTAACCCTAACCCTAACCCGTACCCTCACCCGTAACCTAAAACTAACCCTAACCTGTACGCTAAGATGTACCATAACCCTAACCCTAATCCTAACCATAACCATAAACATAACCCATACCCTACCCCTCACCCTAAACCATACCCTAACCCTAACTCGTACCCTAACACTAACACTTACCCTAAACCCTAACCCGAACCCTACACCGTACCCTAAACCTAACCCTAAACCTAACTCGTACCCTAACCCTAACCCTAAACCTGACCCTAACCCTAACCCTAACTCGTACCCTAACCCTAATCCGTACCCTAAACCTAACCCTAACCCTAAACCTAACCTTAACCCGTACAGTAAACCTAAAATGTACCCTAACCCTAACCCTAACCCTAACCCTAAACCTAACCCTAACCCTGACCCTAAACCTAACCCTAACCCGTACCCTAACCCGAAACCGTACCCTAACACTAAGCCTAAACCTAACCCGTACCCTAACCCTAAACGTAACGCTAACCCGTAACCAAACCCTATCCCTAACACGTAACCTAACCCTATCCCTAACTCTAACCCGCACACTAAACCTAACCCTAACCCTAGACCTAACACGTACACTAACCCTATCCCGTAGCCCAGCCTTATCCGTAACCCGAACCCTAACCCTTACCCAAACCCGTACCCTACCCTACCAGTAGCCTAACCCTAAATCTAACACTAACCCCTAACACTAACCCTAACCCTTACCCTAACCCGTACCCAAAGGTTAAACCTAACCCGGACCCTAACACTAACCCAAACCCATAATCTAACCCTAACCCTAACCCAAACCCGCACCCCTAACTTAACCCTAACCCTAAACCAAACCGTAACCCTTAACCGTAACCTAACCCTAACTCATACCCTAAACCTAACCCTAACCTTAACCGTAACCCTAACCCATAACCTAACCCTAAAACTAACCCATACCCTAACCCCAACCCTAACTCTAACCCGTACCCTAACACTAAACCTAACCCTAAACATGACCCTAAAAATAACCCTAACCCTTACACTAACCCTAACCCTAACCCTAACCCGTTCACTAACCCTAACCCTAACCCTAACCCTAACTCTAATGCTAACCTGTACTCTAACCCTAACCCTAACCCTAACCCTGACCCTAAACCTAACCCTAACCCGCACCCTAAACCTAACCCTAACCCGTACCCTAACCCTAACACGTAACCTAAACTTAACCCTAACCCTAAACTTAAACCGTACACCAACCCTATCCCGTGTCCTAAACCTAACCTTAACCCGTAAACTAACCCTAAACCTAACCCTAAGCCTAACCCGTACATTAACCCTAACCTTACACCTAACACTAAACCTACCCCGTACTCTAACCCTAACCCTAACCCGTACCCTAACCCTAACCCTAACCATTTCCCTAACCCTCACACTAACCCTAACCCGTACCCTAACCCTAACCCTAACCCTAACCGTACTCTAACCCTAACCCTAACCCTCACCCTAACCCTACCCGTACTGTAAACCTAACCCGTAACATAATCCTAATCCTAACACGTACCCTAACCCTAAAACTATCTCGTACCCTAATCCTAACCCAGACCCTAACACTAACCCTAACACGTAATCTAAACCTAACCCATACCCTAACCCTAACCCTAACCCTAACCCGTACCCTAACCCTAACCCTAACCATTTCCCTAACCCTCACACTAACCCTAACCCATACCCTAACCCTAACCCTAACCGTACTCTAACCCTAACCCTAACCCTCACCCTAACCCTACCCGTACTGTAAACCTAACCCATAACATAACCCTAATCCTAACACGTACCCTAACCCTAAAACTAAATCGTACCCTAAACCTAACCCAGACCCTAACCCTAACCCTAAACCTAACCCGTACCCTAAACCTAACCCTAACCCTAACTCGTGCCCTAACCCTAAGCCTAACCCTGACCCTAACCCTAAACCTAACCAGTACCCTAAATCAAACCCATACCCTAAACCTAAACCTAAACCTAACCCTAACCATAACCCGTACCCTAAAACTAAACCTAAACCTTGACCTAACCCAAACCCAACCCTATCCCGTAACCTAACCCTAACCCTAACCCGTACCCAAACCCTAACAGTAAACCTAACCCATACCCTAGCGCTAACCCTAACCCTAACCCTAACCCTAACACGCACCCTAAACCTAAACCTAACCCTAACCCTAACCTTAACCCTTACGCTTACCCTAACCCTAACCCATACCCTAAACCTAAACCTAAATTTAACCATAACTCTGACATGTACCCTATCCCTAAAACTAACCTGTACCCTACCCCCAACCCTAACCCTAACCCGTAACATAACCCTATCCCTAACCCTAACCCTGACCCTAAACCTAACCCTAACCCATACCCTAACGCTAATCCTAACCCTAACCCGCACCTAAACCTAAACCTAACCTGTACCCTAACCCTAACCCGTAACCTAAACCTAACCATAACTCTAAACTTAACCCGTACGCTAACCCTATTCCGATCCCTAACCCGTACCCTAACCCTAACCCTAACCCTAACCCTATCTATACACTAACCCTAATCCTAACCCTAACACTAACACTAACCCTAACCCGTACTCTAACCATAACCCTAACCCTAAACCTAACCCTAAACCGTACTCTAACCCTAACTCGTACCCTAACACTAACCCTAACCCTAACACTAACACTAACCCGTACTCTAAACCGAAAGCTAACCCTAACTCTAACCCTAAACCATACTATAACCCTAACCCTAACCCTAGCCCTAACCCTAACCCTAAACCGTACAGTAACCCTACCCAGTGCCCTAACCCTAACCCTAACACTAAACCTAAACCTAACCCTGAACCTAACCCTAACCCTAATCTGTACCCTAACACTAAACCATACCCTAACCCATTACCCTAAACCTAAACCGTACCCTAACCGTAAACGTAACACTAACCCATACCCAAACCCTAAACCTAACACGTACCCTAACGCTAACCCTAACCCTAACCTGCACAATAAACCTAACCCTAACCCTAGACCTAACACATACACTATCCCTATCCCGTACCCCAATCTTAAACCTAACCTGTACCGGAACCCTAACACTAACCCTAACCGCAACCCTAACCTTAACCCGTACACAAACCCTAACCTGAACCCTAACCCTAACCCTAACCCGTACTCTAACCCTACCCGTAGCCTAACCCTAACTCTAAACCTAACCCTAACCCTAACCATAACCCTAACCCTTACCCTAACATGCACCCAAACGGTAAACCACACCGTACCCTAACTCTAACCAAAACCCGTACTCTAACCCTAACCATAACATTAACCCTAACCCACACACTAAACTTAACCCTAACCCTAACCCAAACCATAACACTTAACCGTAACCTAACCCTAACCCATACCCTAACCCTAACCCTAACATTAAACGTAATCCTAACCTGTACCCTAACCCTAAACCTAACCCGTACCCTAACCCCAACCCTAACCGTAACCCGTACCCTAACACTAAACCTAAACCTAACCCTGGCCCTAAACCCAGCCCTAAACCTTACACTAATCCTAAACCTAACCCTAACCCGCACCCTAAACCTAAACCTAACCCGTACACTAACCCTAACCCGTAACCTAAGCCTAACCCTAACCCTAACCCGTACCCTAACCATAACCCGCACCTAAACCTCACCCTAACACGTACCTTAACCGAAACCCGTAACCTAAACCTAACCCTAACACTAAACTTAACCCGTACGCTAACGCTATCCCCTAACCTAAACCTAACCCAAACCCGTAACCTAACCCTAATCCTAAAATTAACCTAACCCGTACATTTACCCTAACCCTAACCATAACACTAACCCTAACCCGTAATCTAACCCTAACCCTAACCCTAACCCATACCCTAACCCTAACCCGTATTCTAACCCTAACACTAACGCTAACCCGTACTCTAAACCTAACCCTAACCCTCATCCTAACCCTAAACCGTACTGTAGCCCTAACCCATACCATAACCCTAACCCTAACCCGTACCCTAACCCTAGACCTAACTCATTACCTAACCCTAACCCTAACCCTGACCCTAACCCTAAACCTAACCCTAACACGTACCCTAAACCTAACCCGTACCCTAACCCTAACTCTAACCCGTACCCTAAACCTAACCTTAAACCTAACTCGTACCCTAAACCTAACCCTAACCCTGACTATACCCTAACACTAACCTGTACCCTAAGCCTAACCCATACACTAACCCTAACTCTAATCCCAAAACTAACACTAACCCTATCCCTAACCCTGACCCTAAACCTAACCCTAACACTTACGCTAATCCTAACCCTAACCCGCACCCTAAACCTAACCATAACCCATACCCTAACCCTAAACCGTAACCTAAATCTAACCCTAACCCTAAACTTAACCCAAATCTAACCCTAACCTGTACACTAAACCTAACCCTAAACCGTATCCTAACCCTAAACCTAACCCTAAGCCTAACCCGTACATTAACCCTAACCCTAAACCTAACACTAACCCTACCCCGTACTCTAACCCTAACCCTAACCCTAACCCGTACCCTAACCCTAACTCTAACCCTTTCCCTAACCCTATCACTAACCCTAAACCGTACTCTAACCCTAACCCTAACCCTAACCCTAACCCTAACCGTACTCTAACCCTAACCCTAACCCTCACCCTAACACTAACCCATACTGTAACCCTAACCCGTAACATAACTCTAACCCTAACCCGTACCCTAAACCTAACCCTAACTCGTACCCTAACCCTAACCCTGACCCTAACCCTAACGCGTACCCTAAACCTAACCCTAACCCTAACTCATACCCTAACCCTAATCCTAACCCTGACACTAACGCTAAACCTAACCCGTACACTAAACCTAACCCGTACCCTAACCCTAACCCTAAACCTAACCGTAACCCTAATGCGAACCCTAAACCTAAACCTAACCCTTGACCTAAGGCGTACCCAACCCTATCTCGTACCCTAAACCTAACCCTAACCACTTCCCAAACCCTAAGAGTAACCCTAACCCATACCCTAGCGCTAACCCTAACCCTAACCCTAAGCCTAAAGCGCACCCTAAACCTAAACCTAAAACTAACCCTAACCATAACCCTTACCCGTACCCTAACCCTATCCCTGACCCTAACCCTAACGCGTACCCTAAACCTAACCCTAACCCTAACCCATACCCAAACCCTAACCCTAACACGTACCCTAAACCTAACCCTAACCCGCACACTAAACCTAACCCTAACCCTACACCTAACACGTATATTAACCCTAAACCGTACCGTAATCTTAACCCTAACCCGTACCGTAACCCTAACACTGAACCTAACCCTAACCCTAAACCTAACCCTAACCCTAACCCGTCGACTAAACCTAACCAGTCCCTAACCCTAACCCTAACCCGTATCCTAAACCTACGCGTAGCCTAAACCTAACACTAACCCTAAACCCTAACCCTAACCCTAACCCTAACCCTTACCCTAACCCGTTCCCAATGGTAAACCTAACCCATACCCTAACACTAACCCAAACCCATACTCTAACGCTAACACTAACACTAACCCTAACCCTAACCCGCACCCTAAACTTAACCCTAATCCTAACCCCAACCATAACACTTAACAGTAACCTAACACTCAACCATACCCTAAACCTAACCCTAACCTTTACCATAACCCTAACCCATACCCTAACCCTAAAACTAACCCGTACCCTAACACCAACCTTAACCCTAATCCATACCCTAACACTATCACTAACACTAACCCTGACCCTAAACCTAACCCTAACCCTTACACTAATCCTAACCCTAACCCTAACCCGCACCCTAAACCTAACCGTAACACGTACCCTAACCCTAACCCGTAACCTAAACCTAAGCCTAACCCTTAACTGAACCCGTACGCTAACCTTATCCCGTACCCTAAACCTAACCCTAACCCGAATCCTAAACCTAAACCTGACCCTAAGCCTAACCCGTATATTAACCCTAACTCTAACCCTAACACTAACCCTAACACGTACTCTAAACCTAACCCTAAACCTAACCTGTACTCTAAACCTAACCCTAACCCTATCCCTTCCCTAACCCTAACCCACACCCTAACCCTTTCCCTAACTTTAACCGTAACCCTAACCCATACCCTAACCCTAAAACTAACCCGTACTCTAACCCCAACCCTAAGGCTAACCCATACCCTAACAGTAACCCTACCCTAACTCTGACCCTTAACTTAAACCTAACCCGTACACTAACCCGCACACTAAACCTAACCATAACCCGTACCCTAACCCTAACCCATAACCTAACCCTAACCCAAACCCTAAACTTAACACGTACGCTATCCCTATACCATACCCTAAACCTAACCCTAACCCGTAACCTAACCCTAAACCTAACCCTAAGCCTAACCCCTACATTAAACCTAACCCTAACCCTAACACTAACCCTACCCCATACTCTAACCCTAACCTTAACCCTAACCATAACCCGTACCATAACCCTAAACCTAACCTAAAACCTTTCCCTAACCCGAACACTAACCCTAACCCATACTCTAACCCTAACCCTAACCCTAACCATAACCGTATTCTAAACCTAACCCTAACCCTCATCCTAACCCTAACCCGTACTGTAACCCTAACCCATAACATAAACCTAACCCTAACCCTAACCCTACACCGTACCCTAAAACTAACCCTAACCCTAACTCGTACCCTAACCCTAACCCTAACCCGTACCCTAAACCTAACCCATACCCTAATCCTAACTCTAAACCTAACCCTAACCGTAACCCGTACCCTAAACTTAACCCTAACCCTTGACCAAACCAGTACCCAAACCTATCCTGTACCCTAACCCTAACCCTAACCAGTACCATAACCCTAATAGTAACCCTAACCCATACCCTAGCGGTAACCGTAACCCTAACCCTAAGCCTAACACCAACCCTAAACCTAAACCTAACCCTAACCCTAACCATAACCCTTACCCGTACCCTAACCCTAACCCTTACCCTAACACTAACCCTAACCTTTACCGTAACCCTAACACGTACCCTATCCCTAAAACTAACCCGTACCCTAACCCCAAACCTAATCCTAACCCGTACCGTAACCCTATCCCTAATCTTAACCCTGACCCTAAACCTAACCCTAACCCGTACCCTAACCCTAACCCGCACCTAAACCTAAACATAACCCGTACCCTAACCCTAACCCTAACCTTAAACCTAACCATAACCTGCACACTAAACCTAACCCTAACCCTAGACCTAACACTTACACTAACCCTATCGCGTACCAGAACCTTAACCCTAACCCATACCGGTACCCTAACACTAACCGTAACCCTAACCCTAACCCTAACACTAACCCTAACCCATAACCTAACCCTAACCCGTACCCTAACACTAACCCAAACCCATACTCTAACGCTAACACTAACCCTAACCCTAACCCTAACCCGCACCCTAAACTTAACCCTAATCCTAACCCCAACCATAACACTTAACAGTAACCTAACACTCAACCATACCCTAAACCTAACCCTAACCTTTACCATAACCCTAACCCGTACCCTAACCCTAAAACTAACCCGTACCCTAACACCAACCTTAACCCTAATCCATACCCTAACACTATCACTAACACTAACCCTGACCCTAAACCTAACCCTAACCCTTACACTAATCCTAACCCTAACCCTAACCCGCACCCTAAACCTAACCGTAACACGTACCCTAACCCTAACCCGTAACCTAAACCTAAGCCTAACCCTTAACTGAACCCGTACGCTAACCTTATCCCGTACCCTAAACCTAACCCTAACCCGAATCCTAAACCTAAACCTGACCCTAAGCCTAACCCGTATATTAACCCTAACTCTAACCCTAACACTAACCCTAACACGTACTCTAAACCTAACCCTAAACCTAACCTGTACTCTAAACCTAACCCTAACCCTATCCCTTCCCTAACCCTAACCCACACCCTAACCCTTTCCCTAACTTTAACCGTAACCCTAACCCGTACCCTAACCCTAAAACTAACCCGTACTCTAACCCCAACCCTAAGGCTAACCCATACCTTAACAGTAACCCTACCCTAACCCTGACCCTTAACTTAAACCTAACCCGTACACTAACCCGCACACTAAACCTAACCATAACCCGTACCCTAACCCTAACCCATAACCTAACCCTAACCCTAACCCTAAACTTAACACGTACGCTATCCCTATACCATACCCTAAACCTAACCCTAACCCGTAAACTAACCCTAAACCTAACCCTAAGCCTAACCCCTACATTAAACCTAACCCTAACCCTAACACTAACCCTACCCCATACTCTAACCCTAACCCTAACCCTAACCATAACCCGTACCATAACCCTAAACCTAACCTAAAACCTTTCCCTAACCCGAACACTAACCCTAACCCATACTCTAACCCTAACCCTAACCCTAACCCTAACCATAACCGTATTCTAACCCTAACCCTAACCCTCATCCTAACCCTAACCCGTACTGTAACCCTAACCCATAACATAAACCTAACCCTAACCCTAACCCTACACCGTACCCTAAACCTAACCCTAACCCTAACTCGTACCCTAACCCTAACCCTAACCCGTACCCTAAACCTAACCCATACCCTAATCCTAACTCTAAACCTAACCCTAACCGTAACCCGTACCCTAAACTTAACCCTAACCCTTGACCAAACCAGTACCCAAACCTATCCTGTACCCTAACCCTAACCCTAACCAGTACCATAACCCTAATAGTAACCCTAACCCATACCCTAGCGGTAACCGTAACCCTAACCCTAAGCCTAACACCAACCCTAAACCTAAACCTAACCCTAACCCTAACCATAACCCTTACCCGTACCCTAACCCTAACCCTTACCCTAACACTAACCCTAACTTTACCGTAACCCTAACACGTGCCCTATCCCTAAAACTAACCCGTACCCTAACCCCAAACCTAATCCTAACCCGTACCGTAACCCTATCCCTAATCTTAACCTTGACCCTAAACCTAACCCTAACCCGTACCCTAACCCTAACCCGCACCTAAACCTAAACATAACCCGTACCCTAACCCTAACCCTAACCTTAAACCTAACCATAACCTGCACACTAAACCTAACCCTAACCCTAGACCTAACACTTACACTAACCCTATCGCGTACCAGAACCTTAACCCTAACCCATACCGGTACCCTAACACTAACCGTAACCCTAACCCTAACCCTAACACTAACCCTAACCCATAACCTAACCCTAACCCGTACCCTAACACTAACCCTAAGCCTAACACTAACCCTAAGCCGTACTCTAACGCTAAACCTAACCCTAACTCTAACCCTAACCCGTAATATAACCCTAACCCGTACCCTAACACTAACCCTAAAGCTAACACAAACCCTACCCCGTACTCTAACCTTAAACTTAACCCTAACACTAACCCTAACCCGTACTGTAAACCTAACCCTAACCCTAACCCATACAGCAACCCTAATGCATACCCTAAACCTAACCCTAACCCTAACCCTAAACCTAACCCTGACCCTAACCCTAACCCTAACCCTAACCGTAAACCGTAACCTAACCCTAGCCCTAAACCTAACCCGTACCCTAACCCTAAACGTACCCCTAACCTGTACTCAAACCCTAACACGTACACTAACCCTAACCCTAACCCGCACACTAAACCTAACCCTAACCCTAGACCTAACACATACACTAACCCTATCCCGTACCCTAACCTTAACCCTAACCTGTACCGTAACCCTAACACTAACCCTAACCCTAACCTTAACCGGTACCCTAACCCTACCCATAGCCTAACCCTAACTCTAAACCTAACCCCCAAACCTAAGCATAACCCTTACCCTAACCAGTACCCAAACGGTAAACCTAACCCGTACCCTAACACTTACCCAAACCCGTACTCTAATCCTAACACTAACCCTAACCCTAACCCTAACCCTAACCCTAACCCTAACCCTAACCCTAACCTGTACCCTAACCCTTCCCGTAGCCTAACCCTAACTCTTACCGTAACCCCTAACCCTAAACCAAACCCTAACTCTTAACCTAACACGTAGCCAAACGGTAAACCTAACACGTACCCTAACACTAACCGAAACCCGTACACTAAACCTAACCCTAACCCTAACCCGAACCCTAACCCTAACCCACACCCTAAACTTAACCCTAACCCTAACACAAGCCATATCCCTTAACCTTAACCTAACCCTAACCCATACCCTAACCCGAACCCTAACCTTAACCGTAACCCTAACTCGTACCCTAACCCTAAAACTACCCGTACCCTAAATCCAACCCTAACCTTAACGCGTACACTAACACTAACCCTAACCCTAACCCTGACCCTAAACCTAACCCTAACCGTACACTAACCCTAACCCTAACCCTAACACTGAACCTATCCCGTACTCTAAACCTAACCCTAACCCTAATCCTAACCCTAACCCGTACTCTAACCTTAATCCTAACCCTAACACTAACCATAACCCTAACACTAAACCTAACCAGTACTATAAACCTAAACGTAACCCTAACACTAACCCTACCCCCTACTATAATCCTAACCCTAAATCTAACCCTTACCCCACCCTAACTCGACCCGTAACCCGAACACGTACCCAACCCTAACCCTAACCCTAACATAACCCTAACCCTGACCCTAACCCTAACCCTAATCCCGTACACCAATCCTAACCCTAAACCGCATCCTAAACCTAACCCTAAACCTAGACCTAACCCGTAGCCTAACCCTAACCCGTACCCTAACACTAACCTGTACCCTAACCCTAACATTAACCCTAACCCTACCCCTTCACTAACCATAACCCTAACCCATACCCTAACCCTAACCCGTAACATAACCCTAACCCAGGGCCTAACTCTAACCCGCACCGAAAACCTAACCCTAAACCTAGACATAACCCGTACCCTAACCTGTCCCGTAGCCTAACCCTAGTCCTAAACCGTATCCTAAACCTAACACTAAACCTAACCCTAACACTAACCTTAACCCGTACACTAACCTTAACCCTAACACTAACCCGTACCCTAACCCTAACCCACACCGAAACCTAACACTAACCCGTACCCAAACCCTAACCCGTAATATAAACCTAACCCTAACCCTAAACTTAACCCGTACACTAACCCTATCCCATACCCTAAACCTAACCCTAACCTGTACCGTTAACCTAACTCTAACCCTAACCCTATCTGTACACTAACCCTAACCCTAACCCTAAAAATAACCCTAACACGTACTCTAACACTAACCCTATCCCTAAACCTAACCCTAACCGTACTCTAACCCTAACCCGTACCCTAACCCTAACCCTATCCCTATCAGGACACTAACCCTAACCCTAACCCTAAACCTAACCCTAACCCGTACTCTAAACCTAACCCGTACCCTAACCCTAATCCTTACCCTAACACTAACCCTAACCCTAACACAAACCCTAACCCGTACTCTAACCCTAAACCTAAACCTAAACCTAACTCTAACTCTAACTCTAACCTGTACTATAACCCTAACCCGTACCCTAACACTAACCCTAACGCTAACACTAACCCTACCCCATACTCTAACCCTAAACCTAACCCTAACTCTAACCTAACCCGTAATGTAACCCTAACCCTAACCCTAAACCTATCCCTATCCCGTACAGTAACCCTAATGCGTACCCTAACCCTAACCCTAAACCTAAACCTAACCCTAACCTTGATTCTAAATCTAACCCTAACCCGTACCCTGACCCTAAACTGTACCCTAACCCTAACCCGAAACCTAACCCTTACCCTAACTCTAAATGTAACCCTAACCCATACCTAAAGCGTAACCCTAACACGTACCCTAACCCTAACCCTAACTCGCACACTGAACCTAACCCTAACCCTATACCTAACACCTACACTAACCCTATCCCGTACCCTAACCTTAACCCTAACCCGTACCGTAACCCTAACACTAACCCTAACACTAACCCTAACCCGTACCCTAACCCTACCCGTACCCTAACCCTAACCCTAACTCGTACCCTAACCCTAACCCTGACCCTAAACCTAAGCCTAACCCGTACACTAAACCTAACCCTAACACTAACTCATACCCTAAACCGAACGCTAACCCTGACCCTAACCCTAACCCTAACCCGTACCCTAAACATAACCCATACACTAACTCTAACACTAAACCTAACCCTAACCCTACCCGTACCCTAAACCTAACCCTAAACCTAACACTAACCCTAACCCGTACTCTAACACTAACCCTAACCCTAACCTAACCCTAACCGTATTCTAACCCTAACCCGTACCCTAACACTAACACACTAACCCTAAACGAACCCCGTACACTAACTCTAAACGGAACCCTAACCCATTCCCAAACCATAACCCTAACACGTACCCTAACCCTAACCCTAACCCTAACCCACACACTAAACCTAACCCTAACCCTACACCTAACTAATACACTAACCCTATCCCATACCGTAACCTTAACCCTAACCCGTACCGTAACCCTAACGCTAAAAATGACCCTAACCCTAACACGTTCACTAACCCTAACCCGAACCCTAACTCTAACCCTAACCCATACACTAACCCTACCAGTAGCCTCACAATAACCCTAACCCTAACCCCTAACCCTAACCCTACCCTAATTCTTACCCTAACCAGTACCCAAACGGTAAACCTAATCCGTATCCTAACACTAACCCAAAACCGTACTCTAACGCTAAACCTAACCCTAAACCTAACCCTAACCCGCACCCTAAACTTAACCCTAACCCTAACCCAAACCATAACCCTAACCTTAACCTAACCCTAACCCATTCCCTAACCCTAACCCTAAACTTAACAATAAACCTAACCCATACCCTAACCCTAAAACTAACCCGTACCCTAATCCCAACCCTAACACTAACCCGTACCCTAACACTAACCCAAACCCTAACCTGTACCCTACCCATAACATAAACCTAGCCCTAACCCTAACCCGAAACCTAACCCATACCCTACCCCTACCCCTAACCCGTACCCTATACCTAACACATACCCAAACCTAACCCTAACCCCTAAACCTAACCCTAAACCGTAGCCTAAACATAACCCTAAACCTAACTCGTACCCAAACCCTAACCCTAACCCTGACCCTAACCCTAAACATAACCCGTACCCTAACCCTAACAAGTACCCTAAACCAAACCCTAACCCTAACTCGTACCCTATCCCTAACCCTAAACATGACCTAACCCTAACCCTAACCCATACCCTAACCCTAACACTAACCCTAACCCTAACCCTAAACTGTACACTAACCCTAACCCTAACCCGTACCCTAACCCTAACACTAACCCTAACCCTAACCCTAACCCGATGCCTAACCCTAACCCACACCCTAAACCTAACCCTAACCCTAGACCTAACCCGTACCCTAACCCTATCCCGTACACTAACACTAACGCTAAGCCATACCATAACCCTAACACTAACACTAACCCTAATCCTAACCCGATCCTGTACACTAACCCTAACCCTAACCCTAACCCGTACCCTAATCCTAACCAGTAGCCGAACCCTAACACTAACCCTACCATAAGCCTAACCCTTACCCTAACCCGTACCCAAACATTAAACCTAACCCGTACCCTAACACTAACACAAACCCGTACCCTAACCCGTACCGTAACCCTAACCCGTACCGTTACCCATACCTTAAACCTAACCCTAACCCGTACCCAAACACGTACACTAACCCTAACCCTAACCTGTACCCTAAAACGTAGCATAACCCTAACCCTAACCCTATCCCTAAACCTAACACATAACCTACGTCTAACCTTAACCCGTACCCTAACCCTAACCCTCACCCTAACCCCTAACACTAACCCTCACCCGTACCCTAAACCTAATCCTAACCTTAACTCGTACCCTAACTCTAACCCTAACCCTGACCCTAACCCGTACCCTAACCCGTACCCTAACCCTAACCCGTCCCCTAAACCTAAACCTAACCCTAACACTAACCCTAACCCCCTACTATAACCCAAAACCTAAACCTAACCCTAAACTTAACCCTAACTCGTACCGTTAACTTTACCCGTACCCTAACCGTAAACCTAACCCTAAACCTAACCGTAACCCTGACCCTAACCCTAACCCTAATCCCATACCCTAACCCTAACACTAACCCGCATCCTAAACCTAAACCTAACTCTAGACCTAACCCTAATCCCGTACCCTAACACTAACACTAACCCGCAACCTAAACCTAACCCTAACCCTAGACCTAACCTGTACCCTAACCCTAACCCGTACCCTAACACTAACCCTAACCCTAAGCCTAACCCGTACCCTAACCCTAACACTTACCCTAATCCTAACCCTAAACCTAACCGGTACCCTAACCCTAACCCGTACCCAAACCCTAAACCTAACACGTACCCTAACACTAACCCTAAACCTAACCCTAACCCGCACACTAAACCTAACCCTAACCCTAGACCTAACACCTACACTAACCCTATTCCGTACCCTAACCTTAACCCTAACCCGTACCGTAACCCTAACACTAACCCTAACCCTAACCCTAAACCTAAACCTAACCCGTACACTAACCCTCACCCGAACCCTAACCCTAACCCTAACCCATACCCTAACCCTACCCGTATCATAACCGTTACTCTAACACTAACACCTAACCCTAACACTAACCCTTACCCTAACCCGTACCCAAAGGGTAAACCTGACCCGTACCCTACACTAAACCAAACCCGTACTCTAACCCTAACCCTAAACCTAACCCTAACCCTAACCCGCACAATAAACTTAACCCTAAACCTAACCCAAACCATAATCCTTAACCGTAACTTAACCCTAACCCATACCCTAAACCTAACCCTAAACTTAACCATAACCGTAACCCGTACCCTAACCCTAAACCTAACCCTAACCCTTACACTAACCCTAACCATAACCCATACCCTAAAACTAACCCTAACCCTAACCCTGACCCTAAACCTAACACTAACCCTTACACTAACCCTAACCCTAACCTGTACCCTAACCCTAACCCGTAACCTAAACCTAATCCTAACCCTAAACTTAACCCGTACGCTAACCCTATCCCTTACCTTAAAACTAACCCTAACCCGTATTCTAAACCTATCCCGTACCCTAACACAAACCCTTACCCTAACCCTAAACCTAACCCGTACCTAACCCTAAACGTAACCCTTGACCTAACCTGTACCCAACCCTAATTCGTAACCTAACCCTAACCTAACCCGTTCCCAAACCCTAACCCTAACCCTAACCCTATCCGTACACTAATCCTAACCCTAACCCTAATACTAACCCTACCCCGTACTCTAACCCTAACCCTAACCCTAAACCTAACACTAACCCATACTCTAACCCTAACCCGTACCCTAACACTAACCCTTACCCTAACCATAAACCTAACACGTACCCTAACCCTAAACGTAACCCTAACCAGTACCCAAATCCTAAACCTAACACGAACCCTAACCCTAACCCTAACCCGCACACTAAACCTAACACTAACTCTAGACCTAACGCGTACACTAAACCTATCCCGTACCGGAACCTTAAACATAACCCGTACCGTAAACCTAACAATAAGCCTAACCCTAAACCTAAAACAAACCCTAACCCGTACACAAACCCTAAACTGAACCCTAACCCGTACCCTAACCCTACCCGTAACCTAACCCTAACTCTAACGCTAACCCCTAACCCTAAAACTAACCCTAACCCTACCCTAACCCGTACCCAAACGGTAAACACAACCCGTACCCTAAAACTAACCGAAACCCGTACTCTAACCCTAACCCTAACCCTAACCCGCACCCTAAACTTAACCCTACACCTAATCCAAACCATAACCCTTAACAGTAATTTAACCCTAACCCATACCCTAACCCTAACCCTAAACTTAACCATAATCCTAACCTGTACCCTAACTCTAAAACTAACCCGTACCCTAACCGCAACCCTAACCCTAACCCGTACCCTAACACTAACCCTAACCCAAACCCTGACCCTAAACCTAACCCTAACCCAAACCCTAACCCTAACCCGTAACCTAAACCTAACCCTAACCCTAATTTTAAAACGTATGCAAACACTATCCCGTACCCTAAACCTAAACATAACCCATATCCTAACACTAAACCTAAACCTAACCCTACCCCGTAATCTAACCCTAACCCTAACACTAACACTAACCCTACCCCGTACTCTAACACTAACCCTAAACCTAACCCGTACCCTAACCCTAAACCTTACCCTAATCCTAACCCTAACCCTAACCCGTACCCTAACCCTAACCCGTATCCAAACCCTAACCCTAACCCGTACCCTAACACTAACCCTAACCCAAACCCTGACCCTAAACCTAACCCTAACCCGAACCCTAACCCTAACCTGTAACCTAAACCTAACCCTAACCCTAAACTTAAAACGTATGCAAACACTATCCCGTACCCTAAACCTAAACATAACCTGTATCCTAACACTAAACTTAACCCTAAGCCTACCCCGTAATCTAACCCTAACCCTAACACTAACACTAACCCTATCCCGGACTCTAACACTAACCCTAACCCTAACCCGTAACCTAACCCTAAACCTAACACTAACCCTAAACCTAACACTAATGCTAACACGTACTCTAACCCTAACCCTAACCCTAACCCTAACCGTATTCTACCCTAACCCAAACCCTCACCCTAACCCTAACCCGTACTGTAACCCTAACCCGTACCATAACCCTAACCCTAACCCGTACCCTAACACTAACCCTAATTCGTACCCTAACCCTAACCCTAATCCTGACCCTAAACCTAACCCTAACCCGTACCCTAACCTAACCCTAACCCTAACCCTCACCTAAACCTGACCCTAAACCGTACCCTAACCGTAACCCGCACCTAAACCTAAACCTAACCCGTACCCTAACCCTAACCCATCACATAAACCTAACCCTACCCCTAAACTTAACCCGTACACTAACCCTATTCCGTACACTAAACCTAACCCTAACTCGTACCCTAACCCTAACCCTAACCCTAACACTATCCGTACACTAACCCTAACCCTAGCACTAACACTAATCCTAACCCGTACTCTAACCCTAACCCTAAACCTAAACCTAACCCTATCCTGTACTCTAACCCTATCCCGTACCCTAACACTAACATTTACCCTAACCCTAAACCAAACCCGTACCCTATCCCTAAATGTAAATCTAACCCGTCCCCAAACCCTAACCCTAACACGTACCCTAATCCTAACCCTTACCCTAACCCGTACCCTAACACTAACCCTACCCCGTACTCTAACACTAACCCTAACCCGTACCCTAACACTAAACCTAACCCTAACCCTAACACTAACACTAACCCTATCCTGTACTCTAACCCTAACCCTAACCCTAACCATATTCTAACCCTAACCCTAAACCTCACCCTAACCCGAACCCGTACTGTAAACCAACCCCGTACCATAACCCTAACCCTAACCTGTACCCTAACCCTAACCCTAATTCGTACCCTAACCCTAACCCTAACCCTGACCCTAACCCGTACCCTAACCCGTACCCTAAACCTAACCCGTACCCTAACCCTAACCGTAACCCTAACCCGTACCCTAAACCTAATCCTAACCCGTACCCTAGCCCTAACCCTAACCCTAAACCTGATCCTAACACTAACCCTAACCCGTACCCTAAGCCTAACCCATACCCTAACCCTAACCCTAACCCTAACACTAACCCTACCCCGTACTCTAACCCTAACCCTAACCCTAACCCTAACCCTAAACCTAACCCTAACCCCTACCATTACCCTAACACTAACCCTAACTGTAACCCTAACACTAATCCTATCCCATACTCTAACCCTAACCCTACCCCTAACCGTACTCTAACCCATACCCTAAACCTCACCCTAACACTAACTCGTATCCTAACCCTAACCCTAACCCTGACACTAACCCTAACGCTAACCCATACCCTAACCCTAAACCTAAACCTTTCCATAACCCTAACACTAACCCTAAAACTTACTCTAACCCTAACCCTTACCATAACTGTACTCTAACCCTAACCCTAACCCTCACCCTAACCCTAACCCGTAGTGTAACCCTAACCCGTAAAATAACCCTAACTCTAACCCGGACCCTAACCCTAACCCTAACTCATAGCCTAACACTAACCCTGACCTAACCCTAACCCGTACCCTAAACCTAACCCGTGCCCTACCCTAAACCTAACCCTAAGCGTACCCTAAACCTAACACTAACCCTTGACCTAACCCGTACCCAACCCTATCTCGTACCCTAACCCTAACCCTAACCCGTACCCAAACCCTAACAGTAACCCTAACCCATTCCCTTGCGCTAACCCTAACCCTAAACCTAATCCTAACCCGCACCCTAAACCTAAACCTAACCCTAACCCTAACCATAACCCTTACCCATATCCTAACCGTAACCCATAACATAACACTAACCCTAAACTTAACCGTAACCCTAACCAGTACCCTAACCCTAAAACTAACCCGTACCCTAACCCCAAACCTAACCCTAACCCGCACCTAAACCTAACCCTAACCCATACCCTAACCTAACCCGTAACCTAAATGTAACCCTAACCCTAAACTTAACCTGAACACTAAACCTATCCCGTACCCTAAACCTAACCCTAACCCTACACTAATCCTATCCCTAACCCTAACAATATCCGTACACTAACCCTAACACTAACCCTAACCCGTACTATAACACAACCTAACCCTAAACCTAACCGGTACTCTAACCCTAACCCGTACCCTAACACTAACACTTACCCTAACCCTAAACCTAACCCGTACCCTAACCCTAAACGTATCCCTACCCGTACCCAAACACTACCCTAACACGTACCCTAACCCTAACCCTAACACTCACCCTAACCCGCACACTAAACCTCACCCTAACCCTAGACCTAACACGTACACTAACCCTATCCCTTACCGTAACCTTAACCCTAACCCGTACCGTAACCCTAACACTAACCCTAACACTAACCCTTACACTAAACCTAACCCTAAACCGTACACTAACCCTAACCCGAACCCTAACCAAACCCTAAACCTAACCCGTACCCTAACCCTACCCGTAGCCTAACCCTAACCCTAAACATAACCACTAAACCTAACGCTAACCATAACCCTTACCCTAATCCATACCCAAACGGTAAACCTATCCCGTACCCTAACACTAACCCAAACACGTACTCTAACCATAACCCTAACCATAAACCGCACCCTAAAATTAACCCTAACCCTAACCCAAACCATAACCCTTAACCGTAACCTAACCCTAACCCATAACCTAAACCTAACCCTAACAAAAAACCTAACCCTAACCCATACCCTAACCCGTACCCTAAACCTAACCCTAACACTAACCCTAACCCGTACTCCTACCCTAACCCTAACCCTAACCCGTTCCCTAACCCTAAACCTAACCTTAATTCTAACACTAACCCTAACCCGTACTCTAAACCTAACCCTAACCCAAACAATAACCCTACCGTGTTCTCTAACACTAACCCTAATCCGAACCCTAAATTGTACCCTAACCCTAACCCTATCCCTAACCCTAACACTAACCCTAACCCGTACTCTATCCCTAACGCTAACCGTATTCTAACCCTAACACTAACCCTCACCCTAACCCTAACACGTACTGTAACCCTAACCCATACCATAACCCTAACCCTAACCCGCACCCTAAACCTAACCCGCACCCTAAACCTAACCCTAACCCGTAGCCTAAACAAACCCTAACCCTAAACTTAACCCGTACGCTAACCCTATCCCGTACCCTAAACCTAACCCTAACCCGTATCCTAACCTAAACCTAACCCTAAGCCTAATCTGTCCATTAACCATAACCCTAACCCTAACACTAACGTTAACCTGTACTCTAACCCTAACCCTAACCCTAACCCTAACCCGTACCCTAAACCTAACCCTAACCCGTACCCTAACACTAACCCTAACCCTGACCCTAACCCTAACCCTAACCCGTACATTAAGCCTAATCCATACCCTAACCCTAAGACTAATCATAACCCTAACCCTAACCCGTACCCTAAACCTAACCCTAACCCTTAACCTAACCCGTAACCTAACCCTAACCCTAACCCGTACCCCAACCCTAACAGTAACCCTAAACCGTACCCTAGCGCTAACACTAACCCTAAACCTAACCCTAACCATTACCTGTACCCTAACCCTAACCCATACCCTAACCTAACCCTAAACATAACCGTAACCCTGACCCATACACTAAACCTAAAATTAACCCTTACCCTAACCCCAACCCTAACCCTAACCTGTACCCTAACCCTAACCCTAACCCTAACCCACACCAAACCTAACCCTAACCCGTAACCTAAGCCTAACCCTAACCCTAAACTTAACCCGTAAGCTAACCCTATCCCGTAGCCTTAACCTAACCCTAAACCGTAACTTAACCATAAACCTAACCCTAAGCCAAACCCGTACACTAAGTCTAACCCTAACACTAACACTAACCCTACCACGTACTATAACCCTGACCCTAACTCTAACCCTAACCCGTACCCTAACCCTAACCCTAACCCTAACCCTAACACTAAACCTACCCCGTACTCTAAACCTAACACAAACCCTAACCCTAAACCCTACCCTAACCCTAACCCTAACCCTAACTCTAACACTAACAATAACCCGTATTCTAACCCTAACCCTAACCCTAACCCTAACCCTAACCCTAACCGTACTCTAACCGTAACCCTAACCCTCACCTAAACACTAACCGTACTGTAACCCTAACCTGTACCATAAACCTAACCCTAACCCTAAACTTAATCGTAACCCTGACCCGTACCCTAACCCTAAAACTAACCCGTACCCTAACCACAACCCTAACCCTAACCCTGACCCTAACCCTAACCCGTACCCTAACCCTAAACCTAAACCTTTCCGTAACCCTAACACTAACCCTAACACTTACTCTAAGCCTAACCCTAACCCTTACCCTAACTGTACTCTAACCCTAACCCTATACCTCACACTAACCCTAACCCGTACTGTAACCCCAACCCGTAACATAAACCTTACTCTAACCCGTACCCTAACCCTAACCCTAACTCATCGCCTAACACTAACCCTGACCTCACCATAACCCATACCCTAAACCTAACCCATACCCTAACCCTAAACCAAAACCTAAGCGTAACCTAAACCTAACCCTAACCCTAACTCATACCCTAACCCTAACCCTAACCCTGACCCTAAACCTAACCCGTACCCTAAACCTAATCCTAACCCTTGACCTAACCCGTACCCAACCCTATCTCGTACCCTAACCCTAACCCTAACCCAAACATTAACAGTAACCCTAACCCATTCCCTTGCGCTAGCCCTAACCCTAAACTTAATCCTAACCTGCACCCTAAACCTAACCCTAGCCCTAACCTTAACCATAACTCTTACCCGTACCCTAACCCTAACCCATACCCTAACACTAACCCTAACCTTAACCGTAACCCTAACCCGTACCCTAACCCTAAACTAACCCGTACCCTAACCCCAAACCTAATCGTAACCCGCACTTAAACCTAACCCTAACCCGTACCCTAACCCTAAACCGTAACCTAAACCTAACCCTAACCCTAAACTTAACCTGAACACTAAACCTATCCCGTACACTAAACCTAAACCTAACACGTACACTAACCCTACCCATAACCCTAAGAATATCCGTACACTAAACCTAACACTAAACCTAACCCGTAATCTAACACTAAACCTAACCCTAAACATAACCCTAACCGGTATTCTAAACCTAACCCGTACCCTAACACTAACCCTTACCCTAACCCTAAACCTAACACGTACCCTAACCCTAAACACAACCCTAACCCGTAACAAACCCTAACACATACCCTAACCCTAACCCGCACACTAAACCTAACCCTAACCCTAGACCTAACACGTACACTAACCCTATCCCTTACCGTAACCTTAACCCTAACCCGTACCGTAACCCTAACACTAACCCTAACAATAACCCTAACCCTTACCTAACCTTAAACCATACACTAACCCTAACCTGAAACCTAACCCTAACCCTAACCCGTACCCTAACTCTACCCGTAGCCTAACCCTAACCCTAAACATAACCCGTAATTTAACGCTAACCCTAAACCTTACCCTAACCCGTACCCAAATGGTAAACCTAACAGGTACCCTAACACTAACCCAAACACATACTCTAACCCTAACCCTAACCCGTACCCAAATGGTAAACCTAACAGGTACCCTAACACTAACCCAAACACATACTCTAACCCTAACCCTAACCCGCACCCTAAACTTAACCCTAACCCTAACCCAAACCATAACCCTTAACCGTAACCTAACCCTAACCCATACCCTAACCTTAACTCTAAACTTAACCATAACCTTGACCCGTACCCTAAACCTAAAATTAAACCATACCCTAACCCCAACCCTATTCCTAAGCCGTACCCTAACCCTAAGCCTAACCCTAACCCACACCTAAACCTAACCCTAACCCGTAACCTAAGCCTAACCCTAACCCTAAACTTAACCCCTACGCTAATACTATCCCATACCCTAAACCTAATCCTAACCCGTAACCTAAACCTAAACCTAACCCTAAGCCTAACCCGTACATTAACCCTAACCCTAACACTAACACTAACCCTACCCCGTACTCTAACCCTAAACCTAACTCTAACCCTAACCCTAACCCTAACCCTACCCCGTACTCTAACCCTTACCCAAACCCTAACCCTAACCCGTACCCTAACCCTAACCCTAACCCTAACCCTCACCTATACCTAACCCTAACCCGTACCCTTACCCTAACCCGTAACCTAAACCTAACCCTAACCCTAAACTTAACCCGTACGCTAACCCTATCTCGTACCCTAAATCTAACCCTAACCCGTACCCTAACCCTAACCCTAACCCTATCCGTACACTAAACCTAACCCTAAACCTAACACTAACACTAACCCTAATCCGTACTCTTACCCTAAACCTAACCCTAACCCGGACTATAACCCTAACCCTAACCCTAACCCTAAACCTAACCCTAACCCATACAGTAAACTTAACCCGTACCCTAACCCTAAACGTAACACTAACCCGTAGCCAAATCCTATCCCTAACACGTACCCTAAACCTAACCCTAACCCTAACCCGCACACTAAACCTAACACTAACCCTAGACCTAACACGTACACTAACGCTATCCCGTACCGTAACCATAACCCTAAACCGTACCATAACCCTAACACTAACCCTAACCCTAACCGTAACCCTAACCCTAACCCTAACCCTAACCCATACCCTAGCGCTAGGCCTAACCCTAACGCTAAACCTAAACCGCACCCTAAACCTAAACCTAACCCTAACCCTAACCATAAACCTTACCCGTACCCTAACCCTAACCCATACCCTATTCCTAACCCTAACTTTAACCATAACCCTGACCCGTACCATAACCCTAAAACTAACCCGTAGCCTAACCCCAACCCTAACCCTAACCTGTACCCTAACCCTATCCCTAACGCTAGCCCTGACCCTAAACCTAACCCTAACCCGTACCCTAACCCTAACCCGTACCCTAACCCTCACCTAAACCTAACCCTAACCCGTACCCTAACCCTAACCGGTAACCTAAACCTAACCCTAACCCTAAACTTAACCCGTACGCTAACCCTATCCCGTACCCAAAACCTAAACCTAAACCGTACCATAACCCTAATCCTACCCCTAACCCTATCCGTACTCTAACCCTAACCCAACCCTAAACCTAACACTAAACCTAACCCGTACTCTAACCCTAACCCTAAACCTAAACGGAACCCTAACCCGTACTCTAAACCTAACCCATACTCTAACCCTAACCCTAATACTAAAACTAACCCTAACCCCTTCTCTAACCCTAACCCGTACCCTAACTTTAACCCTTTCCTTAACCTTAAACCTAACCCGTACCCTAACCCTAACCCTAACCCGCACACTAATCCAAACACTAACCCTAGACCTAACACGTACACTAACGCTATCCCGTACCGTAACCTTAACCCTAAACTGTACCGTAACCCTAACACTAACCCTAAACCTAACCATAACCCTAACCCGTACACTAACCCTAACCCGAACCCTAACCCGTACCCTAACCCTACCCGTACCCTAAACCTAACTCTAACCCTAACCCCTAACCCTAACCCTAACCCTTAACCTAACCCGTACTCAAACGGTAAACCTAACCTGTACCCTAACACTAACCCAAACCCGTACTCTAACCCTAACCCTAACCCTAACCCGCACCTTAAACTTAACCCTAACCCTAAGCCAAACCATAACCCTTAACCGTAACTAACCCAACCCATACCTTAACCCTAGCCTTAACCTTAACCATAACCCTAACCCGTACCCTAAACCTAAAACTACCTGTACGCCAGCTCCAAACCTAACCCTAACCCATACCCTAACACTAACCCTAATCCTGACCCTGACCCTAAACCTAACCCTAACCCTACACTAACTGTAACCCTAATCCTAACCCGCACCCTAAAACTCACTCTAACCCATACCCTAACCCTAACCCGTAACCTAAACCTAACCCTAACCCTAAACTTAACCCGTAGGCTAACCCTATCCCATACCCTGAACCTAATGCTAACCCGTATCCTAACCCTAAACCTAACCCTAAGCCTAACCCATACATTTACCCTAACCCTAAACCTAACACTAACCCTACCCCGTACTTTAACCCTAATCCTAACCCTAACCCTAAACCTAAACCTAACCCGTACCCTATCCTAACGCATACCCTAACCCTAACCCAAACCCTAACCCTAACCCTAACCCTGACCCTAAACCTAACCCTAACCCGTACACTACAACCTAACCCATATCCTAACCCTAACCCGTACCCTAACCCTAACCCGAACCCGTACCCTAACCCTAACCCTAACCCTAAAGCTAACCCTGACCCTAACCCTAACCCTTACCCGTATCCTAAGCCTAACCCATACCCTAACCCTAAACCTAATCCTACCTTAACCCTAACCCGTACCCTAAACCTAACCCTAAACCTTGACCTAACCCGTAACCAACACTATCCCGTAACCTAACCAAACACGAACCCGTACCCAAACCCTAACAGTACCCCTAAACCATACCCTAGCGCTAACCCTAACCCTAAACCTAACTCTAACCCGTAACCTAAACTTAAACCTAACCCTAACCCTAACAATAACCCTTACCCGTACCCTAACCATAACACATAACCTAACGCTAACCCTAAACTTAACCGTAACCCTGACCCGTAACCTAACCCTAAACTAACCCATTACCTAACCCCAACCCTAACCCTAACCCGTACCATAACCCTATTCCTAACCCTAACCCTGACCCTAAACCAACCTATCCCGTAACCTAAACCTAACCCTAACCCTAAACTTAACCCGTACGGTAACCCTATCCCGGACCCTAAACCTAACCCTAACCCGTAACCTAAACCGAACCCTAACGCTAACCCTATCCATACTCTAACCCTAAACCTAACCCTAAACCTCACCCTAAACCTAACCCATACTGTAACCCAACGCGTACCATAACCCTAACCCTAACCCATACCTTAACCTTAAACCTAACTCGTACACTAACACTAACCCTAACCCTGACCCTAACCCTAGCCCTAACTCGTACCCTAAACGTAACCCGTATCCTAACCCTAACCATGCCCTAAACCTAATCCTAACCGTAACTCGTACCCTAAACCTAACCATAATCCTGACCCAATCCCTAACCCTAACCTGCACCCTAAGCCTAACCCATACACAAACCCTAACCCTAAACTTAACCCTTCCCCTAACCCGAAACCTAAACCTAACCCTAACCCATGAACTAAACCATACCCAACCCTATCCCGTACAGTAACCCTAACCCTAACCCGTACCCAAACACTAACAGTAACCCTAACCCTTACCCTAGCGCTAACCCTAACCCTAACCCTAACCCTAAAACTAACCCTAACCCGTATTTTAACCCTAACCCTAACCCTAACCCAAACCCTAACCATACTCTAACCCTACCCTAACCCTCACCCTAACTCTAACCCGTACTGTAACCCTAACCCGTAACATAACCCTAACCCTAACCCGTACCCAATCCCTAACCCTAACTCGTACTTTAACCCTAACTCTGACCGTAACCCTAAACCTAACCCGTAACCTAAACCTAACCTGTACCCTAAACCTAACCCTAACCCTAACTCGTACCCTAACACTAACCCCAACCCGTACTCTAACCCTAATGCTAACCCTAACCCTAACCCTAAACCGCACCCTAAACTTAACCCTAACCCTAACCCTAACCATAACACTTAATCGTACCCTAACCCTGACCCACACCCCTAACCTTATCCCTAACTTTACCCATAACCCTAACCTGTACCCTAACCCTAAAACTAACCTGTACCCTAACCCCAACCCTAACACTAACCCATACCCTAACACTAACCCTAACCCTATCCCTGATCCTAAAACTAACCCTAACCCGTACCCGAACCCTAAATCTAACGCTAACCCTAAACCTAACCCTAACTCGTACCCTAACGCTAGCCCTGACCCTAATCCTAACCCGTACCCTAAACCTAGCCCAAACCCGTACTCTAACCCTAACGCTAACCCTACCCATAACCCTAAACCGCACCCTAAACTTAACCCTAACCCTAAGCCTAACCATAACCCTTAACCGTATCCTAACTCTAACCCACACCTTAACCCTAAACCTAAATTTAACCGTAACCCTAACCCGTACCCTAACCCTAAAACTAACCCGTACCCTAACCCGAACCCTAACACTAACCAATACCCTAACAGTAAACCTAACCCTAACCCTGACCCTAAACCTAACCCTAACCAGTACACTAACCCTAATTCTAACCCTAACCCTAACCCTAACCGACACCCTAAACCTAACCCTAACCCGTACCCTAACCCTAACCCTAACCCTATCCGTACAGTAACCCTAACCCTAACCCTAACACTAACCCTAACCCGTACTCTAACCCTAACCCTAACCATAAACCTAACCCTAACCTGTACTCTAACCCTAACCCGTACCCTAACACAAACCCTTATCCTAACCCTAAACCTAACACGTACCCTAACCCTAAACATAACCCTAAACCTTACCCAAACCCTAACCCTAACACGTACCCTAACCCTAACCCTAACCCTAACCCTAACCCTAACCCTAACCCTAACCAGCACCCTAAACCTAACCCTAACCCGTACCCTAACCCTAACCCTAACCCTATCCGTACAGTAACCCTAACCCTAACCCTAACACTAAACCTAACCCGTACTCTAACCCTAACCCTAACCATAAACCTAACCCTAACCCGTACTCTAACCCTAACCCGTACCCTAACACAAACCCTTACCCTAACCCTAAACCTAACACATACCCTAACCCTAAACATAACCCTAACCCTTACCCAAACCCTAACCCTAACACGTACCCTAACCCTAACCCTAACCCGCACACTAATTCTAACGCTAACCCTAGACCTATCACGTACACTAATCCTATCCCTTACTGGAACCTTAACCCTAACCCGTACCGAAACCCTAACACTATCCCTAACCCTAACCCTAACCGTAACCCTAACCCTAACCCGTACACTAACCTTCACCCGAACCATAACCTTAAACCTAACCCGTACCCTAACACACACCCATACCCTAACCCTAACCCTAACCTTAACCTTAATCCTGCCCATACCCTAACCCTAAAACTAACCCATACCCTGACCCCAAGCCTAACCCTAACCTGTACCATAACCCTATCCCTAACGCTAACCCTGACCCTAACCCTAACCCTAACCCGTACCCTAACCCTAACCCTAAACCTCACCTAACCCTAACCCTAACAATAACCCTAACCCTAACCCTTACCCGAAACCTAACCCTAACCCGTACTCTAACACTATCCCGTAGCCTAACCCTAACTCTTACCCTAACCCCTAACCCTAACCCTAACCCTAAACCTTTTCCTAACCCTAACACCAAAACTAATCGGTACTCTAACCCTAACCCTAACCCTAAACCTAACCCTAACCCGTACTCTAACCCTAACCCGTACCCTAACACTAACCCTTACCCTAACCCTAAACCTAACCCGTACCCTAACCCTAAACGTAACCCTAACCCGTACACAAACCCTAACCCTAACACGTACCCTAACCCTAACCCTTACCCGCACACTAACCTAACCCTATCCCTAGACCTAAAACGTACACTAACCCTATCCCACACCATAACCTTAACCCTAAACCGTACCGTAACCCTAACCCTAAACCTAACCCTAACCCTAACATTAACCCGTACACTAAACCTAACCCGAACCCTAACCTTAAACCTAACCCGTACCCTAACACTCACCTATACCCTAATCCTAACCTAACCTTAGCCATAACACTGACCCGTCCCCTAAGCCTAAAACTAACCCGTACCCTAACCCCAAGCCTAACCCTAACCCGTACCATAACCCTATCCCTAACCCTAACCCTTACCTAAACCTAACCCTCACCCGTACCCTAACCCTAACTCGTAACCTAAACTTAACCCTAACCCTAAACTTAATTCTTACGCTAACCCTAGCCCGTAACCTAAACCTAACCCTAACCCATACCCTAACCCTAAACATAACCGTAATCGTACACTAAACCTAACCCTAACCCTAACCCTAACCCTAACACTAACCCTAACCCGTACTCTAACCCTAAACCTAACTCTAGCTCTAACCCTAACCCGTACTATAACCCTAACCCTAACCCTTACCCTAACCCTAACCCTAAACCGTACTCTAACACTATCCCGTAGCCTAACCCTAAATCTAACACTAAGCCCTAACCCTAACCCTAACCCTAACCCTTACCCTAACCCGTACCCAAACAGTATACCTAACTCGTACACTAACACTAACCCAAACCCGTACACTAACCCTAACCCTAACCCTAAGCCACACCCTAAACTTAACCCTAACCCTAACCATAACCATAACCCTTAACCGTACCCTAACCCTAACCTACACCCTAACCCTAACACTAACTTTAACCGTAACCCTAACCCTAACACTAACTTTAACCGTAACCCTAACCCGTACACTAACCCTAAAACTACCGTACCCTAACCCCAACCCTAACCCGTACCATAACCCTATCCCTAACCCTAACCCTGACCCTAAACCTAACCATAACCCGTACACTAACCCTAACCCACACCTAAACCTAAACCTAACCCGTACCCTATACCTAACCCGTAACCTAAACCTAACCCTAAACATAAATTTAACCCATACAATAACCCTATCCCGTACACTAAACCTAACCCTAACCTGTACCCTTACCCTAACCCTAACCCTAAACCTAACCCTATCCGTACACTAACCCTAACCCTAACACTAACCCTAACCCGTATTCTAACCCTAACCCTAATCCTAAACCTAACCCTAACCCGTACTATAACCCTAACCCGTACCCTAACACTAACACTGACCCTAACCCTAAACCTAACCCGTACCCTAACCCTAAACATAACCCTAACCCGTACCCAAAACCTAACCCTAACACGTACCCTAACCGTAACCCTAACCCTAACCCTAACCTGCACACTAAACCTAACCCTAACCCTAGACCTAACACGTACTCTAACCCTATCCTGTACTGTAATCTTAACCCTAACCCGTACCGTAACCCTAAAACTAACCCTAACCCTAACCCTAACCCTAAACCGTACACTAACACTAACACGAACCCTAACCCTAACCCTAACCCGTACCCTAACCCTACACTTAGCCTAACCCAAACTCTAACCCTAACCCCTAACCCTAACCCTAACCCTAAACCTTACCCTAACCCGTACCCAAACGGTAAACCTAACCCGTATCCTAACACTAACCCAAACCCGTACTCTAACCCTAAACCTAACCCTAAACCGCACCCTAAACTTAACCCTAACCCTATCCCTAACCATAACCCTTAACCGTACCCTAACCCTAACCTACACCCTAACCATAACCCTAACTTTAACCGTAACCCTAACCCGTACCCTAACCCTAAAACTACCCGTACCTTAACCCCAACCCTAACCAGTACCATAAACCTATCCCTAACGTTAAACCTGGCTCTAACCTAACCCTAATCCGTACCCTAACCCTATCCCATCCCATAACCTAAACCTAACCCTAACCCTAAAATTAACGCGTACACTAACCCTATCCCGTACCCTAAACCTAACCCTAACCCGTACCCTTACCCTAACCCTAACCCTAACTCTATCCGTACACTAACACTAACCCTAACACTAACACTAACCTTAACCCATACTCTAAACCTAACCCTAACCCTAAACCTAAACCTAACCCGTACTCTAACCCTAACCCATACCCTGAAACTAACACTTACCCTAACCCTAAACCTAACCCGTAACCTAACCCTAAACGTAACCCTAACCCTTAACCAAATCCTAACCCTAACATGTACCCTAACCCTAAACCTAACCCTAACCCTAACCCGCACACTAAACCTAACCCTAACCCTAGACCTAACACGTACACTAACCCGATCCCGTACCGTAACCTTAACCCTAACCCATACCGTGACCCTAACACTAACCCTAACCCTAACCCGCACACTAACCCTAACCCGAACCCTAACCCTAAACCTAACCCGTACCCTAAAACTACCCGTAGCCTAACCCAAACCATACCCCTAACCCCTAAACCTAACCAGAACTCTTAACCTAACCCGTACCCAAACGGTAAACCTAACCCGTACCCTAACACTAACCCAAAACCGTACTCTAACCCTAGCCCTAACCCTAACCCGCACCCTAAACTTAATCCTAACCCTAACCCTAACCCAAACCAAAACGCTTAACCGTAATCTAACCCTAACCCATAGCCTAACCCTAACCCTAACCTTAATCATAACCATAACCATAACCCTAACCTGTACACTAACCCTAAAACTAACCCGTACCCTAAACCCAACCCTAACCCGACACCGTACCCTAACACTAATCCTAACACTAACCCTAAACCTAAACCTAACCCTAAACCTTACACTAACTCGAACCTTAACCCTAACCCAAACCCTAAACCTAACACTAACCCGTAACCTAAACCTAACCCTAACCCTAAACTTAACCGGTACGCTAACCCTATCCCGTACCCTAAACCTAACACTAACTCTTATCCTAACCCTAAACCTAACCCTAAGCCTAACCCGTACAATAACCTTAACCCTAACCCTAACACTAACCCTACCCCGTACTCTAAACCTAACCCTAACCATAAACCTAACCATAACCTAACCCTAACACTAACCCTAACCCGTACTCTCACCCTAACCCTAACCCTCACCGTAACACTAACCCGTATGTAACCCTAATCCATACCATAACCCTAAGCCTAACCCGAACCTTAACCCTAACCCTAACTCGCAAACTAAATCTAACCCTAACCCTGACCATAACCCAAACCCTAACCCGTACCCTAACCCTAACTCTAACCCTAACCCGTACTATAACCCTAACCCTAACCCTAACCCTAAAACTAATACTAACCCGTACTCTAACCCTATCCCGTAGCCTAACCCTAACTCTAACCCTAACCCCTAACCCTATCCCTTACCCTAACTCGTACCCAAACGGTAAACCGAACCCGTACCCTAACACTACCCCAAACCCGTACTCTAACCCTAACCCTAACCCTAACCCTAACCCTAACCCTAAACCGCACCCTAAACTTAACCCTAAACCTAAGCCTAAACATAACCCTTAACCGTACCCTAAGTCTAAGCCACACCCTAACTCTAACCCTAAATTTAACCGTAACCCTAACCCAAACCCTAACCCTAAAATTAACCCGTACCCTAACCCGAACCCTAACCCTAACCCATACCCTAACAGTAACCCTAAGCCTAACCCTGACCCTAAACCTAACCCTAACCAGTACACTAACCCTAACCCTAACCCTAACCCTAACCGGCACCCTAAACCTAACCCTAACCCTAACCCTAACCCTATCCGTACAATAACCCTTACCATAACCCTAACCCTAACCCTAACCCGTACTCTAACCCTAACCCGTACCCTAACACTAACCCTAAACCTAACCCTAAATCTAACACTAACCCTAAACCGTACTCTAACCCTAACCCTAACTCTAAACATAACCATAACCCGAACTGTAATCCTAACCCGTACCCTAACACTAACCCTAACCCTAACACTAACCCTAACCTGTACTCTAACCCTAAACCTAACCCTAACTCTAACCCTAACCCGTACTATAACCCTAACCACAACCCTAACCCTAACACTAACCCTACCCGCACCTAAACCTAACACTAACCTGTACCCTAACCCTAACCCGTAACCTAAACCTAACCCTAACCCTAAACTTAACCCGTACGCTAACCCTATCTCGTACCCTAAACCTAACCCTAACCCGTAGCCTAACCCTAACCCTAACCCTATCCGGACACTAACCCTAACACTAACATTAACACTAACACTAACCCTAACCCGTACTCTAACCCTAAACCTAACCCTAACGCGGACTATAACCCTAGCCCTAACCCTAACCCTAAACCTAACGCTAACCCGTACAGTAAACCTAACCCGTCCCCTAAACCTAACCCTAACCCAGCCCTGATCCTAACCCTAACGCTAACCATCCCTATCCCTAACCCGTACCTAAACCTAACCCTATCCCTTGAACTACCCGTAACCAACACTATCCCGTAACCTAACCCTAAGCCTAACCCGTACCCAAAACCTAACAGTAACCCTAAACCATAAACTAGCGCAAACCATAACCCTAACCCTAACCCGTACCCTAAACCTAACCCTAACCCGTACCATAACCCTAAAGGTAACCCTAACCCTATCCGTACACTAACCCTACCCTAACCCTAAACCTAACACTAAACCTAAACCATACTCTAAACCTAATGCTAACCCTAAACCTAAACCTAACCTGACTCTAACACTAACCCATACCCTAACACTAACCCTAACCCTAACACTAACCCTAACCCGTACTCTAACCCTAAACCTAACCCTAACTCTAACCCTAACCCATACTATATCCCTAACTCTAACCCTAACCCTAACCTAACCCTAACACTAACCCTAACCCGTACTCTAACCCTAACCCTAACCCTCACCGTAACACTAATCCGTACTGTAACCCTAATCCGTACCATAACCCTAATCCTAACCCGAACCCTAACCCTAGCCATAACTCGTAAGCTAAATCTAAACCTAACCCTGACCATAACCCAAACCCTAACCCGTACCCTAAACCTAACCCATACCCTAACCCTAACTCTAACCCTAACCCTAACCCGTACTATAACCCTAAACCTAACCCTAACCTAACCTGAACCCTAATACTAACCCGTACTCTAAACCTATCCCGTAGCTTAACACTAAATCTAACCCTAACCCCTAACTCTATCCCTTACCCTAACCCGTACCCAAACGGTAAACCTAACCCGTACCCTAACACTAACCCAAACCCGTACTCTAACCCTAACCATAACCCTAACCCTAACCCTAAACCGCACCCTAAACTTAACCCTAAACCTAAGCCTAACCATAACCCTTAACCGTACCCTAACTCTAAGCCACACCCTAACCTAACCCTAAATTTAACCGTAACCCTAACCCGTACCCTAACCCTAAAACTAATCCGTACCCTAACCCTAACCCTAACCCTAAACCGCACCCTAAACTTAACCCTAATCCTCACACTAACCGTAACCTTTAACAGTACCCTAACCCTAACCCACACCCTAAACCTATCCCTAACTTTAACCGTAACCCTAACTCATACCCTAACCATAAAACTAACCTGTACCCTAACCCCAACCCTATCCCTAACCCATGCCCTAACACTAAACCTAACCCTAACCCTGACCCTAAACCTAACCCTAACCCGTACACTAACCCTAACCCTAACCCTAATCCGCACCCTAAACCTAAACCTAACCCGTACTCTAACCCTAACCCGTAACCTAAACCTAACCGTAACCCTAAACTTAACCTGTACGCTAAACCTATCCTGTACAGTAAACCTAACCCTAACCCCTAACCTAACCCTAAACCTAACCCTAAGACTAACAGGTACATTAACCCTAACCCTAACCCTACAACTAACCCTACCACGTACTCTAACTCTATACCTAACCTTAACCCGTTCCCTAACCCTAAACCTAACCCTTTCCCTAACCCTAACACTATCCGTAACCCGTACCCTAACCCTAACCCTAACCCTACCCCTAACCGTACTGTAAACCTAACCGTAACCCTCACCCTAATCCTAACCAGTACTGGAACCCTAACCCGTAACATAACCCTAACCATAACCCGTACCCTAACCCTAACCCTAACTCGTACCCTAACACTAACCCTGACCCTAACCCTAACCCATACCCTAAACCTATCCCATAACCTAACCCTAACCCTAACCCATACCCGTACCCTAAACCTAAGCCTAACCCTAATTCGTACCCTAACCCTAACCCTGACCCTAACCCTAACCCTAACCCGTAACCTAAACCTAACCCATACCCTAACCCTAAAAATAAAACTAACACTAACCCTAACCCGTAGCCTAAACCTAACCCTAACACTTGACCTAACACGTACCCAACCGTATCCCGTACCCTAAACCTATCACTAACCCATACCAACACCCTAACTGTAAACCTAACCGATACCCCAGAGCTAACCCTAACCCTAGCCCTAAGCCTAACCCGTACCCTAAACCTAAACCTAACCCTGACCCTAACCATAAAACCCATACCCTAACCCTAACCCATAACCTAACAGTAACCCTAACCTTAACCGTAACCCTAACCCGTACCCTAATCCTAAAACTAACCCGTATCCTAACCCCAACCTAACCCTAACCCGTACCATAACCCTATACATAACCCTAACCCTGACCATAAACCTAACCCTAACCCGTACCCTAACCCTAACCCGCACCTAAACCTAAACCTAACCCGTACCCTAAACCAAACCCGTAACCTAAACCTAACCCTAAACATAAATTTAACCCATACAATAACCCTATCCCATACCCTAAAGCTAACCCTAAACTGTACCCTTACCCTCACCCTAACCCTAACCCTATCCGTACACTAACCCTAACCCTAACACTAAACCTAACCCGTATTCTAAGCCTAACCCTAATCCTAAACCTAACCCTAACCCGTACTCTAACCCTAACACGTACTCTAACACTAACACTTACCCTAACCCTAAACCTAAACCATCCCTAACCCTAACCTGTACCCTAAACCTAAACCTATCCCTTAACCTAACCCGTACCCAACCCTATCCCGTAACCTAACCCTAACCCTAACCCGTACCCAAACCCTAACAGTAACCCTAACCCATACACTAGCGCTAACCCTAACCCTAACCCGCACCCTAAACCTAAACCTAACCCTAACCCTAAACATAACCCTTACCCATAACCTAACCTTAACACATACCCTAACACTAACCCGAACCTTAACCGTAACCCTGACCCGTACCCTAACCCTAAAACTAAGCCATACGCTAACCCCAACCCTCACCCTAACCCGTACCCTAACCCTAACCCTCACCTATACCTCACCCTAACACGCACCCTAACCCTAACCCTAACTCTAACCCTATCCATACACTAACCCTAACCCTAACCCTAACACTAACCCTAACCCGTACTCTAACCCTAACCCTAACCCTAAACCTAAACCTAACCCGTACTCTAACCCTACCCGTACCCTAACACTAACACTTACCCTAACCCAAAACCTAACCCGTACCCTAACCCTAACCCTAACCCTAACCTTATCCGTACACTAACCCTAACCCGTAACCTAACCCTAACACTAAACCAAACACTGACCCTAACCCTAACCCTAAACCGTACCCTAAACCTAACCCGTACCTTAACCCTAACCCTAACCCGTACCCAAAACCTAACCCTAACCCTAACTCGTACCCTAATGCTAACCCTAACCCTGACCTTAACACTAACCCTAACCCATACCCTAAGCCTAACCCATACCCTAACCCTAACCCTAAACCAAACCCTAACCCTAAACCGTACCCTAAACCTAACCCGAACCCTTGACCTAACCCGTACCCAACCCTATCCCGTAACCTAACCCTAACCCGCACCCAAACCCTAACAGTAACACTAACCCATACCCTTGCGCTAAACCTAACCCTAAACCTAACCATAACCATATCCCTTACCCGTACCCTAACCCTAACCCATACCCTAACCCTACCTAAACTTAACCATAACCCTGACCCGTACCCTAACCCTAAAACTAACCCATACCCTAACCCAAACCCTAACCCTAACCCGTACCATAACTCTATCTCTAACCCTTACCCTGACCTAAACCTAACGTAACCCATACCCTAACCTTAACCTTAACCCTAACCCGCACCTAAACATAACCCTAACCCTTACCCTAACCCTAACCCATAACCTAAACCTAACCCTAACCCTAAACTTAACCCGTACGTTAACCCTATCGCGTACACTAAACCTAACCCTAACCCGTACCCTAACACTAACCCTATCCGTACACTAACCCTAACCCTATTCCTAAACCTAACACTAACCTTAAACCGTACTATAACCCTAACCCTAACCCTAAACCTAAACCTAACCCAAACTCTAACCCTAACCCGTACCCTAACACTAACCCTAACACTAACACTAACCCTAACCCGTACTCTAACCCTAAACGTAAACCTTACTCTAACCCCAACCCGTACTATAACCCTAACCCTAACCCTAACCCTAAACCTAACCAGCACCTAAACCTAACCCTAACCCATACCCTAACCCTAACCGGTAACCTAAACCTAACCCTAACCCTAAACTTAACCCGTACGCTAACCCTATCTCATACCCTAAACCTAAACCTAACCTGTACCCTAACCCTAAACCTAACCCTATCCGTACACTAACCCTAACCCTAAACCTAAAACTAACAATAACCGTAACCCGTACTCTAACCCTAAACCTAACCCTAACCCGGACTATAACCCTAACCCTAAAACTAACCCTAAACCTAACCCTAAGCTGTACAGTAAACCTAACCCGTACCCTAACCCTAACACTAATACTAACCCTGACACTAACCCTAACCCTAACCCGTACCCTAAGCCTAACCCATACCCTAACCCTAACCCTAAACCATCCCTATCCCTAACGTTTACCCTAAACCTAACCTTATCCCTTGGCCTAACCCGTACCCAACCCTATCCCGTAACCTAACCCTAACCCTAAACCATACCCAAAACCTAACAGTAACCCTAACCCATAACCTAGCACTAACCCGCACCCTAAACCTAACCCTAACCTGCACGCTAAACCTAAACCTAACCCTAACCCTAACCATAACCCTTACCCGTACCCTACCCTAACCCATACCCTAACTCTAACCCTAACCTTAACCGTAACCCTGACCCGTACACTAACCCTAAAACTAACCCGTACCCTAACCCCAACCCTAAAACTAACCCGTAACCTATCCCTAACTCTAACCCTAACCCTCACCTATACCTAACCCTAACCCGTAACCTAACCCTAACCCGTAACCTAAACCTAACACTAACCCTAAACTTAACATGTACACTACCCTATCCCATACCCTAACCTAACCCTAACCCTAACCCTATCCGTACACTAACCCTAACCCTAACCCTAAACCTAACACTAACCCTAAACCATACTCTAACCCTAACCCTAACCCTAAACCTATCCCTAACCCGAAATCTAACCCTAACCAGTACCCTTACACTAACCCTAACCCTAACACTAACCCTAACGCTTACTATAACCCTAACCCTAACCCTAATCCTAACCCTAACCCGACTCTAACCCTATCCCGTAGCCTAACCCTAACTCTAACCCTAACTCTAACCCTAACCCCTAACCCTAACACTAACCCTAAACCTTAATCTAACCCGTCCCCAAATGGTAAACCTAACCCGTACCCTAGAACTAACCCAAACCCGTACTCTAACCCTAACCCTAACCCTAACCCTAAACCGCACCCTAAACTTAACCCTAACCCTAACCCTAACCATAACCCTTAACCGTACCCTAACCCTTACCCACACCCCTAACCCTATCCCTAAATTTACCCGTAACTCTAACCCGTACCCTAACCCTAAAACTAACCTGTACCCTAAACCCAACCCTAATCCTAACCCATACCCTAACACTAACCCTAACTCTAACCCTGTCCCTAAAACTAACACTAACCCGTACCCTAACCCTAACCCTAACCCTAACGCTAAACCTAACCCTAACGCGTACCCTAACGCTAACACTGACCCTAAACCTAACCCTTACACTAAACCTAACCCAAACCCGTACTCTAACCCTAACCATAAACCTACGCCTAACCCTAAACCGCACCCTAAACTTAACCCTAACCCTAAGCCTAACCATAACCCTTAACCGTACCCTAACTCCAACCCACACCCAAACACTAACCCGAAATTTAACCGTAACCCTAACCCGTACCCTAACCCTAAAACTAACCGTACCCTAACCCGAACCCTAACCCTAACCCATACCCTAACAGTAATCCTAACCTAACCCTGACCCTAAACCTAACCCTAACCAGTACACTAATCCTAACCCTAACCCTAACCGGCACCCTTAACCTTACCCTAACCCGTACCATAACCCTAACCCTAACCCTATCCATACACTAACACTAACCCTAACCCTAACACTAACCCTAACCTGAACTCTAACCCTAACCCTAACCATAAACCTAACCCTAACCTGTACTCTAACCCTAACCCGTACCCTAACACTAACCCTTACCCTAACCCTAAACCTAACCCATACCCTAACCCTAATCGTAACACTATCCCTTACCCAAACACTAAAGCTAACAAGTACCCTAACCCTAACCGTAACCCGCACACTAAACCTAACCTTAACCCTAGACCTAACATGTACACTAACCCTATCCCTTACCGGAACCTTAACCCTAACCCATACCGTAACCTTAACACTAACCCTAACCCTAACCCTAACCGTAACCCTAACACTAACCTGTACACTAACCCTAACCCGAACCCTAACCTTAAACCTAACCCATACTCTAACACTCACCCATACCCTAAACCTAACCCTAACATTAACCGTAATCCGGACCCGTACCCTAACCCTAAAACTAATCCGTACCCTAACCCCAATCCTAACCCTAACCCGTACCATAACCCTATCCCTAATGCTAACGCTAACCCTAAACCTAAATTTAACCCATACCCTAACCTTAACCCTAACCCTAACCCTCACCTAAACCTAACCCTAACCCGTACCCTAACCCTAACCCTATCCGTACACTAAAAATAACCCTAACCCTAAAGCTAACACTAACCCTAACCCGTACTCTAACCCTAAACATAAACCTTACTCTAACCCTAACCCGTACTATAAACCTAACCCTAACCCTTACCCTAAACCTAACCCTAACCCGTACTCTAACACTATCCCGTAGCCTAACCATCTTACCCTAACCCCTAACCCTAACCCTAACCCTAACACTTACCCTAACCCTAACACCAACACTAATCCGTACTCTAAACCTAACCCTAACCCTAAACCTAACCCTAACCCATACTCTATCCCTAACCCGTACCCGAACATTAATCCTTACCCTAACCCTAAACCTAACCCGTACCCTAACCCAAAATGTAACCCTAACCCGCACCCAAACCCTAATCCTAACACGTACCCTAACGCTAACCCTAATCCGCACACTAACCTAACCCACACCCTAGACCTAACACGTACACTAACCCTATCCCATACCGTAACCTTAACCCTAACCCGTACCGTAACACTAACACTAACCCTAACCCTAGCCTAACACTAACACGTACACTAACCCTAACCCGAACCCTAACCTTAAACCTAACCCATACCCTAACACTTACCCATACCCTAACCCTAACCCTAACCTTAACCGTAAACCTGACCCATACCCTAACCCTAAAATTAACCCGTACTCTCACCCCAACCCTAACCCTAACCCGTACCATAACACTATCCCTAACGCTAACCCTGACACTAAACCTAACCCTAACCCGTACCCTAACCCTAACACTAACCCTTACCTAAACCTAACCCTAACCAGTACCCTAACCATAACACGCAACCTAAACCTAACCCTAACCCTAAATTTAACCCGTACGCTAACCCTAGCCCGTACCCTAAACCTAACCCTAACCCGAACCCTAACCTTAACCATAACCCTAATCGTACACTAAACCTAACCCTAACCCTAACCCTAACACTAACCCTATCCGAACACTAACCCTAACCCTAACACTAACCCTAACCCGTACTCTAACCCTAACCCTTACCCTAACATTAACCCTTACCCAAACCCTAAACCTAACCCGTAACCTAACCCTAAACGTAACCCTAACACTTACCCAAACCCTAACCCTAACATGTACCCTAACCCTAACCCTAACCCTAACCCTAACCCTAACCCGCACACTAAACCTAACCCTAACCCTAGACCTAACACGTACACTAACCCTATCCCGTACCGAAACCTTAACCCTAACCTGTACCGTAACCCTAACACTTACCCTAACCCTAACCCGTACACTAAACCTAACTCGAACCCTAACCCTAACCCTAACCCGTACCCTAAACCTACCCGTAGCCTAACCCTAACCCTACCCCTAACCCCTAACCCTAACCCTAACCCTTACCCTAACCCGTACCCAAACGGTAAACTTAACCCATACCTTAACACTAACGAAACCCGTACTCTAACCATAACCCTAACCCTAACCCGCACCCTAAACTTAACCCTAACCCTAACCAAACCAAAACCCTTAACCGTAAACTAACCCTAACCCATACCCTAACCCTAACCCTAACCTTTACAGTAACCCTGACCCTTACACTAACCCTAAAACTAAACCGTACCCTAACCCCAACACAAAACCTAACCCGTACCCTAACCCTAACCCTAACCCTCACCCTAACCCTCACCCATACCTAACCCTAACCCGTAACCTAACCCTAACCCATAACCTAAACCTAACACTAACCCTAAATTTAACACGTACGCTAACCCTATCCCCTACCCTAAACCTAAACCTAACCCTAACACTATCCGTACACTAACCCTTACCCTAACCCTAAACCTAACACTAACCCTAAACCGTACTCTAACCCTAACCCTAACCCTAAACCTATCCCTAACCCGAACTCTAACCCTAACCCATACCCTAACATTAACCCTAACCCTAACACTAACCCTAACCCGTATTATAAACCTAACCCTAACCCTAATCCTAACCCTAACCCGACTCTAACCCTATCCTGTAGCCTAACCGTAACTCTAACACTAACCCCTAACCCTAACACTAACCCTAACCCTAAACATAACCCTTACCCATACCCTAACCCTAACACATACCCTAACCCTAAACCGAACCTTAACCGTAACCCTGACCCGTAACCTAACCCTAAAACTAAGCCGTACCCTAACCACAACCCTAACCCTAACCCGTATGCTAACCCTAACCCTAACCCTAACCCTAACCCTAACCCTAACCCTCAACTATACCTAACCCTAACCCGTACCCTAAACATAACCCTAACTCTAACCCTATCCGTACACTAACCCTAACCCTAACCTTAACACTAACCCTAACCCGTACTCTAACCCTAACCCTAAACCTAAACCTAACCCTAACCCATACTCTAACCCTACCCGTACCCTAACACTAACACTTACCCTAAACCAAAACCTAACCTGTACCCTAACCCTAACCCATACCCTAAACCTAACCCTAAACCTAAACTTAACCCATATGCTAAACCTAACATGTACCCTAACCCTAACCCTAACCCTAACCCTATCCGTACACTAACCCTACCCGTAACCTAACCCTAACGCTAAACCTAACCCTGACCCTAACCCTAATGTAAACCGTACCCTAAACCTAACCCATACCTTAACCCTAACCCTAAACCGTACCCTAAACCTAACCCTAACCCTAACTCGTACCCTAATGCTAACCCTAACCCTGACCCTAACACTAACCCTAACCTGTACCCTAAGCCTAACCCATACCCTAATCCTAACCCTAAACCTAACCCTAACCCTAAACCGTAACCTAAACCTAACCCGAACCCTTGACCTAACCCGTACCCAACCCTATCCCGTAACCTAACACTAACCCGCACTCAAACCCTAACAGTAATACTAACCCATACACTTGCGCTAAACCTAACCCTAACCCTAACCATAACCATATCCCTTACCCGTACCCTAACCCTAACCCATACCCTAACCCTAAACCTAACCTTAACCGTAACCCTGACCCGTATCCTAACCCTAAAATGAATCCGTACCCTAACCCAAACCCGAAACCTAACCCGTACCATAACCCTATCTCTAAACCTAACCCTGACCTAAACCTAACCCTTACCCATACTTTAACCTTAACCCTAACCCTAAACCATACCTAAACATAACCCTAACCCTTACCCTAACCCTAACCCATAACCTAAACCTAACCCTAACCCTAAACTTAACCCGTACGCTAAACCAATCCCGTAACCTAAACCTAACCCTAACCCGTAACCAAACACTAACCCTAACCCTAAACCTATCCGTACACTAACCTTACCCCTAAACCTAAACCCAACACTAACCCTAAACCACACTCTAACCCTAACCCTAACCCTAAACCTAACCCTAACACCAACTCTAACCCTAACCCGTACCCTAACACTAACCCTAACCCTAACACTAACCCTAACCCTAACGCGCACCTAAACTTAACCCTAACCCGTACCTTAACCCCTACACGTAACCTAAACCTAACCCTTACCCTAAACTTAACCCGTACGCTAACCCTATCTCGCACACTAAACCTAACACTAACCCGTACCCTAACCCTAACCCTAACCCTATCCGTACACTAAACCTAACCCTAACCCTAACACTAACCCTAACCCGTAATCTTACCCTAAACCTAAACCTAACCCGGACTATAACCCCAACCCTAACCCTAACCCTAAACCTAACCCTAACCCATACAGTAAACCTAACCTGTACCCTAACCCTAACCCTAACCCGTACCCTAAGCCTAACCCATACCCTAACCCAACACTAAACCATCCCTATCCCTAAACCATACTCTAAACCTTACCCTATCCCTTGACCTAACCCGTACCCAACCCTATCCCGTAACATAACCCTAAACATAACCCGTACCCAAACCCTAACAGTAACCTTAAACCATACCCTAGCGCTAACCCTAACCCTAACCCTAACCCTAACACGCACACTAAACCTCAACCTAACACTAACCAAAACCATAAACATTACCCGTACCCTAACACTAACACATACCTAACCCTAACACTAACCTTAACCGTAACCCTGACACGTACCCTAACCCTAAAACTAACGCGTACCCTAACCCCAACCCTAACCTAACCCATACCCTAACCCTAACCCTAACCCTAACGCTCACCTATACCTAACCCTAACCCGTACCCTAACCCTAACCCATAACCTAAACTTAACCCTAACCTTAAATTAACCCGTACACTAACCCTATCCCATACCCTAAACCTAACCCTAACCCGTAACATAACCTAATCCTATCAGTACACTAACCCTAACCCTAACCCTAAACCTAACACTAACCTTAAACCATACTCTAACCCTAAACCTAACTCTAAACCTAACCGTAACCCGAACTCTACCCCTAACCCGTACCCTAACACTAAACCTAACCCTAACACTAACCAAAACCGTACTCTAACCCTAAACCTAACCCTAAATCTAACCCTAACCCGTACTACAACCCTAACCCTAACGCTAACCCTAACCCTAACCCGCACCTAAACTTAACGCTAACCAGTACCCTAACCCTAACCCATAACCTAAACATAACCCTAACCCTAAACTTAACCTGTACGCTAACCCTATCTCGTACCCTAAATCTAACCCTAACCCGTAACCTAACCCTAACCCTAATCCTATCCGTACACTAACCCTAACCCTAACCCTAACACTAACACTAACACTAACCCGTACTCTTACCCTAAACCTAACCCTAACCCGCACTATAACGCTAACCCTAACCCTAACCCTAAACCTAACCCTAACCCGTACAGTAAACCTAACCCGTACCCTAACACTAACCCTAACCGTAAACTTAACCCTGACACTGACCCTAACCCTAATCCGTACCCTAAGCCTAACCCATACCCTAACCCTAACCCTAAACCATCCCTTACCCTAACCTGTACCCTAAACCTTAACCTATCCCTTGACCTAACCCATACCCAACCCTATCCCGTAACCTAAACCTAACCCTAACCCGTACCCAAACCCTAACAGTAACCCTAACCCATACCCTAGCGTTAAATCTAACCCTAACCCTAACCCGGACCCTAAACCTAAACCAAACCCTAAACCTAACCATAACCCTTAACCATACCCTAACCCTAACACAACCGTAACCCTAACCTGAACCTTAAACGTAACCCTGACCCGTACCCTAACCATAAAACTAAGCCGTACACTAAACCCAACCCTAACCCTAAACCAAACCTAACCCTAACCCCAACCCTAACCCTCACCCATACCTAACCCTAACCCGTATCCTAACCCTAACCCTAACTCTAACTCTATCCGTACACTAACCCTAACCCTAACCTAACACAAACCCTAACCCGTACTCTAACCCTAAACCTAACCCTAAACCTAACCCTACCCGTACTATAACCCTAACCCGTACCCTAACACTAACACTTACCCTAACCCAAAACCTAACCCGTACCTTAACCCTAACCCGTAACATAACCTAAACCTAACCCTACATAAACTTAACCCATACGCTCACCCTAACCCGTACCGTAACCCTAACCCTAACCTTAACCCTATCCGTACACTAACCCTAATCCTAAACCTAAACCTAACACTAACCCTAAACCGTACTCTAACCCTAACCCTAACCCGAAACCTAACCCTAACCCGAACTCTAACCCTAACCCGTACCCTAACACTAAACCTAACCTGTACTATAACCCTAACCCTAACCCTAACCCGAACCCTAACTCGTACTCAAACCCTATCCTGTAGCCTTACCCTAACTCTATCCCTAACCCCTAACCCTAACACTAACACCAACCCATAACCTAACCCCTACCCAAAAGGTAAGCCTAACCCGTACCCTAACGCTAACCCAAACCCGTACTCTAAACCTAACACTAACCCAAACCTTAACCCTAAACCGTACCCTAAACTTAACCCTAACCCTAACCCCAAACATATCCCTTAACTGTACCCTAACCCTAACCCACACCCTAAACCTATCCCTAACTTTAACCGTAACCCTAACGTGTACCCTAACCCTAAAACTAACCTGTACCCTAACCCCAACCCTAACCCTAACCCATACACTAACCCTAACCCTAAACCTAACCCGCCCGCTAAACCTAACACTAACCCGTTCTCTAACCCTAACCAGTAAACTAAACCTAACCCTAACCCTAAACTTAACCCGTACGCTAACCCTATCCCGTACATTAAACCTAACCCTAACCCGACATCTAAGCCTAAACCTAACCCTAAGCCTAACTCGTACATTAACCCTAACCCTAATCCTAACACTAACACTACCCCATACTCTAAACCTAACCCTAACACTAACCCTAACCCTAACACGTACCCTAACTCTAACCCTTTCCCTAACCCTAACACTAACCCTAACCCGTACTCTAACCCTAAACCTTACCCTAACACTAACCCTAACCGTACTCTAACCCTAACCCTAACCCTCACCCTAACCCTAACCCGTACTGTAACCCTAACCCGTAACATAACCCTAATCCTAACCCGTACCCTATCCCTAACCCTAACTCGTACTATAACCCTAAACCTGACCCTACCCCTAACCCTAACCCGTAATTAAACCTAACCCGTACCCTTACCCTAACACTAACCCTAACCCGTACCCTAAACCTAACCCTAACCCTAACTCGTACCCTAACCCTAACCCTGACCCTGACCCTAACCCTAACCCTAACATGTACGCTAAACCTAACCCATTCCCTAACCCTAACCCTAAACCTAACCCTATCCCTAACCCGTACCCTAAACCTAATCCTAACACTTGACCTAACGCGAACCCAACCCTATCCCGTACCCTAACCCTAAACCTAACCCGTACCCAAACCCTAACAGTAACCCTAACCCATACCCTAGGCCTAACACAAACCATAACTCTCAGCCTAACCCGCACCCTAAACCTAAATCTAACCCTAACCCTAAAAAAACCCTAACCCGTACCCTAACCCTAACCCATACCCTAACACTAACCCTAACCTTAACCGTACCCTAACCCGCACCCTAACCCTAAAACTAACCCGTACCCTAACCCCAAACCTAACCCTAACCCGTACCATAACCCTATCCCTAACCCTAACCCTGATACTAAACCAAACCATAACCCGTACCCTAACGCTAACCCGCACCTAAAATTACCCTAACCCGTACCCTAACCCTAACCCGTAACCTAAACCTAAACCTAACCCTAAACTTAACGTGTACACTAACCCTATCCCATACCCTAAACCTAACCCTAAACCGTTCCCTAACCCTAACCCTAACTCTAACCTTATCCGTACACTAACCCTAACCCTAACACTAACACTAACCCTAACCAGTACTCTAACCCTAACCCTAACCCTAAAACTAACCCTAACCCGTACACTAACCCTAACCCTAAATCTAACTCTATCCGTACACTAACCCTAACCCTAACCCTAACACTAACCCTAAAAGTACTCTAACCCAAAACCTAACCCTAAACCTAACCCTAAACCATACTCTAACCCTAACCCGTATCCTAACACTAACCCTTACCCTAACCCTAAACCTAACCCGTACCGTAACCCTAAACGTAACCCTAACCCTTAACCAAACCCTAACCCTAACACGTACCCTAACCCTAACCCTAACCCGCACACTAAAACTAACCCTAACCCTAGACCTAACACTTAAACTAAACCTACCCCGTACCAAAACCTTAACCCTAACCCGTACCGTAACTCTAACACTAACCCTAACCCTAAACTTAACCCTAAACCTAACCCGTACCCTAACCCTACCCGTAGCTTAACCCTAACTCTAAACTTAACCCCTACCCCTAACCTTAACTCTAACCCTTACCCTAACCCGTACCCAAACGGTAAACTTAACCCATAACGTAACACTAACCCAAACCCGTACTCTAACCCTAAACCTAACCCTCAAATAACCCTAACCCGCACCTTAAACTTAACCCTACCCCAAACCGAAACCATAACCCATAAGCATAACCTAACCCTAACCCATACCTTAACCCTAACCCTTACCTTAACCATAACCCTAACCTGTACCCTAACCCTAAAATTAACCCATACCCTAACCCCATCCCTAACCCTAACCCGTACTCTAACACTAACCCTAACCCTAACCCTGACACTAAACCTAACCCTAACCCTTACACCAACCCTAAACCTAAAACTAACCCGAACTCTAAACCTAACCCTAACCCGTACCCTAACACTAACCCGTAACCCTTGACCTAACCCGTACCCAACCCTATCCCGTACCCTAACCCTAACCCTAATCCGTACCCAAACCCTAACAGTAACCCTAACCCATACCCTAGGGCTAACCCAAACACTAACTCTAAGCCTAACCCGCACCCTAAACCTAAACTTAACCATAACCCTAACCCTAACCATAACCCTAACCCATACCCTAAACCTAACCCATACCTAACACTAACCCTAACCTTAACCAACCCTAACCGGTACGCTAACCCTAAAACTAACCCGTACCCTAACGCAACCCTAACCCTAACCCATACCCTAACCCTATCCCTAACCCTAACCCTGAACCTAAACCTAACCATAACCCGTTCCCTAACCCTAACCCGCACCTAAACCTAAACCTAACCTGTACCCTATCCCTAACCCGTAACCTAAACCTAACCCTATCCCTAAACTTAACGCGTATAATAACCGTATCCCATACTCTAAACCTAACCATAACCCGTACCCTAACACTAACCCTAACCAGTACTCTAACCCTAAACCTAACCCTAAACCTAACCCTAACCCGTACTCTAACTCTAACCAGTTCCCCAACACTAACATTTACCCTAACCCGATACCTAACCCGTACACTAACCCTAAACGTAACCCTAACCCGTACCCAAACCCTAACCCTAACACGTACCCTAACCCTAACCCGAACCCGCACAATAAACCTAACCCTAACCCTAGACCTAACATGTAAACTAAACCTATCCCGTACTGAAACCTTAACCCTAACCCGTACCGTAACTCTAACACTAACCCTAACCCTAACCCTAAAACTAACCCTAACCCTAACCCTTTACCTAAACCTAATGCTAACCCGTACCCTATCCCTAACACGTACCCTAACCCTTACCCTAACCCTAACCCCCACACTAAACCTAACACTAACCCTAGACCTAACACGTGCACTAACCCTATCCCGTACCGTAACCTTAACCCTAACCGTACCGTAACCCTAACAAACCCTAACCCTAACCCTAACACTAAACGATACACTAACCCTAACCCGAACCCTCACCCTAACCCTAACCCGTACCCTAACCCTACACATACCCTAACCCTTCCTCTAACCCTAACCCCTAACCCTAAACCTAACCCTGACTCTTAACCTAACCCGTACCCAAACGGTAAACCTAACCCATACCCTAACACTAACCCAAACCCGTACTCTAACCCTAACCCTAAACCTAACCCGCACCCTAAATTAACCCTAACCGTAACACAAACCATAACCCTTAACTGTAACCTAACCCTAACCCATACCTTAACCCTAACCTTAAACTTAACCATAACCCTAACACGTACCCTAACCGTAAATCTAACCCGTACCCTAACCCCAACCCTAACCCTAACCCTAACCCATACCCTAACACTAACCCTAATCCTGACCCTAAACCTAACCCTAACCCTACACTAATTCTAACCCTAATTTTAACCCGCACCCTAAAACTAACTCTAACCCACACCCTAACCCTAACCCGTAACCTAAACCTAACCCTAACCCTAAACTTCACCCATACGCTAACCGTATCCCGTACCCTAAACCTAACCCTAAACTGTAACCTAACCCTAACCCTAACCCTATCCGTACTCTAACCCTAACCCTAACCCTAACTCTAACCCTAACCCGTACTGTAACCCTAACCCGTACCATAACCCTAACCCTAACCCGTACCCTAACCCTAACCCTAACTCGTACACTAACACTAACCCTAACACTGACCCTAACCCTAACCCTAACCTGTACCCTAAAACTAACCCGTTCCCTAACCCTAACCCGTGCCCTAAACCTAACCCTAACCCTAACACGTACCCTAAGCCTAACCCTAATCCTGACCCTACCCCTAACCCTAACCTGTACCCTAAGCCTAACCCATACACTAAACCTAACCCTAAACCTAACCCTTCCTCTAACCCGAACCCTAAACCTAACCCTAACCCTGACCTAACCCGTACCCAACCCTAACCCGTACACTAACTCTAACCCTAACCCATACCCAAACACTAACAGTAACCCTAACACATACCATAGCGCTAACCCTAACTCTAATCCTAACCCTAACACTAACCCTGACCCATACTCTAACCCTAAACCTAACCCTAACCAGACTATAACCCTAACCCTAACCCTAACACTAACCCGTACAGTAAACCTAACCCGTACCCTACCCTAACGCTAACCCTAACCCTAAACCTGACCCTAACCCTAACCCTAACCCGTACCCTAAGCTTAACCCATACCCTAACCCTAACCCTAAACCATCCCTAAACCTAACCTGTACCCTAAACCTAACCCTATCCCTTGACCTAAGCCATACCGAACCATATCCCGTAACCTAAACCTAACCCTAAACCAACCCAAACCTAACAGTCACCCTAACCCATACTCTAGCGCTAACCCTAACCCTAACCCTAACCCTAACCTTAACCTGCACCCTAAACCTAAACCTAACCCTAACACTAACCATAATCCTTACCCGTACCCTAACGCTAACCCATACCTTAACCCTAACCTTAACCGTACCCTGACCCGTACCCTAACCCTAAAACTAACCCATACCTTAACCCCAACCCTAACCCTAACCCGTAACCTAACCCTAACCCTAACCCTAAACCTAACCCTCACCTATACCTAACCCTAACCCACACCCTAACCCTAACCCTTTACCTAAACCTAACCCTAACCCTAAACTTCACCCGTATGCTAAACTTATCCCGCACCCTAAACCTAAACCTAACCCGTACCCTAACCTTAACACTTACCCTATCCGTACACTAACCCTAACCCTAACCCTAAACATAACACTAAACCTAAACCGTACTCTAACCCTAACCCTAACCCTAAACCTAACCCTAACCCGTACTCTAACCCTAAACCTAACCCTAAACCTAACCCTAACCTGAACTCTAACACTAACCCGTACCCTAACACTAACCCTAACACTAACACTAACCCTAACACTAACCCGCACCTAAACTTAACCCTAACCCGTACCCTAACCCCAAACCTAACCTAACCCGTACCCTAACCCTAACCTTAACCGTCACCTATAACTAACCCTAAACCGTACCCTAACCCTAACCCGTAACCTAACCTAACCCTAACCCTAAACTTAACCCGTAAGTTAACCTTATCCCGTACCCTAAACCTAAACCTAACCCGTACCCTAACCCTAACCCTATCCGTACACTAACCCTAACCCTAACCCTAAACCTAACACTAACCTTAAACCGTAATATAACCATAAACCTAACCCTAAAGCTAAACCTAACCCAAACTCTAACCCTAACCCATACCCTAACCCTAACCCTAACCCTAACCCTAACCCTAACCCATACCTTAACCCTAACCCTTACCTTAACCATAACCCTAACCTGTACCCTAACCCTAAAATTAACCCATACCCTAACCCCATCCCTAACCCTAACCCGTACTCTAACACTAACCCTAACCCTAACCCTGACACTAAACCTAACCCTAACCCTTACACCAACCCTAAACCTAAAACTAACCCGAACTCTAAACCTAACCCTAACCCGTACCCTAACACTAACCCGTAACCCTTGACCTAACCCGTACCCAACCCTATCCCGTACCCTAACCCTAACCCTAATCCGTACCCAAACCCTAACAGTAAACCTAACCCATACCCTAGGGCTAACCCAAACACTAACTCTAAGCCTAACCCGCACCCTAAACCTAAACTTAACCATAACCCTAACCCTAACCATAACCCTAACCCATACCCTAAACCTAACCCATACCTAACACTAACCCTAACCTTAACCAACCCTAACCGGTACGCTAACCCTAAAACTAACCCGTACCCTAACGCAACCCTAACCCTAACCCATACCCTAACCCTATCCCTAACCCTAACCCTGAACCTAAACCTAACCATAACCCGTTCCCTAACCCTAACCCGCACCTAAACCTAAACCTAACCTGTACCCTATCCCTAACCCGTAACCTAAACCTAACCCTATCCCTAAACTTAACGCGTATAATAACCGTATCCCATACTCTAAACCTAACCATAACCCGTACCCTAACACTAACCCTAACCAGTACTCTAACCCTAAACCTAACCCTAAACCTAACCCTAACCCGTACTCTAACTCTAACCAGTTCCCCAACACTAACATTTACCCTAACCCGATACCTAACCCGTACACTAACCCTAAACGTAACCCTAACCCGTACCCAAACCCTAACCCTAACACGTACCCTAACCCTAACCCGAACCCGCACAATAAACCTAACCCTAACCCTAGACCTAACATGTAAACTAAACCTATCCCGTACTGAAACCTTAACCCTAACCCGTACCGTAACTCTAACACTAACCCTAACCCTAACCCTAAAACTAACCCTAACCCTAACCCGTACACTAACCCTAACAGGAAACCTAACCCTAAACCTAACCCGTACCCTAACCCTAACCGTAGCCTAACTCTAACTCTAACCCTAACCCCTAATCCAAAACCTAATCCTTACCCTAACCCGTACCCAAATGGTAAACCTAACCCGTACCCTAACACTAACCCAAACCCGTACACTAACCCTAACCCTAACCCTAACCCGCACTTTAAACTTAACCTTAACCCTACCCCAAACCATAACCCTTAAATGTAACCTAACCCTAACCCATACCCTAACCCTAACCCTAACCTTAACCATAACCCTAACCTGTACCCTAACCCTAAAACTAACCCGTACCCTAACGCCAACCCTAACCCTAACCCGTACTCTAACACTAACCCTAACCCTAACCCTGACCCTAAACCTAACCCTACCCATACCCTAACCCTAACCCGTAACCTAAACCTAACCCTAACCCTAAACGTAACCCGTACGCTAACCCTATCCCGTACCGTGAATCTAGCCCTAACCCGTATCCAACCCTAAACCTAACCCTAAGCCTAAACCGTACATTAATCCTAACCTTAACCCTAACACTAAACCTACCCCGTACTTTAACCCTAACCCTAACCCTAACCCTAACCCTTTACCTAAACCTAATGCTAACCCGTACCCTATCCCTAACACGTACCCTAACCCTTACCCTAACCCTAACCCCCACACTAAACCTAACACTAACCCTAGACCTAACACGTGCACTAACCCTATCCCGTACCGTAACCTTAACCCTAACCGTACCGTAACCCTAACAAACCCTAACCCTAACCCTAACACTAAACGATACACTAACCCTAACCCGAACCCTCACCCTAACCCTAACCCGTACCCTAACCCTACACATACCCTAACCCTTCCTCTAACCCTAACCCCTAACCCTAAACCTAACCCTGACTCTTAACCTAACCCGTACCCAAACGGTAAACCTAACCCATACCCTAACACTAACCCAAACCCGTACTCTAACCCTAACCCTAAACCTAACCCGCACCCTAAATTAACCCTAACCGTAACACAAACCATAACCCTTAACTGTAACCTAACCCTAACCCATACCTTAACCCTAACCTTAAACTTAACCATAACCCTAACCCGTACCCTAACCGTAAATCTAACCCGTACCCTAACCCCAACCCTAACCCTAACCCATACCCTAACACTAACCCTAATCCTGACCCTAAACCTAACCCTAACCCTACACTAATTCTAACCCTAATTTTAACCCGCACCCTAAAACTAACTCTAACCCACACCCTAACCCTAACCCGTAACCTAAACCTAACCCTAACCCTAAACTTCACCCATACGCTAACCGTATCCCGTACCCTAAACCTAACCCTAAACTGTAACCTAACCCTAACCCTAACCCTATCCGTACTCTAACCCTAACCCTAACCCTAACTCTAACCCTAACCCGTACTGTAACCCTAACCCGTACCATAACCCTAACCCTAACCCGTACCCTAACCCTAACCCTAACTCGTACACTAACACTAACCCTAACACTGACCCTAACCCTAACCCTAACCTGTACCCTAAAACTAACCCGTTCCCTAACCCTAACCCGTGCCCTAAACCTAACCCTAACCCTAACACGTACCCTAAGCCTAACCCTAATCCTGACCCTACCCCTAACCCTAACCTGTACCCTAAGCCTAACCCATACACTAAACCTAACCCTAAACCTAACCCTTCCTCTAACCCGAACCCTAAACCTAACCCTAACCCTGACCTAACCCGTACCCAACCCTAACCCGTACACTAACTCTAACCCTAACCCATACCCAAACACTAACAGTAACCCTAACACATACCATAGCGCTAACCCTAACTCTAATCCTAACCCTAACACTAACCCTGACCCATACTCTAACCCTAAACCTAACCCTAACCGGACTATAACCCTAACCCTAACCCTAACACTAACCCGTACAGTAAACCTAACCCGTACCCTACCCTAACGCTAACCCTAACCCTAAACCTGACCCTAACCCTAACCCTAACCCGTACCCTAAGCTTAACCCATACCCTAACCCTAACCCTAAACCATCCCTAAACCTAACCTGTACCCTAAACCTAACCCTATCCCTTGACCTAAGCCATACCGAACCATATCCCGTAACCTAAACCTAACCCTAAACCAACCCAAACCTAACAGTCACCCTAACCCATACTCTAGCGCTAACCCTAACCCTAACCCTAACCCTAACCTTAACCTGCACCCTAAACCTAAACCTAACCCTAACACTAACCATAATCCTTACCCGTACCCTAACGCTAACCCATACCTTAACCCTAACCTTAACCGTACCCTGACCCGTACCCTAACCCTAAAACTAACCCATACCTTAACCCCAACCCTAACCCTAACCCGTAACCTAACCCTAACCCTAACCCTAAACCTAACCCTCACCTATACCTAACCCTAACCCACACCCTAACCCTAACCCTTTACCTAAACCTAACCCTAACCCTAAACTTCACCCGTATGCTAAACTTATCCCGCACCCTAAACCTAAACCTAACCCGTACCCTAACCTTAACACTTACCCTATCCGTACACTAACCCTAACCCTAACCCTAAACATAACACTAAACCTAAACCGTACTCTAACCCTAACCCTAACCCTAAACCTAACCCTAACCCGTACTCTAACCCTAAACCTAACCCTAAACCTAACCCTAACCTGAACTCTAACACTAACCCGTACCCTAACACTAACCCTAACACTAACACTAACCCTAACACTAACCCGCACCTAAACTTAACCCTAACCCGTACCCTAACCCCAAACCTAACCTAACCCGTACCCTAACCCTAACCTTAACCGTCACCTATAACTAACCCTAAACCGTACCCTAACCCTAACCCGTAACCTAACCTAACCCTAACCCTAAACTTAACCCGTAAGTTAACCTTATCCCGTACCCTAAACCTAAACCTAACCCGTACCCTAACCCTAACCCTATCCGTACACTAACCCTAACCCTAACCCTAAACCTAACACTAACCTTAAACCGTAATATAACCATAAACCTAACCCTAAAGCTAAACCTAACCCAAACTCTAACCCTAACCCATACCCTAACCCTAACCCTAACCCTAACCCTAACCCTAACCCATACCTTAACCCTAACCCTTACCTTAACCATAACCCTAACCTGTACCCTAACCCTAAAATTAACCCATACCCTAACCCCATCCCTAACCCTAACCCGTACTCTAACACTAACCCTAACCCTAACCCTGACACTAAACCTAACCCTAACCCTTACACCAACCCTAAACCTAAAACTAACCCGAACTCTAAACCTAACCCTAACCCGTACCCTAACACTAACCCGTAACCCTTGACCTAACCCGTACCCAACCCTATCCCGTACCCTAACCCTAACCCTAATCCGTACCCAAACCCTAACAGTAACCCTAACCCATACCCTAGGGCTAACCCAAACACTAACTCTAAGCCTAACCCGCACCCTAAACCTAAACTTAACCATAACCCTAACCCTAACCATAACCCTAACCCATACCCTAAACCTAACCCATACCTAACACTAACCCTAACCTTAACCAACCCTAACCGGTACGCTAACCCTAAAACTAACCCGTACCCTAACGCAACCCTAACCCTAACCCATACCCTAACCCTATCCCTAACCCTAACCCTGAACCTAAACCTAACCATAACCCGTTCCCTAACCCTAACCCGCACCTAAACCTAAACCTAACCTGTACCCTATCCCTAACCCGTAACCTAAACCTAACCCTATCCCTAAACTTAACGCATATAATAACCGTATCCCATACTCTAAACCTAACCATAACCCGTACCCTAACACTAACCCTAACCAGTACTCTAACCCTAAACCTAACCCTAAACCTAACCCTAACCCGTACTCTAACTCTAACCAGTTCCCCAACACTAACATTTACCCTAACCCGATACCTAACCCGTACACTAACCCTAAACGTAACCCTAACCCGTACCCAAACCCTAACCCTAACACGTACCCTAACCCTAACCCGAACCCGCACAATAAACCTAACCCTAACCCTAGACCTAACATGTAAACTAAACCTATCCCGTACTGAAACCTTAACCCTAACCCGTACCGTAACTCTAACACTAACCCTAACCCTAACCCTAAAACTAACCCTAACCCTAACCCGTACACTAACCCTAACAGGAAACCTAACCCTAAACCTAACCCGTACCCTAACCCTAACCGTAGCCTAACTCTAACTCTAACCCTAACCCCTAATCCAAAACCTAATCCTTACCCTAACCCGTACCCAAATGGTAAACCTAACCCGTACCCTAACACTAACCCAAACCCGTACACTAACCCTAACCCTAACCCTAACCCGCACTTTAAACTTAACCTTAACCCTACCCCAAACCATAACCCTTAAATGTAACCTAACCCTAACCCATACCCTAACTCTAACCCTAACCTTAACCATAACCCTAACCTGTACCCTAACCCTAAAACTAACCCGTACCCTAACGCCAACCCTAACCCTAACCCGTACTCTAACACTAACCCTAACCCTAACCCTGACCCTAAACCTAACCCTACCCATACCCTAACCCTAACCCATAACCTAAACCTAACCCTAACCCTAAACGTAACCCGTACGCTAACCCTATCCCGTACCGTGAATCTAGCCCTAACCCGTATCCAACCCTAAACCTAACCCTAAGCCTAAACCGTACATTAATCCTAACCTTAACCCTAACACTAAACCTACCCCGTACTTTAACCCTAACCCTAACCCTAACCCTAACCCTTTACCTAAACCTAATGCTAACCCGTACCCTATCCCTAACACGTACCCTAACCCTTACCCTAACCCTAACCCCCACACTAAACCTAACACTAACCCTAGACCTAACACGTGCACTAACCCTATCCCGTACCGTAACCTTAACCCTAACCGTACTGTAACCCTAACAAACCCTAACCCTAACCCTAACACTAAACAATACACTAACCCTAACCCGAACCCTCACCCTAACCCTAACCCGTACCCTAACCCTACACATACCCTAACCCTTCCTCTAACCCTAACCCCTAACCCTAAACCTAACCCTGACTCTTAACCTAACCCGTACCCAAACGGTAAACCTAACCCATACCCTAACACTAACCCAAACCCGTACTCTAACCCTAACCCTAAACCTAACCCGCACCCTAAATTAACCCTAACCGTAACACAAACCATAACCCTTAACTGTAACCTAACCCTAACCCATACCTTAACCCTAACCTTAAACTTAACCATAACCCTAACCCGTACCCTAACCGTAAATCTAACCCGTACCCTAACCCCAACCCTAACCCTAACCCATACCCTAACACTAACCCTAATCCTGACCCTAAACCTAACCCTAACCCTACACTAATTCTAACCCTAATTTTAACCCGCACCCTAAAACTAACTCTAACCCACACCCTAACCCTAACCCGTAACCTAAACCTAACCCTAACCCTAAACTTCACCCATACGCTAACCGTATCCCGTACCCTAAACCTAACCCTAAACTGTAACCTAACCCTAACCCTAACCCTATCCGTACTCTAACCCTAACCCTAACCCTAACTCTAACCCTAACCCGTACTGTAACCCTAACCCGTACCATAACCCTAACCCTAACCCGTACCCTAACCCTAACCCTAACTCGTACACTAACACTAACCCTAACACTGACCCTAACCCTAACCCTAACCTGTACCCTAAAACTAACCCGTTCCCTAACCCTAACCCGTGCCCTAAACCTAACCCTAACCCTAACACGTACCCTAAGCCTAACCCTAATCCTGACCCTACCCCTAACCCTAACCTGTACCCTAAGCCTAACCCATACACTAAACCTAACCCTAAACCTAACCCTTCCTCTAACCCGAACCCTAAACCTAACCCTAACCCTGACCTAACCCGTACCCAACCCTAACCCGTACACTAACTCTAACCCTAACCCATACCCAAACACTAACAGTAACCCTAACACATACCATAGCGCTAACCCTAACTCTAATCCTAACCCTAACACTAACCCTGACCCATACTCTAACCCTAAACCTAACCCTAACCGGACTATAACCCTAACCCTAACCCTAACACTAACCCGTACAGTAAACCTAACCCGTACCCTACCCTAACGCTAACCCTAACCCTAAACCTGACCCTAACCCTAACCCTAACCCGTACCCTAAGCTTAACCCATACCCTAACCCTAACCCTAAACCATCCCTAAACCTAACCTGTACCCTAAACCTAACCCTATCCCTTGACCTAAGCCATACCGAACCATATCCCGTAACCTAAACCTAACCCTAAACCAACCCAAACCTAACAGTCACCCTAACCCATACTCTAGCGCTAACCCTAACCCTAACCCTAACCCTAACCTTAACCTGCACCCTAAACCTAAACCTAACCCTAACACTAACCATAATCCTTACCCGTACCCTAACGCTAACCCATACCTTAACCCTAACCTTAACCGTACCCTGACCCGTACCCTAACCCTAAAACTAACCCATACCTTAACCCCAACCCTAACCCTAACCCGTAACCTAACCCTAACCCTAACCCTAAACCTAACCCTCACCTATACCTAACCCTAACCCACACCCTAACCCTAACCCTTTACCTAAACCTAACCCTAACCCTAAACTTCACCCGTATGCTAAACTTATCCCGCACCCTAAACCTAAACCTAACCCGTACCCTAACCTTAACACTTACCCTATCCGTACACTAACCCTAACCCTAACCCTAAACATAACACTAAACCTAAACCGTACTCTAACCCTAACCCTAACCCTAAACCTAACCCTAACCCGTACTCTAACCCTAAACCTAACCCTAAACCTAACCCTAACCTGAACTCTAACACTAACCCGTACCCTAACACTAACCCTAACACTAACACTAACCCTAACACTAACCCGCACCTAAACTTAACCCTAACCCGTACCCTAACCCCAAACCTAACCTAACCCGTACCCTAACCCTAACCTTAACCGTCACCTATAACTAACCCTAAACCGTACCCTAACCCTAACCCGTAACCTAACCTAACCCTAACCCTAAACTTAACCCGTAAGTTAACCTTATCCCGTACCCTAAACCTAAACCTAACCCGTACCCTAACCCTAACCCTATCCGTACACTAACCCTAACCCTAACCCTAAACCTAACACTAACCTTAAACCGTAATATAACCATAAACCTAACCCTAAAGCTAAACCTAACCCAAACTCTAACCCTAAACCATACCCTAACACTAACCCTAACCCTAACCTTAACCCTAAAATGTACACTAACACTAAACCTAACCCTAACTCTAAACCTAACCCGTACTATAACCCTAACCCTAACCCTAAACCTAACCCTAACCCGTAACCTAAACCTAACCCTAACCCTAAACTTAACCCGTACGCTAACCCTATCTCGTACAGTAAACCTAACCCTAACCCGTACCCTGACCTTAATACTAACCCTGACACTAATCCTAACCCAAACCCGTACCTAAGCCTAACCCATACCTAACCCTAACCCTAAAACATCCCTAAACCTAACCTGTACCCTAAACCTAACCCTATCTCTTGACCTAACCCGTACCCAACCCTATCACGTAACCTAACCTTAACCCTAACCCGTACCCAAACCCTAACAGTAACCCTAACCCATAACCTAGCGCTAACCCTAGCCCTAACCCTAACCCGCACCCTAAACCTAAAACTAACCCTAACCCTAACCATAACCCTTACCCGTACCCTAACACTAACCCATACCCTAACACTAACCCTAACCTTAAACGTAACCATGACCCGTACCCTAAACCTAAAACTAACCCGTACCCTAACCCCAATCCTAACCCTAACCCGTACCTTAACCCTAACCCTAACCCTAAACCTCACTTATACCTAAACATAACCCGCACCCTAACCCTAACCCGTAACCTAAACCTAACCCTAACCCTAAACTTAACCCGTATGCTAACCCTATCCCATACCCTAAACCTAACCCTAACCCGTACACTAACCCTAACCATAACCTGAAACCTATCCGTACATTAACCCTAACCCTAAACCTAACAGTAATCCTAAACCATACTCTAACCCTAATCCTAACACTAAACCTAACCCTAACCCGAACTATAAACCTAACCCGTACCCTAACACTAACTCTAACACTAACACTAACCCTAACCCATACTCTAACCCTGAACCTAACCCTAACTCTACCCTAACCCGTACTATAACCCTAAACCTAACGCTAACCCTAACCCTAACCCTCACCTAAACTTAACCCTAACCGGTACACTAACCCAAACCCGTAACCCAAACATAGCACTAACCCTAACCTTAACCCGTACGCTAACCCTATCTCGTACCCTAAATCCAACCCTAACCCGTACCCTAACCTAACCCTAACCCTATCCGTACACTAGCCCTAACCCTAAACCTAACACTAACACTAACTCTAACCTGTAATCCCTCCCTAAACCTAAACTTAACCCCGACTATAACCCTAACCCTAACCCTAACCCTAAACCTAACACTAACCCTAAACTGTACTCTGACACTAATCCTAACGCTAAACCTAACCCTAACCCGAACTCTAAACCTAACCCGTACCCTAACACTAACCCTAACACTAACACTAACCCTAACCCATACTCTAACCCTAAACCTAACCCTAACTATAACCTAACCCGTACTATAACCCTAACCCTAATGCTAACCCTAACCCTAACCCGCACCTAAACTTAACCCTAACCAGTACCCTAACCCAAACCCATAACCTAAACATAACCCTAACCCTAAACTTAACCCGTACGCTAACCCTATCTCGTACCCTAAATCTAACCCTAACCCGTATCCTAACCCTAACCCTAACCCTATCCGTACACAAACCCTAACCCTAAACCTAACACTAACACTCACCCTAACCTGTACTCTTACCCTAAACCTAACCCTAACCCGGACTATAACCCTAACCCTAACCCTAACCCTAAACCTAACCCTAACCCGTACAGTAAACCTAACCCATATCCTAACCCTAACCCTAACCCTGACCCTGACCCTAACCCTAAACTGTACCCTAAGCCTAACCCATACCCTAACCCTAAACCATCCCTCACCCTAACCCATACACTAAATCTAACCCTATCCCTTGACCTAACCCATACCCAACCCTATCCCGTAACCTAATCCTAAACCTACACCGTTCCCAAACCCTAACTGTAACCCTAACCCATACCCTAGTGCTAACCCTAACCCTAAGCCTAACCCGGATCCTAAACCTAAACCTAACCCTGACCCTAACCATAACCCTTAGCGTACCCTAACACTAACCCATACCCTAACACTAACCCTAACTTTAATCGTAACCCTAACCCATACCCTAACCCTAAAACTAATCCGTTCCCTAACCCCAACCCTAAACCTAACCCATACCGTAACCCTATCCCTAAACCTAATCCTGACCCTAAACCTAACCCTAACCTGTACCCTAACCCTAACCCGCACCTAAACGCACCCTAACCCATAACCTAACCCTAAGCCATAACCTAAACCTAACCCTAACCCTAAACTTAACCCGTACACTAAACCTATCCAGTACCCTAAACCTAAACCTAACCCGTACTCTTACCGTAACACTAACCCTAACCCTATCCGTACACTAACCCTAAACCTAACCCTAACACAAACCCTAACCCGAACTCTAACCCTAACCCTAACCTTAAACCTAACACTAACCCGTACTCTAACCCTAAACTGTACCCTAACACTAACACTTACCATTACCCTAACCCTAACCCTGACTTAAACCTAACCTTAACCCGTAACCTAAGCCTAACCCGTAACCTAAACCTAACCCTAACCCTAAACTTAACCCATACGCTAACCCTATCCTGTACCCTAAACCTAAACCTAAACCGTACCATAATCCTAACCCTACCTCTAACTCTATCCGTACTCTAAACCTAACACTAACCCTAAACCTAACACTAACCCTAACCCGTACTCTAACCCTAACCCTAAACCTAAACCGAACCCTAACCCGTACTCTAACCCTAACCCTAATACTAAAACTAACCCTAACCCCTTCTCCAACCCTAACCCGTACCCTAACTCGAACCCTTTCCCTAACCTTAAACCTAACCCGTACCCTAACCCTAAACCGCACACTAAACCTAACACTAACCCTAGACCTAACACGTACACTAACGCTATCCCGTACCGTAACCTTAACCCTAAACCGTACCGTAACAAATAACACTAACCCTAAACCTAACCATAACCCTAACCCGTACACTAACCCTAACCTGAACCGTAACCCTAACCCTAACCCGTACCCTAACCCTAACCGTACCCTAACCCTAACTCTAACCCTAACACCTAACCCTAACACTAACCCTAACCCTTAACCGAACACGTACCCAAATGGTAAACCTAACCCTAACCCTAACACTAACCCAAACCCGTACTCTAACCCTAAACCTAAACCTAACCCGCACCCTAAACTTAACCCTAACCCTAAGCCAAACCATAACCCTTAACCGTAACCTAACCTAACCCATACATTAACCCTAACACTAACCTTAACCGTAACCCTAACCCGTACCCTAAACCTAAAACTAAACCGTACCCTAACTCCAAACCTAACCCTAACCCATACCCTAACACTAACCCTAATCCTGACCCTGACCCTAAACCTAGCCCTAAGCCTACACTAACCGTACCCTAATCCTAACCCGCACCCTAAAAATACCTCTAACCCATACCCTAACCCTAACCCGTAACCTAAACCTAACCCTAACCCTAAACTTAACCCGTACGCTAACCCTATCCCGTACCCTAAACCTAACCCTAACCCGTATCTTAACCATAAACCTAACCCTAAGCCTAACCCGTGTATTAACCCTAACCCTAACCCTAACACTAACCCTACCCCGTACTCTAAACCTAACCCTAACCCTAATCCGTACCCTAACCCTAACCCTAACCCTTACCCTAACACCAACCCTAACCGTACTCTAACCCTAACCCTAACCCTAACCCTAACGGTACTCTAACCCTAACCCTAACCCTCACCCTAACCCTAACCCGTACTGTAGCCCTAACCCGTACCAAAACCCTAAACCTAACCCGTACCCTAACCCTAACCCTAACTCATACCCTAACCCTAAACCTAACCCTGACCCTAAACCCAAACCTAACCTGTACCCTAAACCTACCCCGTATCCTAACCCTAACCCTAACCCGTACCCTAAACCTAACGCTAACCCTACCACTAACCCTAACCCTAAACCGTAACCTAACCCTAAACCTAACCCTAAACCTAACCCTAACACTAACCCTAAACTGTACTCTAAACCTAACCCTAACCCTAACCCTAACCGTACACAAACCCTAAATCTAACCCTCACCCTGACCCTAACCTGTACTGTAACCATAACCCGTACCATAACCCTAATCCTAACCCGTAACCTAACCGTTACCCTAATTCGTACCCTACCTAACCCTAACCCTGACCCTAACCCTAACCCGTACCCATATCCTAAACCTAACCCATACCCTAACTCATAACCTAACCCTAACCCGTAACCTAAACCTAACCCTAAACCGTACCCTAACCCTAAACCTAACCCTAACCCTGACGCTACACCTACCCTAACCCATACCGCTAAGCCTAACCCTAACCCTAGACCTATCACGTAAACTACACCTATCCCGTACCAAAACCTTAACCCTAACCCGTACATAACCCTAACACTAACTCTAACCCTAACCCTAACCCTAACCCGCACACTAAACCTAACCCTAACCCTAGACCTAACACGTACACTAACCCTATCCCATACCGTAACCTTAACCCTAACCTGTACTGTAACCCTAACACTAACCCTAATCCTAACCCTAACCCTAACACTAACCCGTACACTAACCCTAACACGAACCCTAACCTTAAACCTAACCCATACCCTAACACTCACCCATACCCTAACCCTAACCCTAACATTAACCGTAACCCTGACCCGTACCCTAACCCTAAAACTAACCCGTACCCTAACCCCAACCCTAATCCTAACCCGTACCATAACCCTATCACTATCGCTAACCCTGACACTAAACCTAACCCTAACCTGTACCCTAACCCTAACCTTAACCCTAACCCTTACCTAAACCTAACCCTAACCCGTACCCTAACCCTAACCCGTAACCTAAACCTAACCCTAACCCTAAACTTAACCCGTACGCTAAAGCTAGCCCATACACTAAACCTAACCCTAACCCATAACCTAACCCTAACCATAACCCTAATCGTACACTAAACCTAACCCTAACCCTAACACTAACCCTAACCCGTACTCTAACCCTAAAACTAACCATAGCTCTAATCTTAACCCGTACTATAACCCTAACCCTAACCCTTACGCTAACGCTAACCCTAACCCGTACTCTAACTCTATCCCGTAACCTAACCCTAACTCTAACCCTAACACCTAACCCTAACCCTAAACCTAACCCTTACCCTAACCCGTACCCAAACGGTATACCTAACTCGTAGCCTAACTCTAACCCAAACCCGTACTCTAACCCTAACCCTAACCCTAAACCGCTCCCTAAATTTAACCCTAACCCTAAACATAACCATAAACCTTAACCATACCCTAACCCTAACCTACACCCTAACCCTAACCCTAACTTTAACCGTAACCCTAACCCGTACCCTAACCCTAAAACTACCCATACCCTAACCCCAACCCTAACCGGTACCATAACCCTATCCCTAACCCTAAACCTGACCCTAACCTAACCCTAACCCGTACTCTAACCCTAACCCTAAACTTAATGTGTACACTAACCCTATCCCGTACCCTAAACCTAACCCTAACCCGTACCCTTACCCTAACCCTAACCCTAACCCTATCTGTACACTAACCCTAACCCTAACCTAAAGACTAACCCTAACCCGTACTCTAAACCTACCCCTAACCCTAAACCTAAACCTAACCCGTTCTCTAACCATAACCCTTACCCTGACACTAACACTTACCCTAACCCTAAACCTAAACCGTAAGCTAACCCTAAACGTAACCCTAACCCTTACCCAAACCCTAACCCTAACATGTACCCTAACCCTAACCCTAACCCGCACACTAAACCTAAAACTAACCCGTACCCTAACCCTAACCCGTAACCTAAACCTAACCCTAAACCTAAACATAACCCGTACGCTAACCCTATCTCGTACCCTAAACCTAACCCTAACCCGTACCCTAACCCTAACCCTAATCCTATCCGGACACTAACCGTAACACTAACCCTAACACTAACACTAACCCTAACCCGTATTCTAACCCTAAACCTAACCCTAACCCGGACTATAACCCTAGCCCTAACCCAAATCTAATCCTTACGCTAACCCATACAGTAAACCTAACCCATCCCCTAACCCTAACCCTAACCGAGCCCTGACCCTAACCCTAACGCTAAACCATCCCTAACCCTAACACGTACCCAAACCTAACCCTATCCCTTGAACTAACCCGTACCCAACACTATCCCGTAACCTAACCCTAACACTAACCCGTACCCAAAACCTAACAGTAACCCTAACCAATACCCTAGCGCTAACCCTAACCCTAACCCGTACCCTAACCTAAACCTAACCCTAACCCTAACCATAACCTTTACCCTTACCGAACCCTACTGCATACCCTTACCCTAACCCTAACCTTAACCGTAACCCTGACCCGTACCCTAATCCTAAAACTAACTCGTACCCTAACCCCAAAACTAAACCTAACCCTAACCCTAACCCTAACCCTAACCCTCACCTATACCTAAACCTAACCCTTACCCTAACCCTAACCCATAACCTAAACCTAACCCTAACCCTAAACGTCACCCGTACGCTAACCCTATCCCGTACCCTAAACCTAACCCTAACCCGTACCCTAACCCTAAAGCTAACCCTAACCCTATCCGTACACTAACCCTACCCTAACCCTAAACCTAACACTAACCCTAAACCGTACTCTAACCCTAACCCTAACACTAAACCTATCCCTAACCTGACTCTAACCCTAACCCGTACCCTAACACTAACCCTAACCCTAACCCTAACCCTAACCCTAACCCTAACCCTAACCCTAACTCTAACCCTAACCTAACCCTAACTCTAACCCTAAACCGTACTATATCCCTAACTCTAACCCTAACCCTAACCCTAACCCGAATCTAACCCTATCCTGTAGCCTAACCCTAACTCTAACACGAACCCCTAACCCTAACCCTAACCCTAACCCTTAACCTAACCTGTACCCAAACGGTAAACCTAAACCGTACCCTAACACTAACATAAACTCGTACTCTAACCGTAACCCCAACCCTAACCTTAACCCTAAACCGCACCCTAAACTTAACCTTAATCCTAACACTCACCGTAACCCTTAACAGTACCCTACCCCTAACCCACTCCCTAAACCTAATCCTAACTTTAACAGTAACCCTAACTCATACCCTAACCATAAAACTAACCTATACCTTAACCCCAACCCTAACCCTAACACATGCCCTAACACTAACCCTAACCCTAACCCTGACCCTAAACCTAACCCTAACCCATACACTAACCCTAACCCTAACCTTAACCCGCACCCTAAACCTAACCCTAACCCGTACTCTAACCTTAACCCGTAACCTAAACCTAACCGTAACCCTAAACTTAACTCGTACGCTAAACCTATCCTGTACAGTAAACCTAACCCTAACCCCTAAACTAACCCTAAACCTAACCCTAAGACTAACTGGTACATTAACCCTAACCCTAACCCTAACACTAACCCTACCCCGTACTCTAACCCTAACAATAACCCTAACCTGTACCCTAACCCTAACACTAACCCTTTCCCTAACCCTAACACTAACCGTAACCCGTAACCTAACCCTAACCCTAACCCTACCCCTAACCGTACTGTAACCCTAACCCTATCCCTCACCCTAACCCTAACCAGTACTGTAACCCTAACCCGTAACATAACCCTAACATAACCCGTACCCTAACCCTAACCCTAACTCGTACCCTAAGGCTAACCCTGACCCTAACCCTAACCCGTACCCTAAACCTATCCCGTACCCTAACCCTAAACCTAACCCGTACCCTAACCCTAACCCTAATTCGTACCCTAACCCTAACCCTGACCCTAACCCTAACCCTAACCCGTACCCTAAACCTAACCCATACACTAACCCTAACACTAATACTAACCCTAACCCGAACCCGTACCCTAAACCTAACCCTAACACTTGACCTAACCCGTACCCAACTGTATCCCGTACCCTAACCCTATCCCTAACCCATACCCACACCCTAACAGTAACCCTAACCGATACCCTAGCGCTAACCCTAACCCTAACCCTAAGCCTAACCCGCACCATAAACCTAAACCTAACCCTGACCCTAACCATAACACTTACCCGTACCCTAATCCTAACCCATACCCTAACAGTAACCCTAACCTTAACCGTAACCGTAACCCGTACCCTAAACCTAAAACTAACCCGTATCCTAACCCCAACCCTAACCCTAACCCGTTCCATAACCCTATACATAACCCTAACCCTGACCCTAAACCTAACCCTAACCCGTACCTTAACCCGCACCTAAACCTAAACCTAACCCGTACCCTAAACCTAACCCAGCACCTAAACCTAACCCTACCCTAACCCTAACCGTACTCTAACCAAACCCTAACCCTCAACCTAACACTAACCTGTACTCTAACCCTAACCCGTAACATAACCCTACCCTAACCAGTACTCTAACCCTAACCCTACTTCGTAAGCTAACCTTAACGCTGATCCTAACACTAACCCTAACCCGTAACCTAAACCTAACCCGTACCCTAACCATAAACTTAACCCTATCCAGTACCCATACCCTACACCTAACCCTAACCCTAACTTGTACCCTAACCCTAACCCTAACCCTGACCCTAACCCTAACCCTAACCCGTACCCTAAACTTAACCCGTACCATAACCCTAAGCCTAACCCTAACCCTAACCCTAAACCGTACCATAAAACAAACCCTAACCCTTGACCTAACCCGTAGCCAACCCTCTTCCGTAACCTAATCCTTTCCCTAACCCGTACCCAAACCCTAACATTAACCCTAACCCATACCCTAGCGCTAACCCTAACCCTAACCCTAAGCCTAACCCGCACCCTAAACCTAAACCTAACCCTTAACCTAACCATAACCCTTACACGTACCCTAACCCTAACCCATACCCTACACTAACCCTAATTTTAACTGTAAACCTAACCCGTACCCTAAGTCTAAAAGTAACCCATACCCTAACCCCAAACCTAACCCTTACCCATATCATAAACCTATCCCTAACCCTAACACTGACCCTAAACCTAACCCTAACCCGTACCTTAACCCTAACACGCAACTATACCGAATCCTAACTGGTACCCTTACCCTAGCCCGTAACCTAAACCTAACCCTAACCCTAAACTTAACCCGGACACTAACACAATCCCGTACCCTAAACCTAACCTTAACCCGTACCCCAACCCTAACATATCCCTACCCGACACTAAACCTAACCCTAACCCTAAACCTAACACTAACCCTAAACCGTACTCTAACCCTAACCCTAACTGTAAACCTAACCCTAAACCGAACTCTAACCCTAACCCGTACCCTAACACTAACCCTAACCATAACACTAACCCTAACCCGTACTCTAACCCTAAACCTAACCCTAACTCTAACCCTAACCCGTACTATAACCCTAACCATAACCCTAACACTAACAGTAACCCTACCGGCACCTAAACCTAACACTAAACCATACGCTAACCCTATCTCGTACCCTAAACATAACCCTAACCCATACCCTAACCCTAACCCTATCCCTCTCCGGACACTAACCCTAACACTAACCCTAAAGCTAACACTAACACTAACCCGTACTCTAACCCTAAACCTAAACCTAAACCGGACTATAACCCTAAACCTAAACCTAACCATAAACCTAACATTAACACAGACAGTAAATGTAACCCGTACCCTAACCCTAACCCTAACCCAGCCCTGATCCTAACCCTAACCCTAACCCGTACCCAAAACCTAACAGTAACTCTTACCCATACCCTAACCCTAACCCATACCCTATCACTAACCCTAACCTTAACCGTAACCCTAACCTTTACAGTAACCCTAAAACTAACCTGTACCCTAACCCCAACCCTAAACCTAACCCGTACCATAACCCTATCCCTAACCCAATCCCTGACCCTAAAACTAACCCTAACCCGTACCATTACCCTAACCCACACCTAAACCTAACCCTAACACATACCCTAACCCTAATTCGAAACCTAAACCTAACCCTAACCCTAAACTTAACCCGTACATTAACCCTATTCCGTACCCTAAACCTAACCCTAACCCGTACCCTAACCCACACCCTAACCCTAATCCTATCCGTACGCTAACCCTAACCCTAACACTAACACTAACCCTAACCCGTACTCTAACCCTAACCCTAACCCTAAACCTAACCCTAAACCGTACTCTAACCCTAACCCGTACACTAACACTAACCCTTACCCTAACCCTAAACCTAACCCGTACCATAACCCTAAATGTAACCCTAACCCGTACCCAAACCTTAAACCTAACACGTGCCTAACTCTAACCCTAACCCTAACTGGCACACTAAACCTAAAACTAACCCTAGATATAACACGTACATTAAACCTATCCCTTGCCGTTACCTTAACCCTATCCCGTACCGTAACCCTAACACTAACCCTAACCCTAAACCTAACCCTAACCCTAACCCATACAGTAACCCTAACCCGAACCCTAACCCTCACAATAACCCGTACCCTAAACCTACCCGTAGCCTAACACTAAATCTAACCCTAACCCCTAACCCTAAACCTAACCCTAACCCTTCCCTAACCCGTAACCAAACGGTTAACCTAACCCGTACCCTAACACTAACCCAAATCCGTACTCTAACCCTAACTCTAACTCTAACTCGCAGCCTAAACTTAACCCTTACCCTAACCGAAACCATAACCATTAACCGTAACCTAACCCTAAACCATACCCTAAACCTAACCCTAACCTTAACCATAACCCTAAACTGAACCCTAACACTAAAACTAACACGTAACCTAACCGCAACCCTAACCCTAACCCTTACCCTAACACAAACCCTAACCCTAACCCGTAACATAACCCTAACCCTTACACTAACCCTAAACTTAACCCGCACCCTAAACCTAACCCAAACCCGTACCCTAACCCTAACCCGTAACCTAAACCTAACCCTAACCCTAAACTTAACCCGTACGCTAACCTTATCCCATACCCTAAACCTAACCTTAACCCGTACCCTAACCCTAAACCTAACCCTAAGCCTAAACCGTACATTAAGCCTAACCCTAACCTTAACACTAACCCTACCCCGTACTCTAACATTAACCCTAACCCTAACTCGTACCCTAACTCTAACCCTAACCCTGACCCTAACACTAACCCTAACCCGTACCCTAAACCTAACCCTAAGCTGTACCCTAAACTTAACCCTAACCCTAACCCTATCTGTACACTAATCCTAACCCTAACTCTAACCCTTACCCTAACCCTAACCGTACTCTAACCCTAACCCTAACCCTAAACCTCACCCTAACCCTAACCTGTCTTGTAACCCAAACCCGTACCATAACACTAAACCTAACCTGCAACCTAACCCAACCCTAAATCATACACTAACCCTAACCCTAACCCTGAACCTAAACCTAACCCAAACCCGTACCCTAAACTTAACCCGTATCCTAAACCTAACCCTAACCCGTACCCTAACCCTAACCCTAACCCTAAAGCTAACCCTGACCCTAACCCTTACCCTAACACTAACCCTAACCCTAACACTAACCCTAACCCGTACTCTAACCCTAAACCTAACCCTAACACTAACGCTCACCTATACCTAAACCTAACCCGTACCCTAACCCTAACCCGTACCCTAACCCTAACCCTAACCCTATCCGTCCACTAACCCTTACCCTAACCCTAAACCTAACACTAAACCTAAACCATACTCTAACCCTAAACCTAACCCTAAACCTAACCCTAACCCGAACTCTAACCCTAACCCGTACCCTAACACTAACCCTAACCCTAACACTAACCCTAACCCTAACCCGCACCTAATCTTAACCCTAACCCGTACCCTAACCCCAACCCTAACCTAACCCGTACCCTAACCTTAACCCTAACCCTCACCTATACCTAACCCTTACCCGTACCCTAACCCTAACCCGTACCCTAACCCTAACCCTAACTCTATCCGTACACTAACCCTAACCCTAACGCTAAACCTAACACTAACCCTAAACCATACTCTAACCCTAAACCTAACCCTAAACCTAACCCTAACCCGAACTCTAAACCTACCCCGTACCCTAACACTAACCCTAACCATAACACTAACCCTAAACCGTACTCTAACCCTAAAACTAACCCTACTCTAACCCTGACCCGTACTATTACCCTAACCCTAACACTAACCCTAAACCTAACCCGCACCTAAACTTAATCCTAACCAGTAACCTAACCCTAACACGTAACCTATACATAACCCTAACCCTAAACTTAACCCGTACGCTAACACTATCTCGTACCCTAAAACTAACCCTAACCCGTACCCTATCCCTAACCCTAACCCTATCCGTACACTAACCCTACCCTAACCCTAAAACTAACACTAACGCTAACCCGTACTCTTACCCTAAACCTAACCCTAAACCGGACTATAACCCTAACCCTAACCCTAACCCTAAACCTAACCCTAAACCGTACATAAACCTAACCCGTAACCTAACCTTAACCCTAACCCTAACCCTGACCCTGACCCTAACCCTAAACTGTACCCTAAGCCTAACCCATACCCTAACCCTAACCCTAAACCATCCCTAACCCTACCCGTACACTAAACCTAACCCTATCCCTTGACCTAACCCGTACCCAACCCTATCCTGTAACCTAACCCTAACCCTAACCCGTACCCAAACCCTAACCGTAACCCTAACACATACCCTAGCGCTAACCCTAAACCTAACCCTAAACCTAACCTACACCCTAAACCTAAACCTAAACCTAACACTAACCATAACCCTTACCCGTACCCTAAACCTAACACATACCCTAACCCTAACCCTAACCTTAACCGCAACACTGACCCATACCCTAACCCTAAAAATAACCCGTACCCTAACCCCAACCCTAATCCTAAACAGTACCCTAACCCTAACCCTAACCCTAACCCACACCTATAACTAACCCTAACCTTTAACCTCACCCTAACCCGTAACCTAAACCCAACCTTAACCCTAAACTTAACCCGTATGTTAAACCTATACCGTACCCTAAACCTAACCCTAACCCGTACCCAACCCTAACCCTAACCATAACCCTATCCGTACACTAACCCTAACCCTAACCGTAAACCTAACACTAAACCTAAACTGGACTCTAACCATAACCCTAACACTAAACCTATCCCTAACCCGAACTCTAAACCTAACCCGTACCCTAACACTAATCCTAACCCTAACACTAACCCAACCCGTACTCTAACCCTAAACCTAACCCTAAATCTAACCCTAACCCGTACTATAACCCTAACCCTAACCCTAACCCAAACCAAACTCTAACCCTATCCCGTAGCCTAACCCTAACTCTAACCCTAAGCCCTAACCCTAACTCTAACACTAACCCTTAATCTAACCCGTACCCAAACGGTAAACCTAACTCGTACCCTAACACTAACCCAAACCCGTACTCTAACCCTAACCCTAACCCTAATCCTAAACCGCACCCTAAACTTAACCCTAACACTAACTCTAACCATAACCCTTAACCGTACCCTAACCCTAACCCACTACCTAATCCTATCCTTAACTTTAACCATAACCCTAACCTGTACCCTAACCCTAAAACTAACCTGTACCCTAACATCAACCCTAACCCTAACCCATACCCTAACACTAAACCTAAACCTAACCCTGACCCTAAACCTAACCCTAACTTGTACTCTACCCCTAACCCGTAACCTAAACCTAACCCTAACCCTAAACTTAACCCGTACGCTAACCCTATCCCGTACACTAAACCTAACCCTAATCCATAACCTAACCCTAAACCTAACCCTAAGCCTAACAGGTACATTAACACTAACCCTAACGCTAACACTAACACTACCCCGTACTCTAACACTAACCATAACCTTAAACCTAACCTTAAACCGTACCCTAACCCTAACCCTAACCCTTTCCTAACCCTGACACTAACCCTAACCCATACTCTAACCCTACCCTAAACCTAACCCTACCCCTAACCGTACTCTAACCCTAACCCTAACACTCAACCTAACCCTAACCAGTACTGGAACCCTAACCTGTAACATAATCCTAACCCTAACCTGTACACTAAACCTAACCCTAACTTGTACCCTAACCCTAACCCTGACCCTAACCCTAACCCATACCCTAAACCTAACCCGTACCCTAACCCTAACCCTAAACCTAACCTGTACCCTCAAACTAACACTAAAACTAATTCGTACCCTAAACCTTAACCTATCCCTGCCCCTAACCCTAACCATAAGCCGTACCCTAAACCTAATCCATACCCTAAACCTAACCCTAAACCTAACCCTAACCCTAACCCGTACCCTAAACCTAACCCTAACCCTTGACCTAAACCGTACCCAACCCTACCCCGTATCCTCACCCTAACCCTAACCCGTATCCAAACCCTAACAGTAACCCTAACCCATACCCTAGCGCTAACCCTAACCCTAACCCTAAGCCTAACCCGCACCCTAAACATAAAACAAACCCTGACCCTAACTATAACCCTTACCAGTACCCTAACCCTAACCCATACCCTAACATTAACCATAACCTTAACACTAAACCTAATCCGTACCCTAACCCTAAAACTAACCCGTACCCTAACCCCAACCCTAACCCTAACCCATACACTAACCCTATCCCTAACCCTAACCCTGACCCTAAACCTAACCCTAACCCGTACCCTAATCCTAACCCGCACCTAAACCTAAACCTAACCCGTACCCTAACCCGAACCTGTAACCTAAACCTAACCCTAACCCTAAATTTAACCCGTACACTACCCCTATCCGGAACCCTAAACCTAACACTAACCCATACCCTTACCCTAACCTTAACCCTAACACTATCTGTACACTAACCCTAACACGTACTCTAACCCTAACCCTAATCCTGAACCTAACCCTAACCCGTACTCCAACCCTAACCCGTACTCTAACACTAACCCTTACCCTAACCCTAAACCTAACCCGTACCCTAACCCTAAATGTAACCTTCACCCGTACCCAAACCCTAACCCTAACATGTACCCTAACCCTAACCTTAACCCTAACCCGCACACTAAACCTAACCCTAACCCTAGACCTAACACGTACACTAACCCTTTCCCGTACCATAACCTTAACCCGAACCCGTAACGAAACCCTAACACTAACCCTAACGCTAACCCTAACCCTATCCCTAAACCTTACAATAACCCTAACCCAAACCCTAACCCTAACCCGAACCCTAACCATACCGGTAGCCTAATCCAAATTCTAACCTTAACCCCTAACCCTAACCCTAACCCTAACAATTACCTTAACCCGTACACAAACAGTAAACATAACCCGTACCGTAACACTAACCCAAACCCGTACTCTAACCCTAACCTTAACCCTAACCTAACCTAAACCTAATCCGCACCCTAAGCTTAACCCTAACCATAAACCAAACCATACCCCTTAACCGTAACCTAACCCTAACCCATATCTTAACCCTAACCCTAACCTTAACCGTAACCCTAACCCGTACACTAACCCTAAAACTAACCCGTACCCTAAGCCCAAACCTAACCCTAACCTGTACCCTAACACTAACCCTAACCCTAACCCTGACCCTAAACCTAACCGTAACCCTTACACTAACCCTAACCCGTACCGTAACCCTAACCCTAACCCTAACCCGTACCCTAACACTAACCCTAACCCTAACCCTGACCCTAAACCTAACCCTAACACTAAAACTAACCCTAAACCGTACCCTAACCCGGACCCTAACCCCAACCCTAACCCTAAACCGTACCCTAACACTAACACTAACACTAACCCTGACACGTACCCTAACCTGTACCTTAACCCGTACCCTAAACCCAACCCTCACCCTAACCTGTACCCTAACACTAACCCTAACCCTAACCCTGACCCTAACCCTAACCCTAACCCTAACACTAACCCTAAACCATACCCTAACCCTAACCCTAAACCTAACCCTGACCATAACCCTAACCCTAACCCATACCCTAAGCCTAACTCATACCATAACCCTAACCCTAAACCGTCCCTAACCCTAACCCGTACCCTAAACCTAACCCTATCCCTTGACCTTACCCATACCCAAACCTATCCCGTAACCTAACCCTATCCCAAACCCTAACAGTAACCCTAAACCATACCCTAGCGCTAACCCTAACCCTAACCCTAACCCGCACCCTAAACCTAAACCTAACCCTAACCCTAAACATAACCCTTACCCGTACCCTAACCCTAACCCACACCCTAACCCTAATCCTAACCTTAACTGTAACCCTGGCCCGTACCCTAACCCTAAACTTAACCCGTACCCTAATCTCAACCATAACCCTAACCCGTACCCTAACCCTAACACTAACCCTAACTCTCACCCTAACCCTCACCTATACCTAACCCTAACCCATACCCAACCCTAACCCGCAACCTAAACCTAACCCTAACCCTAAACTTAACCCATTCGCTAACCCTATCTCGTACCCTAAACCTAAACCTAACCCGTACCCTAACCCTAACCCTACCCTAAACCTAACCCTATCCGTACACTAACCATAACCCTAACCCTAAACCGAACACTAACCCTAAACCGTACTCTAACCCTAACCCTAACCCTAAACCTAACCCTAACTGGACTCTAAGCCTTCTCGTACCCTAAAACTAACCCTATCCCTATCACTAACCCTAACCCGTACTCTAACCCTAAATCTAACCCTAACTCTAACCCTAACCCGCACACTAAACCTAAACCTAACCCTAACCCTAAACATAACCCTTACCCGTACCCTAACCCTAAACCATACCCTAACCCTAACCCTAACCCTAACCCTAACCATAACCCGAACACGTACCCTAACCCTAACCCGTAACCTAAATCTAACCCTAACCCTAAATTTAACCCGTACACAAACCCTATCCCATACCCTAAACCTAACTCTAACCCATACCCTAAGAATAACCTAACCCTAACCCTATCCGTACACTAACCCTAACCCTAACCCTAACACTAACCATAACCCGTACTCTAACTCTACCCTAAACCTAAACCTAACCCTAACCCGTAAACTAACACTAACCCTTACCCTAACCCTAAAACTAACCTGTACCCTAATCCTAAACGTAACCCTAACCCGTACCCAAACCCTAACCCTAACACGTACCTTAACCGTAACCGTAACCCTAATCCTAACCCGCACACTAAACCTAACCCTAACCCTAGACCTAACACGTACACTAACCCTATCCCGTACTGTAACCTTAACCCTAACCCGTACCGTCACCCTAACACTAATCCTAACCCTAAACCTAACCCTAACCCTAACCCTAACCCGTACACTAACCCTAACCCGAACCCTAACCCTAACCCTAACCCGTACCATAACCTTACCCGTGGCCTAACCCTAACCCTACCCTTAACCCCTAACCCTAACCCTAACCCTTACCCTAACCCGTACCCAAACAGAAACCTAACCCATATCCTAAAACTAAAGCAAAACCGCACTCTAAACCTAACCCTAACCCTAACCCTAATGCGCACCCTAAACTTAACCCTAACCCTATCCCAAACCATAAACCTTAACCGTTACCTAAACCTAACCCATAACCTAAGACTAACCTTAACCTTAACCATAACCCTAACCCGGACCCTAGCCCTAAAACTAATCCGTACCCTAACCACAACCCTAACCCTATCCCGTAACCTAACACTAAGCCTAACCCTAAACCTGACCCTAAACCTAACCGTAACCCTTACACTAACCCTAACCCTAAACCTAACCTGCACCCTAAACCTAACCCTAACCCGTACCCTAACACTAACCCATAAACTAAACCTAATCCTAACCCTAAACTTAACCCGTACGCTAACCCTATCCCGTACACTAAACCTAACCCTAACCCTTATCCTAACCCTAAACCTAAACCTAATCCTAACTCGTACATTAACCCTAACCCTAAACCTAACACTAACCCTACCCCGTACTCTAAACCTAACCCTAACCCTCACCCTAACACTAACCCGTACTGTAATCCTAATGCGTACCATAACCCTAACCCTATCCCTAACCCTAACCCTAACCCTAACCCTTGACCTAACCCGTATCCAAAACTATCCCGTACCCTAACCCTAACCCTACCCGTACCCAAAGCCTAACAGCAAACCTAACCCATACCATAGCGCTAACCCTAACACTAACCCTAACCTGCACCCTAAACCTAAACCTAACCCTCACCCTAACCATAACCCTTTCCGTACCCTAAACCTAACCCATATCCTAACCCTAACACTCGCCTTAACCGTAAACCTGACCCGTACCCTAACCCTAAAACTAACCAGTACCCTAACACCAACCCTAACCCTAACCCGTACCATAACCCTATGCCTAACCCTAACCCTGACCCTAAACCGAAACCTAACCCTAACCCTAACCCTAACCCTAACCCGCACCTAAACCTAACCCTAACCTGTACCCTAAACCTAACCCGTAACCTAAACCTAACCCTAACACTAAACTTTACCCGTACACTAACCCTATCCCGTACCCTAAAACTAACCCTAACCCGTACCATAAACCTAACTCTAACCCTATCCCTATCCGAACACTAACCCTAACCCTAACCCTAACACTAACACTAACCCTAACCCGTACTCTAACCCTATCCCTAACCCTAAACCTAACGCTAACCCGTACTCTAACCCTAACCGTACCCTAACACTAACCCTAACCATAACACTAAACCTAACCCATACTCTAAACCTATACCTCACCCTAACTCAAAACCTAACCCGTACTATAACCCTAAACCTAACCCTAACCCTAACCCTAACCCGTACAGTAACCCTAACCCGTACCCTAACCCTAACCCTAAATCTAATCCTAAACCTAACCCTAACCCTGACCCTAAACCTAACGCTAAATCTTTCCCTAAACCTAAACCGTAACTTAACCCTAACCCTAAACCTAACCATTACCCAAACCTAAACATAATGCTAACCCGTACCCAAACCCTAAACCTAACACGTACCCTAACCCTAACCCGCACACTAAACCTAACCCTAACCCTAGACCTAACATGTAGTCTAACTCTATCCTGTAACCTAACCTTAACCCTAACCCGTACCGTAACCCTCACACTAACCCTAAACCTAACCCTAACCGTAACTCTAACCCTAACCCATACACTAAACCTAACCTGAACCCTAACCCTAACCCTAACACGTACCCTAACCCTACCCGTACCCAAATGGTAAACCTAACCCGTACCCTAACACTAACCCAAACCCGTACTTTAACCCTAACCCTAACCCTAACCCGCACCCTAAACTTAACCCTAACCCTAACCAAAACCATAACCCTTCACCATACCCTAACCCTAACCCATACCCTACAATAACCCTAACCTTAACCGTAACCCTAACCCGTACCCTAACCTAAACCGTATCCTAAACCTAACCCTAACTCTAACCCGTACCATAACCCTATTTCTAACCCTAACTCATACCCTAACCCTAAGCCTAACCTGGACCCTAACCCTAACCCGTACCCTAAACCTAACCCATACCCTAACCCTAACCCTAAACCTAACCCTAACCCTAACCCGTACCCTAAACCTAACCCTAACCTTTGACCTAACCCGTACCCAACCCTATCTCGTACCCTAAACCTAACCCTAACACGTACCCAAACACTAACAGTAACGCTATCCCATAGCCTAGAGCTAACCCTAACCCTAACCCTAAGCCTAACCCGCACCCTAAACCTAAATGTAACCCTAACACTAACCATAACCCTTTGCCGTACCCTAACCCTAACCCATACGTAACACTAACCCTTACTTTAAAAGTAACGCTAACCCGTACCCTAACCCTAAAACTAACCCGTACCCTAACACCAAACCTAACCCTAACACGTAGCATGACCCTATCCCTAACCATAACCCTGACCCTAAACCTAACCCTAACTAGTACCCTAACCCTAACCCGCACATAAACCTAAGCCTAACCCGTACCCTAACACTAACCCATAACCTAAACTGACCATAACCCTAAACTTAACGCGTACACTAACCCTATCCCGTACCCTAAACCTAACCCTAACCCGTACCCTAACCCTAACCCTAACCCTATCTGTACACTAACACTAACCCTAACACTAACACTAACCTAACCTGTACTCTAAACCTAACCCTAACCCTAAAACTAACCCTAACCCGTACCCTAACCCTAAAACTAACCCGTACCCTAACACTAACCCTAACCATAACCCTGACCCTAAACCTAAACCGAACCCTTACACTAACCCTAACCCTAACCCAAACCCGCACCCAAAACCTAAACCTAACCATAACCCTAACCATAACCCTTACCCTTACCCTAAACCTAACCCATACCTTAACCCTAACCCTAACCCTAACCCGCACCTAAACCTAAACCTAACCTGTTCCCTAACCCTAACCCGTAACCTAAACCTAAGCCTAACCCTAAACTTAACCCGTACGCTATCCTAACCCGTATCCTAAACCTAAACCTAACCCGTACCCTAACCCTAACCCGTAACCTTAAACTAACCCTTACCCTTAACTTAACCCATACCTAACCCTATCCCGTACCCTGAACCTAACACTAAACAGTATTCTAAGCCTAAACCTAAACCTAAGCCTAACCCGTACATTAACCCTAACCCTAACACTAACCCTACCCCGTACTCTAAACCTAACCCTAACCCTAACCCTAACCTTAACCCGTACACTAACCCTAACCCTAAACCTAACCTAACACTAACCCTAACCCGTACTCTAACACTAACCCTAACCCTAAAAATACTCTAACCGTAACCCTAAACCTCACCCTAACCCTAATCCGTACTGTAACCCTAACCCGTACCCTAACCCTAACCCTAACTTGTACCCTAACCCTAACCCTAACTTGTACCCTAACCCTAACACTAACCCTGACCCTAACACTAACCGTAACTCGTAACCTAAACCTAAACCATACTCTAACCCTAATCCTAACCCTAACCCGTACCCTAAACCTAACGCTAACCCTAACTCGTACCCTACCCCTAACCCTAACCCTACCCTAACCTTAACCCTAACCCGTACCCTAAGCCTAACCCATACCCTAACACTAACCCTAAACCTAACCCTAACCCGTACACTAAACCTAACCTTAGCCCTTGACCTAACCCGTGCCCAACCCTAACAGTAACCCTAACCCATAACCTAGCACTAACCCTAACCCAAACTCTAACCCGCACCGTAAACCTAAACCTAATCCTAACCCTAACCATAACCCTTACCCGTACCCTAACCGTAACCCATATCCTAACCCTAAGCCTAACCTTAACTGTAACCCTGACCCGTACCCTAACCCTAAAACTAACCTGTACCCTAACCCCAAACCTAACCCTAACCCGTACCAAAACCCTATCCCTAACCATAACCCTGACCCTAAACCTAACGCTAACCCAAACCCTAACCCTAACCCTAACACTAACCCGCACTTAAACCTAACCCTATCCGTACACTAACCCTATCCGTACACTAACCCTTAAGCTAACCCTAACACCAACACTAACCCTAACCCGGACTCTAACTCTAACCCTAACCCAAAACCTAACCCTAACACTAACCCTAATCCGTACTCTAACCCTAAACCTAACCCTAACTCTAACCCTAACCCGTACTATAACGCTAACCCTAACCCTAACCATAACCATATCCCTAGCACGTACACTAACCCTAAACCGTACCCTAACCCTAACGCTAACCCTGACATAACCCTAACCCTAACCCGTACGCTAACCCTAAACCATACCCTAACCCTAAACCTAAACCTAACCCGTACCCTAACCCTAAACGTAACGCTAACCTGTTCCCAAACCCTTACCCTAACACATACCCTAACCCTAACCCTAACCCGCACACTAAACCTAAAGCTAACCCTAGAACTAACAAGTACACTAACCCTATCCCATACCCCAACCTTAACCCTAACCCGTATCGTAACCCTAACACTAACCCTAACCCTAACCCTAAACCTTAACCGTACAGTAAACCTAACCCGATCCCTAACCCAAACCCTAACCCGTACCCTAACCCTCCCCATAGCCTAATCCTAACTCTAACCCTAACCCCTAACCCTAACCCCAACCCTTACCCTAAACTGTACCCAAACGGTAAACCTAACCTTTACCCTAACACTAACCCCAACCCGTGTTCTAACCCTAACCCTAAACCTAAACCTAACCCTAACCCGCACCCTTAACTTAACCCGAACCCTAACCCTCACCAAAACCCTTAACCAAAATCTAACCCTAACCCATTCCCTAACCCTAACCCTAACCTTAAATGTAACCCTAACCCGTACCCTAACCCTAAAACTAACCCATACCCTAACCCGAACCCTAACCCTAACCCATACCCTAACACTAAACCTAACCCTAACCCTGACCCTAAACCTAACCCTAACCCTTACACTAATCCTAAACCTAACGCTAATCCGCACCCTAAACCTAACCCTAACCCGTACCCTAACCCTAACCCGTAACCTAAACCTAACCCTAACCCTAAACTTAACCCGTACGCTAACCCTATCCCGTACCCTAAAGCTAAACCTAACCCTTATCCTAAATCTAAACCTAACGCTAAGCCGTACCATAACCCTATCCCTAACCCTAACCCTGACCCTAAACCTAAACCTAACCCAAAGCCTAACCCTAACCCTAACCCTAACCCTAACCCGCACCTAAACATAACCCTAACCCGTTCCCTAACCCAAACCCGTAAACTAAACCTAACCCTAACCCTAAACTTAACCCGTATGCTAATCTTATTCCGTATCCTAAACCTAACACTAACCCGTACCCTAACCCTAACCCTAACCCTAACCCTATCCGTACACTAACCTTAACCTTAACCCTAACACTACCACTAACTCTAACACGTACTCTAACCCTAAACCTAACACTAAACCTAACCCTAACACTAACCCTAACCCGTACTCTAACCCTAACCCTTACTATAACGCTAACCCTAACCCTAACCCTAACCATAACCCTAACCCGTACAGTAACCCTAAAGCGTACCGTAACCCTAACCCTAACCCTAACCCTGACGCTAACCCTAACCCTAAACCGTACCCTAAACCTAACCGTAACCCTTGACTTAACCGGTACCCAAGCCTATCCCGTAACCTAATCCTAACCCTAACCCGTACCAAAACCCTGACCGTAACCCTAACCCATAGCCTAGCACTAAGCCTAACCCTAACCCTAAACCACACCCTAAACCTAAAACTAACCCTAACCAAAACCCTTACCCGTACCCTAAACACTAACCCATACCCTAACCCTAAACCTAACCTTAACCGTAACCATGACACGTACCCTAACCCTAAAACTAACCCGTACCCTAACCCTAATCCTAACCCTAACGCTCACCTAAACCTAACCCTAACCCGTACCCTAACCCTAAACCGTAACCTAAACCTAACCCTAAACCTAAATTTAACCCGTACGCTAACCAAAGCCCGTACCCTAAACCTAACACTAACCTGTACCCTAACCCTAACCCTAACCCTAACTCTAACCCGTACCCTAACCCTAACCCTTTCCCTAACCTTAACACTAACCCTAAAACGTACTCTAACCCTAACCCTAACCCTAGGCTTAACCGTACTCTAACCCTAACCCTAACCCTCAACCTAACCCTAACCCGTACTGTAACCCTAACCCGTAACATAACCCTAACCCTAACCCGTACCCCAACCCTAACCCTAACCCGTCCCATAACCCTATCCCTAACCCTAACCCTGACCCTAACACTAACCATAAAACGTACACTAAACGTAATCCTAACCTAACTCGTTCCCGAACCCTAACCCTAACCCTTACCCTAACCCTAACCCTAACCCGAATCCTAAACTTAACCCATACCCTAACCCTAACCCGAAACCTAACCCTAACCATAAACCATACCCTAAAACTAACCCTAACCCTTGACCTAACCCGTACCCAAACCTATCCTGTAACCTAACCCTAACCCTAACCCGTACCAAAACCCTAACCGTAACCCTAACCCATAGCCAAGCACTAACCCTAACCCTAACCCTAAACCGCACCCTAAACCTAAAGCTAACCCTAACCCTAACCCGTACCCGAAAGCTAACCCTAACCCTTGACCTAACCCTTACCAACCCTATCCCGTAACCTATCCCTAACCCTAACCCGTACCCAAACACTAACAGTAACCCTAACCCATAACATAGCACTAACCCTAACCCTAACCCTAACCCTAACCATAACCCTAACCCGTAGAGTAACTCTAACCGGTACCCTAACCCTAAACCTAACCCTGACCTAATCCTAACCCGTACCCTAACCCAAAACCGTACCCTAACTCTAACCCTAAACCTATCCCGTACCCTAACCCTAAATGTAATGCTAACCCGTAACCAAACCCTAACACTAACACGTACCCTTACCCTAACCCTAAACCGCACACTAAACCTAAACCTAACCCTAGACCTAATAAGTACACTAACCCTATCCCATACCCCAAACTTAACCCTAACCCATATCGTAACCCTAACACTAACCCTAACCCTAAACCTAACCCTAACCCGTTCACTAACCCTAACCCGAACCCTAACCTTAACCCTAACCCGTACCCTAACCTTACCCGTAGCCTAACCCTATCTATAACCCTAAACCCTAACCCTAAAACTAACCCTTCGCTAACCCATACACAAAAGGTAAACCACACCCGTACCTTAACACTAACCCAAACCCGTACTCTAACCCTAACCCTAACCCTAAAACTAACCCTAACCCGCACCCTAACTTAACATGAACCCTAACCGAAACCATAACCCTAAACCGTAACCTAACCCAAACCCATACCCTAACCCTAACCCTAACCTTAACCATAACCCTAACCTGTACCCTAACCCTAAAACTAACCCGTACCCTAACACCAAACCTAACACTAACGCGTACCCTAACCCCAACCCTAACCCTAATCCGTACCCTAACTCTAACCCTAACCCTAACCCTGACCCTAAACCTAACCCTAACCCTTACACTAATCCTAAACCTAACCCTAACCCACACCCTAACCCGTACCCTAACCCTAACCCGTAACCTTAACCTAACCCTAACCCTAAACTTAACCTGTACGCTAACCCTATCCCGTACCCTGAACCTAACCCTAACCCGTATTCTAACCCTAAACCTAAACCTAAGCCTAACCCGTACATTAACACTAACTCTAACCCTAACACTAACCCTACCCGTACTCTAAACCTAACCCTAACCCTAACCCTAACCCGTACACTAACCCTAACCCTAAACCTAACCTAACACTAACCCAAACCAGTACTCTAACCCTAAACTTAACCCTAACCATACTCTAACCGTAACCCTAACCCTCACACTAACCCTAACCCGTACTGTAACCCTAACCCATACCATAACACTAACCTTAACCCGCACCCTAACCCTAACCCTAACCCTGACCCTAACACTAACCGTAACCTGTACCCTAAACCTAAACCGTACTCTAACCGTAATCCTAACTCTAACCCGTACCCTAAACCTAACCCTAACCCTAACTCGTACCCTACCCCTAACCCTAAGCCTACACTAACCTTAACCCTAACCCGTACCCTAAGCCTAACCCATACCCTAACACTAACCCTAAACCTAACCCTAACCCTAACCCGTACCCTAAACCTAACCCTAGCCTTTGACCTAACCCGTACCAAACCCTAACAGTAACCCTAAACCATTACCTAGCACTAACCTTAACCCAAACCCTAACCCGCACCCTAAACCTAAACCTAACCCTAACCCTAACCATAACCCTTACCCGTACCCTAACCGTAACCCATATCCTAACCCTAACCCTAACCTTAACTGTAACCCTGACCTGTACCCTAACCCTAAAACTAACCTGTACCCTAACCCCAAACCTAACCCTAACCCGTACCATAACCCTATCCCTAACCATAACCCTGACCCTAAACCTAACGCTAACCCAAACCCTAACCCTAACCCTAAACCTAATCCGCACCTGAACCTAACCCTAAACCTAACCTGTTCCCTAACCCTAACCCTAACACTATCTGTACACTAACCCTAACCATAACCCTAACACAAACACTAACCCTAACCCGTACTCTAACCCTAAACCTAAACCTAACTCTAACCCTAACCCGTACTATAACGCTAACCCTAACCCTAACCCTAACCATAACCATAACCCTAACCCATACAGTAACCCTAAACCGTACCCTAACCCTAATGCTAACCCTGACCTAACCCTAACCCTAACCCGTACCCTAACCCTAAACCGTACCCTAACCCTAACCCTAAACCTAACCCGTACCCTAACCCTAAACGTAACGCTAACCCGTACCCAAACCCTAAACCTAACACATACCCTAAACCTAACCCTAATCCGCACACTAAACCTAAACCTAACCCTAGACCTAACACGTACATTAACCCAATCCCATACCCCAAACTTAACCATAACCCGTATCGTAACCCTAACACTAACCCTAACCCTAACCCTAAACCTAAACCGTACACTAACCCTAACCCGATCCCTAACCCTAGCCCTAACCCGTACCCTAACCCTACCCATAGCCTAATCCTAACTCTAACCCTAACCCCTAAACCTAACCCTAACCCTTACGCTAACCCGTACCCAAACGGTAAACCTAACCCGTACCCTAACACTAACACAAACCCGTGTTCTAACCCTAACCCTAAACCTAAACCTAACCCTAACCTCCCCCCTAAACTTTACCTGATTCCTAACCCAAACCAAAACCCTTAACCGTAATCTAACCCTAACCCATGCCCTAACTCTAACCCTAACCTTAACCGTAACCCTAACCCGTACCCTAACCCTAAAACTAACCCGTACCCTAACCCGAACCCTAACCCTAACCCGTACCCTAACACTAAACCTAATCCTAACCCTGACCCTAAACCTAACCCATACCCTAACCCTAACCCTAACCCTAACCATAACACTAACCCTACAATATACTCTAACCCTAACACAAATCCTAACCCTAACCCGTATCCTAACCCTAACCCTAACCCTAACCCTAACACTAACCCTACCCAGTACTCTAACCCTAACCCTAACCCTAACCCTAACCCTAACCGTACTCTAAACTTAACACTAACTCTCACCCTAACCCTAAACGTACTATAACCCTAACACGTACAATAACCCTAACCAAACCCGAAACTTAACGGTAACCCTGACCCGTACCCTAACGCTATCACTAACGCTAACCCTGACCCTAAACCTAACCCTAACCCTTACACTAATCCTAACCCTAACCCTAACCCGCACCCAAAACCTAACCCTAACCCGAACCCAAACCCTAACCCGTGACCTAAACCTAACCATAACCCTAAACTTAACCCGTACGCTAACCCTATCCTGTACCCGAAACCTAACCCTAACCCGTACCCTAACCCTAACCCGAAACCTAACCCTAACCGTACTCTAACCCTCACACTAACCCTCACTCTAACCCTAACCGTAATGTAACCCTAACCCGTAACATAACCCCAACCCTAACCCTAATCCGTACCCTAAACCTAACCCTACCCCACACCTAAACCGAACCCTAACCCATAACCTAAGCCTAACCCTAACCCTAATCTTAACCCGTACACTAACCCTATCCCGTACCCTTAACCTAACCCTAAACCAAACTTAACCCTAAACCTAACCCTAAGCCTAACCCATACTTTAACCCTAACCCTAACCCTAACACTAACTCTAACCCTAACCCGTACCCTAACACTAACCCTAACCCTAACCCTGACCCTAAACCTAACCCTAACCCTTACACTAATCCTAACCCTAACCCTAACCCGCACCCAAAACCTAACCCTAACCCGAACCCTAACCCTAACCCGTGACCTAAACCTAACCATAACCCTAAACTTAACCCGTACGCTAACCCTATCCCGTACCCGAAACCTAACCCTAACCCGTATCCTAACCCTAAACCTAACCCTAAGCCTAAACCGTACATTAACCCCAAACCTAACCCTAACACTAACCCTACCCCGTACTCTAACCCTAACCCTAAACCTAACACTAATCATACACCGTACTCTAACCCTAAACCTAACCCTAACCCTAACCCGTACCCTAATCCTAACCCTAACACTAACCCTACCCCGTACTCTAACCCTAACCCTAAACCTAACACTAATCATACACCGTACTCTAACCCTAAACCTAACCCTAACCCAAACCCGTACCCTAACCCTAACCCTAACACTAAACCTAACCTGTACTCTAACCCTAACCCTAACCCTAACCCTAACCCTAACCGAACTCTAAACGTAACCCTATCCCTCACCCTAACCCTAACCCATACTGTAACCCTAACCGGTACCATAACTCTAACCCTAACCCATACCCTAAACCTAACCCTAACTCGTACCCTAAACCTAACCCTATCCATGACCATAACCCTAACCCTAACTGGTACCCTAAACCTAACCCTTACTTTAAACCTAACCCTAAACCTTACCCTTACCCAAACCTAAACCTAACCCTAACTCGTACCCTAAACCTACCCTAACCGTGACCCTAACCCTAACCCTAACCCATACCCTAAGCATAACCCATACCTTAAACCTAAACCTAACCCTAACCCGAACCATAAACGTAACCCTAACCCTCTACATAACCCATACCCAAACCTATCCCGTACACTAACACTAACCCTAACACGTACGCATACCCTAACAGTAACCCTAACCCATACCCTAGCGCTAACCCTAACCCTAACCCTAACCCGGACCCTAAACCTAACCCTAAACCTGACCCTAAAACTAACCCTATCCCGTACCCTAAACCTAAACCATACACGAACCCTAACCCTAAACCTAACCCATACCCTAACACTAAACGTAAACCTAGCCCGAACCCAAGCACTAACCCGGACCTTTACATTAACCCTAACCCATACCCTAACCCTACCCGTAGCCTAATGTTAACTCTAACCCTAAACCCTAACCCTAAGCCTAACCCTAACCCTTACCCGAACCCGTACCCATAAGGTAAACCTAACCCGTACCCTAACACTAACCGAAACACGTACTCTAACCCTAACCCTAACCCAAACCCGCACCGTTAACTTAACCATAACCCTAACCCAAACCATAACCCTTAACCGTAACCTAACCCTAACCCATAACCTAACCCTAACCCTAACCTTAAACATAACCCTAACCCGTAACTTAACCCTAAAACTAACCTATACCCTAACCCCAACCCTAACCCTAACCCGTACCCTAACAATAACCCTAACCCTAAACCTGACACTAAACCTAACCCTAACACTTACACTAACCCTAACACTAACCCTAACCCGCACCCTAAACCTAACCCTAACCCGTACCATAACCCTAACCCGTAACATAAACCTAACCCTAACCTTAAACTTAACCCGTACGCTAACCCTATCCCGGACCCTAAACCTAACCCTAACCCGTATCCTAAACCTGAACCTAAACCTAAGCCTAATCTGTACATTAACCCTAACCCTAACCCTAATACTAACCCTACGCCTTTCCAACTCTAACCCTAAAGCTAACACTAACCCGTACACTAACCCTAACCCTAAACCTAAACCTAACCTTAACGCTAACCCTAACACTAACTCTAACCTGTATTCTAACTCTAATCCTAACCCTAACCAGTACACTAACCCTAACCCTAACCCTAAACCGCACCCTAAACCTAAACCTAATCCGTACCCTCACCCTAACCCGTAACCTAAACCTAACACCAACCCTAAACTTAACCAGTACGCTAACCCTATCCCTTACCCTAAACCTAACCCTAACACGTAAACTAACCCTAAACCTAACCCTAAGCCTAACCTGTACATTAACCCTAATCTTAACCCTAACACTAACCCTACCCCGTACCCTAACCCTAACCCTAACCATAACCCTAACCCGTACCCTAACACTAACCCTAACCCTAACACTAACCCTAACCCGTACTCTAAACCTAACCCTAACCCTAACACTAACCCTACCCCGTACTCTTACAATAACCCTAAACCTAACCCGTACCCTAACCCTAACCCTAAACCTAACCCTAACACTAACCTTAAACTGTACTGTATCCCTAACCCTAACCCTAAACCTAACCGTATTCTAACCCTAACCCTAACCCTTAAGCGTAACCCTAACCCGTAGTGTAACCCTAACCCATACCATAACCCTAAACCTAACCCATATCCTAAACCTAACCCTAATTCGTACCCTAACCCTAAACCTGACCCTAACCCTAACCCTAACCCGTATCCTAAACCTAACCCATACCCTAACTCTAAACCTAACCCTAACCCGTACCCTATCCCTAACCCTAACCCTGACCCTAACCCTAACCCTAACCCGTACCCTAAGCCTAACCCATACCCTAAACCTAAACCGAATCCTAATCCTAACCCTAAACCGTAACCTGAACCTAACACTAACCCTTAACCTAACCCGTAACCTAACCCTAACCCTATCCCATACCCAAACACTAACAGTAACCCTAAACCATACCTTAGCGCTAACACTAACCCTAACCCTAACCCTAACCATTACCTGTACCCTAACCCTAAACCTAACCATTACCCGTACCTAACCCTATCCCATACCCTAACCCTAACCCTAAACTTAACCGTAACACTGACCCGTACCCTAAACCTAAAATTAACCCGTAACCTAACGACAACCCTAACCCTAACCTGTAACCTAACCCTAACCCTAACCCTAACCCATACCAAAGCAAACCCTAACCCATAACCTACGCCTAAACCTAACCCTAAACTTAACCGTACGCTAACCCTATCCCGTACCCTAAACCTAACCCTAACCCGTACCCTAACCCTAACCCTAACCCTAACCCTAACCCTAACTCTAAACCTAACCCGTACCCTAACCCTAACCCTAACCCTAACCCTGACCGTAACACTAACCCTACCACGTATTCTAACCCTAACACAAATCCTAACCCTAACCCGTACCTTAACCCTAACCCTAACACGAACCCTAACCAGTACTCTAACCCTAACCCTAACCCTAACCCTAACCCTAACCCTAACCGTACTCTAACCTTAACACTAACCCTCACCCTAACCCTAAACGTACTGTAACCCTAACACGTACAATAACCATAACCAAACCCTAAACTTAACCGTAACCCTGACCCGTACCCTAACGCTATCACTAACGCAAACCCTAACCCTAAACCTAACCCTAACCCGTACCCTAACCCTAAATCTACCCTCACCTAAAACTAACCCTAACCCGTACCCTAACCCTAACCCGAAACCTAACCCTAACCGTACTCTAACCCTAATACTAACCCTCACTCTAACCCTAACCGTACTGTAACCCTAACCCGTACCATAACCCCAACCCTAACCCTAACCCGTACCCTAAACCTAACCCTAACCCACAACTAAACCAAACCTTAACCCGTAACCTAAGCCTAACCCAAACCCTAATCTTAACCCGTACACTAACCCTATCCCGTACCCTTAACCTAACCCTAAACCGTAACCTAACCCTAAACCTAACCCTAAGCCTAACCCGTACATTAAACCTAACCCTAACACTAACACTGACCCTACCCCGTACTCTAACCCTAACCCTAACTCTAACCCTAACCTGTACCCTAACCCTAACCCTAACACTAACCCTACCCCGTACTCTAACCATAACCCACCCCTAACCCTAACCCGTACCATAACCATAACCCGAACCCTAACCCTTACCCTAACCCTCACCTAACCCTCACCCTAACCCTAACCAATTCTCTAACCCTAACCCGTACCATAACCCTAACCCTTACCCTAACTTAACCATAACCCTGACCCGTACCCTAACCCTAAAACTAACCCGTACCCGAACCCCAACCCTAACCCTAACCTGTACCCTAACCCTATCCCTAACGCTAACCCTGACCTAAACCTAACCCTAACCCGTACCCTAACCCTAACCCGTAACCTTAACCTAAACCTAACATTAAACTTAACCCGTACACTAACCCTATCCCGTACCCTAAACCTAACCCTATCCCGTACCCTAACCCTAACCCTAAACCTAACCCTAACCCGTACCCTAAACCTAACCCGTAACCTAAACCTATACGTAAACCTAAACTTAACCCGTACGCTAACCCTATCCCATACCATAAACCTAACCCTAACCCGTACCCTAACCCCATCCCTAACCCTAACCTGTACCCTAACCCTATCCCTAACACTAACCCTGACCCTAAACCTAACCCTAACTCGTACCCTAACCCTAACCCTCAACTAACCTAAACCTAACCCGTACCCTAAACCTAACCCGTAACCTAAACCTAAACTTAACCCTAAATTTAACCCATATGCTAACCCTATCCTGTACCCTACACTTAACCCTAAACCATACTCTAACCCTATCCCGTAGCCTAACACTAACTCTAACCCTAATCCCTAACCCTAAGCCTAACCCTTAACCTAACCCGTACCCAAACGGTAAAACTACCCGTACCCTAACAGTAACCCAAACTAGTACTCTAACCCTAACCCTAACCCTAACCCAAACCCTAACCCTAAACCGCACCCTAAACTTAACCCTAACCCTAACCATAACCATAACCCTTAACCGTACATAATCGTAACCCTAACTCATACCCTAACCCTAACACTGACCCTATCCCTAACCCGTAACCTAATCCTAACCCGTACCCTAACCCTAAAACTAACCCTATCCGTACTCTAACCCTAACCCTAACCCGTACTATAACCCTAACCCTAACTCTAACCCTAACCCGTACACTAACCCTAAACCTAACCCTAACACTAACCCTACCCTGTACTCTAACCCTAACCCTAACACTAACCGTAACCCTAACCCATGCCCTAAACCTAGCCCTAACCCTAACTCGTTCCCTAATCCTTACCCTGACCCTAACCCTAACCCAAACCCATACCTAAACCTAACCCATACCCTAACTATAAACCTAACCCTAACCCTAACGCCATCCCGCACCCTAAACCTAACCTTAACCCTTGTCCTATCCCGTACCCAACCCTAACTCCTACCCTAACACGTACCCAAACCCTAACAGTAACCCTAACCCATACCCTAGCGCTAACCCTAACCCTAACCCTAAGCCTAAACCGCACCCTAAACCTAAACCTAACCGTAACCCTAACCATAACCCTTACCCGTACCCTAACCCTAACCCGTAACCTAACACTAACCCTAAACTGACCCTGACCCTAAACCTAACCCTAATCCGTACCCTAAGCCTAACCCGCACCTAAACCTAACCCTAACCCGTACCCTAACCCTAACCGGTAACCTAACCTAAACCTAACCCTAAACTTATCCTGTACACTAACCTTATCCCGTACCCTAAACCTAACCCTAACCTGTACCCTAAACCTAACCCTAACCCTAACCCTATCTGTACACTAACCCTAACCCTAACACTAACACTAACCCTAACCCATACTCTAAACTTAAACCTAACCATAAAGCTAACCTTAACCCGTACTCTAACCCTAACCCGTACCGTAACACTAACCCTTACCCTAACCCTAAACCTAGCACGTACCCTAACCCTAAAAGTAATCCTAACCCGTACCCAAACCATAACCCTAACACGTACCCGAAACCTAACCCTAAACTGCACACTAAAACTAACCCTAACCCTAGACCTAACACGTACACTAAACCTATCCCGTACCGTAACCTTAACCCTAACCCATACCGTAACCCTAACACTAACCCTAAACCTAACCCTAACCCTAACCCTAACTTTAACACGTAGACTAACCCTAACCCGAACCCTAACCCTAACCCTTACCCTAAACGTACCCTAACCCTAACCCTAACCCTAACACTAACCCTAACCCGTACTCTAACTTAACCCTAAACCTAAACATAACCCTTCCCATACTCTAACCCTAACCCTAACTCTAACACTGACCATAACCCTAACACTACCCGTAACCCGTATTCTAACCCTAACCCTAACCCTAAACCTAACCCTAACCGGTACTCTAACCCTATCCCGTACCCTAACACTAACCCTTACCCTAAACCTAAACCTAACCCGTACCCTTACCCTAAACGTAACCCTAACCTGTACCCTAACCCTAACCCTAACACGTACACTAACCCTAACCCTGACCCTAAACCTAACCCTAACCCGTACCCTAACCCTAACCCGCACCTAAACCTAACCCTAAACCATACCCTAACTCTAACTCATAACCTAAACCTAACCCTAAACCTAAACTTAACCCGTACACTCACCCTATCCCGTACCCTTTACCTAACCCTAACCCATTACCTCACCCTAACCCTAACCCTAACCCTATCCGTAAACTAACCCTAACCCTAACCCTACAACTAACACTTACCCGTACTCTAACCCTCACCCTAATCCTAAACCTAACCCTAACCCGTAGTCAAACACTATCCCGTACCCCAACACTAACTCTTACCATAACCCTAAACCTAAACCGTAACTTAACCCTAAATGTAACCCTAACCCGTACACAAACTATAACCCTAACACGTATCCTAAACCTAACCCTAACCCTACCAATTACCCTAACCCGTACCCAAACGGTAAACCTAACCCGTACAATAACACTAACCCAAACCCGTACTCTAACCCTAACCCTAACCCTAACACTAACCCTACCCTGTACTCTAACACTAACCCTAACCCTAACCATAACCCGTACCCTAACCCTAACCCTAAAACTAACACAAACCCTAACCCGTACTCTAACCCTAACCCTAACCCTAACACTAACCCTACCCAGTACTCTAACTCTAACCCTAACCCGTACCCGTACCCGTACCCTAACCCTAACACTAACCCTAACCCGTACTCTAACCCTAACCCGTACTCTAACCCTAACCCGTAATCTAACTCTAATCCTTACCCTAACCGTACTCTAACCCTAACCCTAACCCTCACCCACACCCTAACCTGTACTGTAACCCTAACCCATACCATAACCCTAACCCTAACCAGTACCCTAACCCTAACCCTAATTCGTACCCTAAACCTAACCCTAACCCTGACCCTAACCCTAACCCTAACCCGTACCCTAAACTTAACCCATACCCTAACCCTAAACCTAACCCTAACCCTTACCCTAAACCTAACCCTAACCCGTACCCTAACCTTAACCCTAACTGTGACCCTGAACCTAACCCTAACCCGTACCCTAAGCCTAACCCATACCCTCACCCTAACCCTAATCCTAACCCTAACCCTAACCCATACCTAAAATTAACCCTAACCCTTGACCTAACCCGTTCCCAACCCTATCCCGTAACCTAACCCTAACCCTAACCCGTACCCAAACCCTAACAGTAACCCTAACCCATACCGTAGCTCTAACCCTAAACCTAACCCTAACCCTAACCCGCACCCTAAACCTAAACCTAACCCTAACACTAACCATAACCATTACCCATACCCTAACCCTAACCCATACCCTAACCCTAACCCTAAACTTAACCGTAACCCTGACCCGTACCCTAAACCTAAAATTAAGTCATACCCTAACCCCAACCCTATCCCTAACCCATAATCTTACCCTAAACCTAAACCTAACCCAAACCCTATCCTGTCTCCTAACCCTAACCCTAACTCTAACCCTAACACTAAACCTACACCATACTCTAACCCTAACCCAAACCCTAACCCTGACCCGTAACCTAACCCTAACCCTAAATATTGCCCTAACACTAACCCTAACCTGGACTCTAAGCCTAACCCTAACCCTAAACGTACTCTAACCCTAACCCTAACCCTCACCTAAACCTAACCTAACCCTAATCCTAACCCGTACTGTAACCCTAACCCGTACAATAAACCTAACCCTAACCCTAAACTTAATCTAACCCTTATCGTACCCTAACCCTAAAACTTACCCGTACCCTAACCCCAACCCTAAACCTAACCCGTACCCTAACCCTTTCCCTAACGCTAACCCTGACCCTAAACCTAACCCAAAACCGTACCCTAACCCTAACCCTAACTCTCACCTAAACCTAACCCTAGCCCGTACCCTAACCCTAACCCATAACCTAAACCTAACCCTAAACCTAAACTTAACCCGTACGCTAACCCTATCCCGTAACCTAAACCTAACCCTAACCCGTACCCTAACCCTAAACCTAACCCTAAACTTATCCATACTCTAACCCTAACTCTAACCATAACCCTAACACTAAACCTAACCCGTATTCTAACCCTAACCCTACGCTAAACGTAACCCTAACCCATACTCTAAACCTAACCCGTACCCTAACACTAACCCTAACCCTAACACTATCGCTAACCCATACTCTAACCCTAAACCTAAACCTAAGTCTAACCCTAACCCATATTATAACCCTAAACCTAACCCTAACCGTAAACCTAACCCTAACCCGTACTATTACCCTATAAAATAGCCTAACACTAACTCTAACCCTAACCTCTAACCCTAACCCTAACCCAAACCCTTACCCTAACCCGTACCCAAACGGTAAACCTAAACCGTACCCTAACACTAAACCAAACCCGTACTCTAACCCTAAACCTAACAATAACCATAACCCTAAACCGCACCCTAAACTTAACCATAACACTAAACCTAACAATAACACTTAACCGTACCCTAACCCTAACCCTAACCCTAACCCTAACCCACACCTAAACCTAACCCTAACCCGTAACCTAACCCTAAACCTAACCCTAAGCCTAACCCGTACATTAACCCTAACCCTAACCATAACACTAACCCTACACCGTACTCTAACCCTAACCCTAACTCTAACCCTAACCCGTACCCTAACCCTAACCCTAACACTAACCCTAACCCATACTCTAACCCTAACCCTAACCCTAACCATAACCGTACTCTAACCCTAACCCTAAACCTCAACCTAACCCTAACCGTAATGTAACCCTAAGCCGTACCATAATCCTAACCCTAACCCTAACCTTAAGCGTAAACATGACCCGTACCCTAACCCAAAATCTAACCTGGACCCTTACCCCAACCCTAACTCTAACCATAACCCTTACCCGTACCCTAACCCTAACCCATACCCTAACACTAAACCTAAATTTAACCGTAACCCTGACCCGTAACCTAACCCTAAAATTAACCCGTACGCTAACCCTATCCCAAACACTAAACCTAAATCTAACCCGTAACCTAACCCTAAACCTAACCCTAAGCCTAACCCGTACATTAACCCTAACCCTAACCCTAACACTAACCCTACCCTGTACTCTAAACCTAACCCTAAATCTAACCCTAACTCGTACCCTAACCCTAACCATAACCCTAACTCTAAACCTAACCCGTACTCTAAACCTAACCCTAACCCTAACCCTAACCCTAACCTATCCGTACTCTAACCCTAACCCTAACCCTACCCAGTACTCTAACCCTAATCCTAACTCTAACCCGAACCCGTACCCTAACCCTAAAACTAACACTAACACTAGCCCTACCCTGTACTCTAAACCTAACCCTAACCCGTAACCTAAACCTAAACCGTAACCTAAACCAAACCCTAACCGTAAACTTAACCCGTTCCCCAACCCAATCCCGTACTCTAAACCTAACCTTAACCCGTATCCTAAACCTAACCTAACCCTAAGCCTAACCCGTACATTAACCCTTACCCTAAACATAACACTAACCGTACCCTGTACTCTAACCCTAACCCTAACCCTAACCCGTACCCGTACCCTTAAACTATCCCTAACACTAACTCGTACCCTAACCCTAACCCTAAACCTGACCCTAACCCTAACCCTAACCGTACCCTAAACCTAACCCATACCCTAACCCTAACCCTAAACCTAACCCTAACCCTAACCCGTACCCTAAACCTAACCCTAACCCGTACCCAAACCCTAAGAGTAACCCTAACCCCTACCCTCTCACTAACCCTAACCCTAACCCTAAGACTACCCGCACCCTAAACCTAAACCTAAACCTAACCCTAACCCTAACCATAAACCTTACCCATACCCTAACCCTAACCCATACCCTAACACTAACCCTAAACTTAACCGTAACCCTAACCTGTACCCTAACCCTAAAACTAACCCGTACCCTACCCCAACCCTAACCCTAACCCATACCATAACCCTATCCCTAACCCTAACCCTGACCCTAAACCTAACCCTAACCCGTACCCTAACCCTAACCCGCACCTAAACCTAACCCTAACCCGTACCCTAACTCTAACCCATAACCTAAACCTAACCATAAACCTAAACTTAACCCGTACACTAACCCTATCTTGCACCCTAAACCTAACCCTAACCCGTACCCTAACCCTAACCCTAACCCTATCCCTAACCCTAAACCTAACCGTACACTAACCCTAACCCTAACCCTAACACTAAACCTATCCTGTATTCTAACCCTGACCATAATCCTAAACCTAACCCTAACCCGTGCTCTAACCCTATCCCATACCCTAACACTAACCCTTATCCTAACCCTAAACCTAACCCGTACACTAACCGTAAATGTAACCCTAACCCCTACCCAAACCCTAACGCTAACACGTACCCTAACCCTAACCCTAAACCTAACCCTAACACTAACTCTAACCCGTACTCTAACCCTAACCCTAACCCTAACACTAACCCTACCCCGTACTCTAACACTAACCATAATCCTAACCCTAACTCGTACCCTAACCTTAAACCTAACCCTAACACTAACCCTATCCCGTACTCTATCCCTAACCCTAACCCTAACCCTAACCGTATTCTAACCCTAACCCTAAACCTCACCCTAACCCTAACCCGTCCTGTAACCCTAACCAATACCATAAACTTAAACCTAACCCGTACCCTAACCCTAACCCTAATTCGTACCCTACCCTAAGCCTAACCCTGACCCTAACCCTAACCCTAACCCGTATCCTAAACCTAACCCAGACCCTAACCCTAAACCTACCCTAAATCGTACCCTAAACCTAACCCTAAACCGTACACTAACTCTAACCCTAACCCTAACCCTGACCCTAAACCTAACCCTACCCCGTACCCTAGCCTAACCCATACCCTAACCTTAACCCTAATCCTAACCCTAACCCTAAACCGTACCCTAAACCTAACCCTAACCCTTGACCTAACCCGTAACCGAAACCTAACCCTAACCAGTACCCAAACCCTAACAGTAAACCTAATCCATACCCTAGCGCTAACACTTACCCTAAACCAAACTCTAACCCTGACCCGTACCCTAACCTAAAATTAACCCATACCCTAACCCCAACCCTAAACCTAAACCTAACCCGTACCCTAACACTAACCCTAACCCTAACCCTAACCCTAACACGATCCCTACCCCGTATTCTAACCATAACACAAACCCTAACCCTAACCCTAACCCTAACCCTAACCCTAACCCTAACACTAATCCTAACCCGTACTCTAACCCTAACCCTAACCCTAACCCTAACCGTACTCTAACCCTAACACTAACCCTCTCATTAACCCTAACCGTACTGTAACCCTAACCCGTACAATAACCCTAACCCTAACCCTAAACTTAACCGTACCCTGACCCGTAACCTAACCCTAAAACTAACCCGTACCCTATCACCAATCCTAACCCTAACCCGTACCCTAACCCTAACCGTAAACTAACACTAACCCTCACCTAAACCTAACCCTAACACGTACCCTAACTCTAACCCGTAACCTAAACCTAACCCTAACCCTAAACTTAACCCATACGCTAATCCTATCCTGAACCCTAAACCTAACCCTAACCCGCACCCTAACCCTAACCCTAACCGTACTCTAACCCTAACACTAACCCTCTCCCTAACCTTAACCGTACTGAAACCCTTACCCGTACATTAACCCCAACCCTAACCCTAACCCGTACCCTACCCCTAACCCTTACCCTAACCCACTCCAAAACCTAACCCTAAACCGTAACCTAACTCTAAACCTAACCCTAAGCCTAACCCCTACATTAACCCTAACCCTAACAATAACACTAACCCTACCACGTACTCTAAACCTAACCCTAACTCTAACCCTAAACCGTACCCTAACCCTAACCCTAACCCTAACCTTAACACTAACCCTAACCCGTACTCTAACCCTAACACAAACCCTAAACCTAACCCGTAGCCTAACCCTAACCCTAACCCTAACCCTAACACTAACCCTAACCCAAACTCTAACCCTAAACCTAACCCTAACTCTGACCCTAACCGTACTCTAACCCTAACACTAACCCTCACCCTAACCCTAACCGTACTGTAACCCTAACCCGTACAATAACCCTAACCCTAACCCGTACCCTAAACCTAACACGTAACCTAAACCTAACCCTAAACCTTAACTTAACCCGTACGCTAAACCTATCCTGTACCATACACCTAACCGTAACCCGTACCCTAACCCTAACCCTAACCCTAACCCTAACCCTAACCTATCCCTACTCTAACCCTAACCCTAACCCTACCCAGTACTCTAACCCTAATCCTAACTCTAACCCGAACCCGTACCCTAACCCTAAAACTAACACTAACACTAGCCCTACCCTGTACTCTAAACCTAACCCTAACCCTAACCGTAACCCTAACTCGTACTCTAACCCTAACCCTAACCCTAACTCGTACCCTAACCCTAACCCTACCCTGACCCTAACCCTAGCCCTAACCCGTACCCTAAACCTAACCCATACACTAACCCTAAACCTAAACTTAAACCTAACCCTATCCCGTACACTAAACCTAACCCTAACCCTTGCCCTAATCAGTACCTAACCCTATCCCGTACCCTAACCCTAACCCTAACCCGTACCCAAACAGTAAGAGTAAACCTAACCCATACCCTAGCGCTAACCCTAAACCTAACCCTAACCATAACACTAACTCGCACCCTAAACCTAAAACTAACCCTAACCCTAACCATAACCCTTAACCGTACCCTAACCCTAACGCATACCCTAACCCTAACCCTATACTTAACCGTAACCCTGACCCGTACCCTAACCCTAAAATTAACCCTAACCCTAACCCTAACCCTAACCCTAACCCTAACCTGTACCCTAACCCTAACCCTAACCTAAACCTAACACTAACCCTACCCTGTATTCTAACCATAACACAAAACCTAACCCTAACCCGTACCCTACCCCTAACCTAACCCTAACCCTAAAACTAACCCTAACCCGTACTCTATCCCTAACCTTAACCCTAACCCTAACCCTAACCGTACTCTAACCCTAACACTAAACCTCACCCTAACCCTAACCGTACTGTAACCCTAACCCGTACTTTAACCCTAACCCTAACCCTAAACTTAACCGTAACCCTGACCCGTACCCTAACCCTAAAACTAACCCGTACCCTAACACCAACCCTAAATCTAACCCGTACCCTAACCCTAACTCTAACGCTAACCCTGACCCTAAACCTAACCATAACTCGTACCCTAACCCTAACCCTAACCCTAAACCTCACCTAAACCTAACCCTAACCTGTACCCTAACCCTAACCCGTAAACTAAAACTAACCTTAACCCTAAACTTAACCCGTACGCTAACCCTATCCTGTACCCTAAACCTAACCCTAACCTGTACCCTAACCCTAACCCTAACCCTAACTGTACTCTAACCCTAACACTAACCCTCTCCCTAACCCTAACCGTACTGTAACCCTAACCCGTACCCTAACTCCATCACTAAACCTAACCCGTACCCTAACCCTAACCCTAACCGTAACCCACACCTAAACCTAACCCTAACCCGTAACCTAAGCCTAACCCTAACCCTAAACTTAACCCGGACGCTAACTCTATCCCGTACCCTTAACCTAACCCTAACCCGTAACCTAACCCTAAACCTAACCCTAAGCCTAACCCGTATATTAACCCTAACCCTAACACTAACACTAACCCTACAACGTACTCTAACCCTAACCCTAACTTTAACCCTAACCCGTATCCTAACCCTAACCCTAACCCTAACCCTAACACTAACCCTACCCCGGACTCTAACCCTAACACAAACCCTAACCCTAACTCGTAACCTAACCCTAACCCTAACCTTAAACCTAACACTAACCCTAACCCGTACTCTAACCCTAACCCTAACCCTAACCCTGACCCTAACCCTAACACTAACCCTAACCCAAACTCTAACCCTAACCCTAACCCTAACCCTAACCCTGACCCTAACCCTAACACTAACCCTAACCCAAACTCTTACCCTAAACCTAACCCTAACCCTGACCCTAACCGTACTCTAACCCTAACACTAACCCTCACCCTAACCCTAACCGTACTGTAACCCTAAACCGTACAATAACCCTAACCCTAACCCGTACCCTAAACCTAACCCGTAACCTAAACCTAACACTAATCCTAAACTTAACCTGTACGCTAACCCTATCCTGTACCCTGAACCTAACCGTAACCCTAACCCTAACCCTAACCCTAACCATATCCGTACTCTAACCCTACCCCTAACCCTAACCCTAACACTAACCCAACCCCGTACTCTATCCATAACACAAACCCTAACCCTAACCCGTACCCTAAACCTAACCCTAATCCTAACCCTAAAACTAACCCTAACCCGTACTCTAACCCTAACTCTAACCCTAACCATAACCCTAACCTTAAACCTAACCGTACTCTAACCCTAACACTAACCCTCACCCTAACCCTAACCGTACAATAACCCTAAACCATACAATAACCCTAACCCTAACACTAAACTTAACCGTACCCCTGACCTGTACCATAACCGTAACACTAACCCGTACCCTAACACCAACCCTAACCCTAACCCGTGCCCTAACACTATCCCTAACGCTAACCCTGACCCTAAACCTAACCCTAACCCATACACTAACCCTAACCCTAACCCTCACCTAAACCTAACCCTAACCCGTACCCTAACCCTAACTCATAACCTAAACCTAACCCTAACCCTAAACTTAACCCGTACGCTAACCCTATCCTGTACCCTAAACCTAACCCTAACCTGTACCCTAACCCTAACCCTAACCCTAACCCTAACCATACTCTAACCCTAACACTAACCCTCACCCTACCCTAACCGTACTGTAACCCTAACCCGTACAATAACCCTAACCCTAACCCGTACCCTAAACCTAACCCGTAACCTAAACCTAACACTAAACCTAAACTTAACCCGTACGCTAACCCTATCCTGTACCCTAAACCTAACCCTAACCCATACACTAACCCTAACCCTAACCCTCTCCCGTACCCTAACCCTAACCCGTAGCCTAACCCGTACCCAAACGTTAAACCTAACCCATACCCTAACACTAACACAAACCCGTACCCTACCCGTACCCTAACCCTAACCCGTACCGTTACCCGTACCTTAAACCTAACCCTAAACAGTACCCAAACCCGTACACTAACCCTAACCTTAACCTGTACCTTAACACGTAGCATAACCCTAACCCAAACCCCTAACCAAACCCTAAACCTAACCCATAACTTATGCCTAACCCTAACCCCTACCCTAACCCTAACCATCATCATAACCCCTAACACTAACCCTAACCCGTACCCTAATCCTAACCCTAACCTTAACTCGTACCCTATCCCTAAACCTAACCCTGACCCTAACCCTAACCCTAACTCTTACCCTAACCCGTACCCTAACCCTAACCCGTCCCCTAACCCTAAACCTAACCCCAACACAATGCCTAACCCCCTACTATAACCCAAAACTTAACCAAACCCTAAACCTAACCCTAACTCGTACCATTAACTTTACCTGTACCCTAACCATAAACCTAACCCTAAACCTAACCGTAACACTGACCCTAACCCTAACCCTAATCCCGTACCCTAACCCTAACACTAACCCGCATCCTAAACCTAACCCTAACCCTAGACCTAACCCGAACCCTAACACTAACCCGTACCCTAACACTAACCTTAAGCCTATCCCTAACCCGTACCCTAACCCTAACACTTACCCTAATCCCAACCCTAACCATAACCCGTACCCTAACCCTAACCCGTACACAAACCCTAACCCTAACACGTACCCTAACACTTACCCTAACCCAAACCCGCACACTAAACCTAACCCTAACCATACGTAACATGTACACTAACCCTATCCTATACCCTAACCTTAAAACTAAACCGTACCGTAACCCTAACACTAAACCTAACCCTTACCCTAACACTAACCCATACACTAAACCTCACCCGAACCCTAACCCTAACCCTAACCCGTACCCTAACCCAACCCATAGCCTAACCCTAACTCTAACACTAACCCCTAACCCTACCCTAACCCTAAACCTTACCCTAACCCGTAACCAAACGGTAAACCTAACCCATACCCTAACACTAAATCGAACCCGTACTCTAACCCTAACCCTAAACCTAACCCTAACCATAACCCGCACCCTAAACTTAACCCTAACCCTAACACAAACCATAACAGTTAACCGTAACCTAACCCTAACCCATACCCTAAACCTAACCCTAACCTTAAGCATAACCCTAACCTGTACAAAACCCTAAAACTAACCCGTACCCTCACTCCCACACTAACCATAACCCGTACCCTAAAACTAACCCTAACCGTAACTCTGATCCTAAACCTAACCCTAACACTAACCCTAACCATAATTCTAACCCGCACCCTAAACCTAACCCTAACCCATACCCTAACCCTAACCCGTAACCTAAACCTAACCCTAACCCTAAACTTAACCCGTACGCTAACCCTATCCCATACCCTAAACATAACCCTAATCCGTATCCTAACCCTAACCTAAACCTATGCCTAACCTGAACATTAACCCTAACCCTAACCCTAACACTAACCCTACCGCGTACTCTAACCCTAACATGAACCTAACCCTAACTCTAACCCGTACCCTAAACCTAACCCTAACACTAACTCGTACCCTAACCCTAACCCGTACCCTAACCCTAACCCTAACCCGTACCCAAACCCTAACCATAACCTAAGCCATTCCCTAGCGCCAACCCTAACACTAACCCTAAACATATCCCGCACTCTAAACCTAAACCTAACCCTAACCCTAACCAAAACACTTACCCGTACCCTAAACCAAACCCATACCCTAACACTAACCCTAACCTTAACAATAACCCTAACCCGTACCCTAACCCTAAAACTAACCCGTACCCAAACCCCCACCATAAACCTATCCCGTACCCTAACCTTAAACCTAACCATTACCTTAACACTAACACTAACCCTAAACCTTACCCTAACACTAACCCATACACTAACCCTCACCCGAAGCCTAACCCTAATCCTAAACCGTACCCTAACTCTACACGTAGCCTAACCGTAACTCTAATCCTAACCCCTAACCCTAACCCTAAACCTTACCCTAACCTGTACCCAAACAGTAAACCTGACCCGTACCCTAACACTAAACCAAACCCGTACTCTAACCCTAACCCTAAACCTAACCCTAACCCTAACCCGCACATTAAACTTAACCCTAAACCTAACACAAACCATAACCCTTAACAGTAACCTAACACTAACCCATACCCTAAACCTAACCCTAACATTAAACATATCCCTAAACCATACCCTAAACCTAAAACTAACCCATACCCTCACCCCAACCCTAACAATAACCCGTACCCTAAAACTAACCCTAACCGTATCCCTGAACCTAAACCTAACCCTAACCCTTACACTAACCCTAACCCTAAGCCCCACCCTAAACCAAACCCTAACCTGTACCCTAACTCTAACCCGTAACCTAAACCTAACCCTAACCCTAAACTTAACCCGTACACTAACCCTATCCCGTACCCTAAACCTAACCCTAACCCGTATCCTAACCCTAACCTAACCCTAAGCCTAACCCGTACATTAACCCTAACCATAACCATAACACTAACCCTTCCCCGTACTCTAACCCTAACTCTAAACCTAACCCTAACCCATACAGTAACCCTAAAGCGTACCCTAACCCTAACACTAACCCTAAACCTAATCCTAATCTTGAACCTAAACCTAACACTAACCCGTACCCTAACCCTAAACCGTACCCTAACGCTAACCCTAAACCTAACCCGTACCCTAAACCTAAATGTAACCCTAACCCGTACCTAAACACTAACCCTAACACGTACCCTAACCCTAACCCTAAACCGTACCGGTAATCTAACACTAACCGTAATCCTAACCCTAACCCTAACCCTAACCCTAACCCTAACCCTAACTCGTACACTAACCCTAACCCGAACCCTAACCCTAACCATAACCCGTACCCTAACCCTACCCGTAGACTAACCATAACTCTAACCCTAACCCCTAACCCTAACCCTAACCCTAACCCGCCCCTAAACCTAACCCTAACCCTAAACCTAATCCTAAACCGCACCTAAACTTAACCCTAACACGTACCCGAACCCTAATCCGTAATCTAATCCTAAACCTAACCCTAAATTTAACCCATACGCTAACCCTATTCCGTACCCTAAACCTAACCCTAACCCGTAACCTAACCCTAACCCTAACCCTAAACTTAACCCTATCCATACACTAACCCTAACCCTAACCCTAAACCTAACCCTAAACCGAACTCTAACCCTAACCCGTACCCTAACCCTAACCTGTACCCTAACACTAACCCTAACCCTACACTAACCCTAACCCGTTCTCTAACCCTAAACCTAAACCTAACTCTAACCCTAACCCGTAATATAACCCTAACCCGTACCCTAACACTAACCCTAACACTAACACTAACCCTACCCCATACTCTAACCCTAAACCTAACCCTAACTCTAACCCTAACCTCTACTGTAACCCTAAACCTAACCCTAACCCTAACCCGTACATTAACCGTAACGCGTACCCTAACCCTAACCCTAACCCTAAACCTAACCCTATCCTTGACCCTAAACCTAACCCTAACCCGTACCCTAACCCTAAACCGTACCCTAACCCTAACCCTAAACCTAATCCGTACCCTAAACCTAAATGTAACCCTAACCCGAACCCAAACCCTAACCCTAACACGTACCCTACCCTAACCCTAACCCTAACCCGCACACTAAACCTAACATAACCCTAGACCTAATACCTACACTAACCCTATCTCGTACCGTAACCTTAACCCTAACCCGTAACGTAACCCTGACACTAACCCTAACCCGTACCCTAACCCTACCCGTAGCATAACCCTAACTCTAACCCTAACCCCTACCCTAACCCTAACCCTTACCATAACCCGTACCCAAACGGTAAACCTAACCCGTACCCTAACACTAACCAAACCCGTACTCTAATCCTAACCTAAATCTAACCCTGACCCGTACCCTCACACTTCCCGTAGCCTAACCCTAACTCTAACCCTAACCTCTAACCCTAACCCTAACCCTAAACCTTACCCTAACACGTACCCAAACGGTAAACCTAACACGTTACCTAACACTAACCCAAACCCGTACTCTAAACATAACCCTAACCCTAACCCTAACCAACAACCGAAACTTAACCCAAACCATAACCCTTAACCGTAACCTAACCCTAACCCATACCCTAAGCTAACCCTAACATTAACCGTAATCCTAACTCGTACTCTAACCCTAAAATTAACCCATACCCTAACCCCAACCCTAACCTTAACGCTTACACTGACACTAACCCTAACCCTAACCCTGACCCTAAACCTAACCCTAACCGTACACTAACCCTAACCCTAACCCTAAACCTAACACTAACCCTATCCCGTACTCTAACCTAACCCTAACACTAATCCTAACCCTAACCCGTACTCTAACCTTAACCCTAACCCTAACACTAACCATAACCCTAACACTAACCCTAACCAGTACTCTAACCCTAAACGTAACCCTAAACTATACCCAAACCGTAACCTTAACACGTACCCTAACCCTAACCCTAAACCTACCCTAACCCGCACACTAAACCTAACCCTAACCCTACACCTAACACGTACACTAACCCTATCCCATCCCATAACCTTAACCCTAACCCGTACTGTAACCCTAACACTAACCTAACCCTAAACCTAAACCGAACCCGTACAGTAACCCTAACCCGAACCCTAACTCTAACCCTAACCCGTACCCTAACCCTACCCGTAGCCTAACCCTAACTCTAACCCTAACCCTAACCCCTAATGCTAACCCTAACCCTAACCCTTACCCTAACCCGTACCCAAATGGTAAACCTAACCCGTACCCTAACACTAACCCAAAACCGTACTCTAACCCTAACCCTAACCCGCACCCTAAACTTAACCCTAACCCTAACCCAAACATAACCCTTAACCGTAACCTAACACTAACCCATACCTAACCCTAACCCTAACCTTAATCATACCCCTAACCCATACCCTAACCCTAAAACTAACCTGTACCATAATACCAACCCTAACCCTAACCCGTACCCTAACACTAAACCTAACCCTAACCTGTACCCTAACCCATACCATAAACCTAGCCCTAACCCTAACCCGAAACCTAACCCATACCCTACAACTACCCCTAACCCGTACCCTAACACTAACCTGTACCCAAACCTAACCTTAACCCCTAACCCTAACCCTAAACCATACCCTAAACATAACCCTAAACCTAACTCGTACCCTACCCCTAACCCTAACCCTGACCCTAACCCTAAACCTAACCCATACCCTAACCCTAAACCGTACACTAAACCTAACCCGAACCCTAACTCGTACACTATCCCTAAACCTAACCGTGACCCTAACCCTAACCCTAACCAGTACCCTAACCCTAACACTAATCCTAACCCTAACCCTAACCCGTACACTAACCCTAACCCTAACCCATACCCTAACCCTAACACTAACCCTAACCCGATGCCTAACCCTAACCCACACCCTAAACCTAACCCTAACCCTAGAACTAACCCGTACCCTAACCCTATCCCGTACACTAAACCTAACGCTAACCCGTACCATAACCCTAACACTAACACTAACCCAAATCCTAACCCTATCCCGTACACTAACCCTAACCCTAACCCTAAACCGTACCCTAACCCTAACCTGTAGGCTAACCCTAACACTAACCCTAACCCCTAAACCTACCTTAATCCTAACCCTTACCCTAACCCGTACCCTAAAGCTAACCCTAACCTTAACCATAACCCTAAACAGTACCCTAACCTTAAAAATAACCCGTACCCTAACCCCAACCCTAACCCTAGCATGTACCATAACCCTATCCCTAACCCTAACCCTGACCCAATCCTAACCCTAACCCGTACCCTAACCCTAACCCGCACCTAAACCTAACCCTAACCCGTACCCTAACCCTAACCCGTAACCTAAACCTAACCCTAAACCTAAACTTAACCCGTACACTAACCCTATCCTGTACCCTAAACCTAACCCTAACCCGTACCCTAACCCTAACCCTATCCGTACACTAACCCTAACCCTAACCCTAACCCTAACACTAACCCTAACCCATACTTTAACCCTAACCGTAACCTTAAACTAACCCTAACCCATAATCTACCCCTAACCCGTCCCCTAACACTAACCCTTACCTTAACCCGATTCCTAACCCGTACCCTAACCTTAAACGTAACCCTAACCCCTACCCAAACCCTAAACCTAACACGTACCCTATCCCTAACCCTAACCCTAATCCACACCCACACACTAAACCTAATCCTAACCCTAGACCTACCACATACACTAACCCTATCCCGTACCCTAACCTTAACCCTAACCCGTACCATAACCCTAAAACTAACCCTAACCCTAACCCTAACCCTAACCCTACGCTGGACACTAACCCTAACCCGAACCCTAACCCTAACCCTAACCCATACCCTAAACCTACCCATAGCCTAAACGTAACTCTAACCGTAACCCCTAACGCTAACCCTAACCCTTACCCTAACCCGTACCCAAACAGTAAACCTAACCCATAACCTAACACTAACCCAAACCCGTACTCTAACCCTAACCCATACCTTAGCCTTAACCCTAACCTTAACCATAACGCTAACCCGTATCCTAACCCTAAAACTAACCCGTATTCTGAACCCAAACCTAACCCTAACCCGTACACTAACACTAACCCTAAACCTAACCCTGACCCTAAACCTAACCTTATCACTTACCTAACCCTAACCCTAACCCTAACCAGCGCCCTAAACCTAAACCAAAACCATACCCTAACCCTAATCCGTAACCTAAACTTAACCCTAAACCAAACTTAACCCGTACGCTAAACCTATCCCGTACCCTAAACCTAACCCTAACCCGTTTCCTAACCCTAAACCTAACCCTAAGCCTAACCCGTACGTTAACCCAAACCCTAACCCTAACACTAACCCTACCCCGTACTCTAACCCTAACCCTAACCCTAACAATAACCCGTACCCTAACCCTAACACTAACACTAACCCTAACCTTTACTCTAACCCTAACCCTAACCCTAACCCTAACCGTACTCTATCCCTAACCCTGCCCCTCACCCTAACCTTAACCCGTACTGTAACGCTAACCCGTACCAATACCCTAACCCTAACCCGTACCCTAACCCTAACCCTAACTCGTACCCTAATGCTAACCCTAAGCCTGACCCTAAACCTAACCCTAACCCGTACTCTAAACCTAACCCGTACCCTAACTGTAACCCTAATCCTAACCCGTACCCTAAACCTAACCCTAAACCGTACCCTAAAGCTAACCCTAACCCTAATACTGACGTTAACCCTAACCCAAACTCGTACCCTAAGCCTAACCCATACCCTAAACCTAACCCTAATCCAAACCCTAACCCTAACCCGTACCCTAAACCTAACCCTAACCCTTGATCTAACCCGTACCCAAACCTATCCCGTACCCTAACCCTAAACCTATAACGTACCCAAAACCTAACATTAACCCTAACCCATAACCTAGCGCTAACCCTAACCCTAACTCAAACCTGTCCCCTAAATCTAAACCTTACCCTAACCCTAAACATAACCCTTACCCGTACCCTAACCCTAACCCATACCCTAACCCTAACCCTAACCTTAACCATAACACTGCCCCCTACCCTAACCCTAAAACTAACCCGTACCCTAACCCCAAACCTAACCCTAGCCCGTAACCTAAAACTATCCCTAACGCTAAACCTGACACTAAACCTAAACCTAACCCTAACCCTAACCCTAACCCTAACCCTCACCTAAACCTAACCCTAACCCGTCCCCTAACCCTATCCCGTACCCTTAACCTAACGCTAACCCGTACCCTAACCCTAACCCTATCCGTATTCTAACCCTAACACTAACCCTAACCCTAACACTAACCCTAACCCATACTCTAAACCTAACCCTAACCCTAAACCTAACCCTAACCCATACTCTAACCCTAACCCGTTCCCTAACACTAACCCTAATCCTAACACTATCCCTAACCCGTACTCTAACTCTAAACCTAACCCTAACTCTAAACCTATCCCGTACTATAACCCTAACCCTAACCCTAACCCTAACCCTAAACCTAACCCTAACCCGTACTCTAACCCGATCCCGTAGCCTAACACTAACTCTAACCCTAACCCCTAACCCTAACACTAACCCTAACCCTTACCCAAACCCGTACCCAAACGGTAAACCTAAGCCGTACCCTAACTCTAACCCAAACCCGTACTCTAACCCTAACCCTAACCCTAACCCTAAACCGCACCCTAAAATTAACCATAAACCTAACCCTAACCATAACCCTTAACGGTACCCTAACCCTAACCTACACCCTAACCCTAACCCTAACTTTAAACATAACCCTATCCCGTACCTTAACCCTAAAACTAACCCGTACACTACCCCATACCCTAACCCTTACTCTAAACCAAACCCTAACCCTGACCCTAACCATAAACCTAACCCGTACCTTAACCCTAAACCGTATCCTAACCCTAGCCCTAAACCTAACACATACCCTAACCCTAAACGTAACCCTAACCCGTACCCAAACCCTAACCCTAACTCGTACCCTAACCCTAACCCTAACTCTCACCCGCACACTAAACCTAACCCGAATCCTCGACCTAACATGTACACTAATCCTATCCCGTACCCTAACCTTAACCCTAATCCATACCGAAACCCTAAGAGTAACACTAATCCATACCCTAGAACTAACTGTAAACCTAACCCTAAGCCTAACCCGCACCCTAAACCTAAACCTAACCCTGAACCTAACCATAACCCTTACCTGTACCCTAACCTTACCCATACCCTAACACTAACCCTAACCTTAACCATAACCCTATACCGTACCCTAACCGGTACCATAACCCTACCCCTAACCCTAACCCTGACCCTAAACCTAACCCTAACCCGTACCCTAACTCTAACCCACACCTAAAACTAACCCTAAACCGTACCCTAACCCTAACCCGTAGCCTAAACCTAACCCTAACCCTAAACTTAACCCATACACTAACCTTATCCCGTACCCTAAAACTAACCCTAACCCGTACCCTAACCCTAACCAAACCCTAACACTATCCGTACACTAAACCTAACCCTAACCCTAACACTAACCCTAACACGTACTCAAACCCTAACCCTAAACTTAACCTAACCCTAACCCGTACCCTAACACTAACCCTTACCCTAAACCTAAACCTAACCCATACCCTAACCCTAATGTAACCCTAACCCATACCCAACACCTAATCCTAACACGTATCCTAACCCTAACCCTAACCGTAACCCGCAAACTAAACCTAACCCTAACCCTAGACCTAACATGTACACTAACCATATCCTGTACTGTAAGCTTAACTCTAACCCATACCGTAAACCTAACACTAACCCTAAACCTAAACCTAACCCTAACCATAACCCTAACCCGTACACTAACCCTAACGCAAACCCTAACCCTAAACCTAACCCGTACCCTAAACCTACCCGTAGCCTAACCCTAACCCTAACCCTAACCCCTAACCCTAACACTAACTCTAACTCTTACCCTAACCCGTACCCAAAAGTTAAATCTAACCCGTACCCTAACACTAACCCAAACCCGTACTCTAACCCTAACCCTAACCCTAACCCACACCCTAAACTTAACCCTAACCCTAACACAAACCATAACCCTTAACCGTAACCTACCCTAACCCATACCCTAAACCTAACCCTAACCTTTACCATAACCCTAACCCGTACCCTAACCCTAACACTAACCCGTACCCTAAACCCAACCCTAACCCTAACCCGTACACTAACACTAACCCTAACCCTAACCCTGACCCTAAACCTAACCCTAACCCTAACACTAACCCTAAGCCTAACCCTAACCCGCACCCTAAAACTAACCCTAACACATACCCTAACCGTAAAACTAACCCGTACCCTAACCCCAACCATAACCCTTACCCGTACCCTAACACTAACACTAACCCTAACCCTGAGCCTAAACCTAACCCTAAACAGTACACTAACCCTCACCCTAACCTTATCCCGTACTCAAAACCTAACCCTAACCCGTATCCTAACCCTAAACATAACCCTAAGCCTAACCCGTACATTAACCCTAACCTACCCTAAATTTAACCGTACCCAGTAGTCTAAACATAACCCTTACCCTAACCCTAACCCAAACCCTAACATTAACACTAACCCTAAACTGTATTCTAACCCTAAGCCTAACCCTAACCCACACCCTAAACTTAACCCTAACCCTAACACAAACCATAAGCCTTAACCGTAACCTACCCTAACCCATACCCTAACCCTAACCCTAACCTTAACCATAACCCTAACCTGTACACTAACCCTAACACTAACCCGTACCCTAAACCCAAACCTAACCCTAACCCGTACACTAACACTAACCCTAACCCTAACCATGACCCTAAACCTAACCCTAACCCTTACACGAACCCTAAGCCTAACCCTAACCCGCACCCTAAAACTAACCCTAACACGTACCCTAACCATAAAACTAACCCGTACCCTAACCCCAACCATAACCCTAACCCGTACCCTAACACTAGCACTAACCCTAACCCTGACCCTAAACCTAACACTAAACAGTACACTAACCCTCACCCTAATCTTATCCCGTACACAAAACCTAACCTTAACCCGTATCCTAACCCTAAACATAACCCTAAGCCTAATCCGTACATTAACCCTAACCCTAACCCTAAATTTAACCCTACCCCGTAGTCTAAACATAACCCTTACCCTAACCCTAACCCAAACCCTAACATTAACACTAACCCTAAACCGTACTCTAACCCTCACCCTAACCCACACCTAACTGTACTCTAACCCTAACCCTAACCCTCACACTAACCATAACCCATACTGTAACACTAACCCGTACCATAACCCTAACCCTAACCCGTAACCTAACCCTAACCTTAACTCGTACACTAACCCTAACCCTAACCCTGACCCTAACCCCAAACCTAACCCGTACCCTAAACCTAAACCGGACCCTAACCCCAACCCTAAAGCTAAACCGTACCCTAAACCTAACTCTAACCCTAACTAGCACACTAACCCTAACCCTAACCCTGACCCTAAACCTAACCCTAAACCGTACCCTAAGCCTAACCCATACCCTAACTCTAACCATAAACCTAACCCTAACCCTACCCCGTACCCTAAACCTAAACCTAACCCTTGACCTAACACGTACCCAACCCTATCCCATACCCTAAACCTAACCCTAACCCGTACCCACACCCTAACAGTAACCCTAACCCATACCCTAGCGCTAAACCTAAACCTAACCCTAACCCGCACCCTAAACCTAAGCCTAACCCTAACCCTAACCCTAAACCTAAACTGTACCTTATCCCTAAACGTAACCCTAACCCGTACCAAAACCCTAAACCTAACATGTACACTAAGCTTAACCCTAAACCTAATCCGCACACTAAACCTAACCCTAACCCTAGACCTAACACGTACACTAACCATATCCCGTAACCTAACCTTAACCCTAACCCGTACCGTAACCCTAACACTAACTTTAACCCTAACCCTAACCCTATCCCTAACCCGTACACTAACCCTAACCCGAACCCTAACCCTAACCCTAACCCGTACCCTAAACCTAACCCTAACCCTAACCCTAACCCTAACGCTAACCCGTACTTAACCCTAACCCTAACCCTAACCCTAAACCTAACTTTAACCGTAACCCAAACCCGTACACTAAACCTAAAACTAACCCGTACCCTAACGCCAACCATAACACTTACTCGTACTATAACCCTATCCCTAACCCTAAACCTGACCCTAAACCTAACCCTAACCCCTACCCTACCCCTAAACATAACCCGCACACTAAACCTAACCCTAACTCGTACCCTAACCCTAATCCGTAACCTAAACCTAACCCTAACCCTAAAATTAACCCGTACGCTAACCCTATCCTGTACCCTAAACCTAAACCTAAACATAACCCTTACCATAACCCTAACCCTAACCCGTACACTAACCCTAACCCTAACTCGTACCCTAACCCTAACCCTGACCCTAACCCTAACCCTAAACAGTAACGTAAACCTAAACCGTACCCTAACCCTAACCCTAACCTGTACCCTAAACCGAACCCTAACCGTAACTCGTACCCCAACCCTAACCCTAACCCTGACCCTTACCCTAACCCTAACCCGTACCCTAAACCTAACCCATACCCTAACCCTAACCATATCCCTTGAACTAACCCGTACCCAACCCTATCCCGTACCCTAACCCTAAGCATAACCCGTACCCAAACCATAACAGTATACCTAACCCATACCCTAGCGCTAACCCTAACCCTAATCCTAAGCCTATCCCGCACCCTAAACCTAAACCTAACCCTGACCCTAACCATAAACCTTACCCGTACCCAAACCCTAACCCATACCCAAACACTAACCCTAACCTTAACCATAACCCTACTCCCTACCCTACAGGTACCATAACTCTACGCCTAACCCTAACCCTGACGCTAAACCTAACCCTTACCCGTACCCTAACACTAACCCACACCTAAACCTCACCCTATCCCGTACCCTAACCTTAACCCGTAATCTAAACCTAACCCTAACCCTAAACTTAACCCGTACGCTAACCTGATCCCGTACCCTAAATATAACCCTAACCCATATCCTAACCCTAACCTAACCCTAAGCTAACCCGTACATTAACCCTAACCCTAACCCTAACACTAACCCTACCACGTACTCTAACCCTAATGCTAACCTTAACCCTAACCTGTAACCTAAACCTAACACTAACCCTAACTCATACCCTAACCCTAACCCTAACCCTGACCCTAACCCTAACCCTAACCCATACCCTAAACCTAACCCATACCCTAACCCTAACTCTAAACCTAACCTAACCCTAACCCGTACCCTAAACCTAAACCTAACCCTTCACCTAACCCGTACCCAACCCTTTCCCGTACTCTAAACCTAACCCTAATCCTAACCCTAACCCGTACCCTAACTCTAACCCTAACCCTAACCCTAACACTAACCCTAACCTGTACTCTAACCATAACCCTAACACTAACCCTAACCGTACTCTAACCCTAACCCTAACCCTCACCCTTATCCTAACCCGTACTGTAACACTAACCCGTACCAATACCCTAACCCTAACACGTACCCTAAACCTAAACCTAACTCGTACTCTAACCCTAACCCTAACCCTGACCCTACCCCTAACCCTAAAAGGTACCCTATGCCTAACCCATACCCTAAACCTAAACATAATCCTAACCCTCTCCCTAACCTGTCCCCTAAACCTAAACCTAACCCTTGACCTAACCCGGACCCAACCCTATCCCGTAACCTAACCCTAAACTAACCCTTATCCAAACCCTAACAGTAACACTAACCCATTCCCCAGCACTAACCCTAATCATAACCCTAACCCTAACCCTAACCCGCACCCTAAACCTAACGCTAACCCTAATCCTAACCATAACCCTTACCCTAACCCTAACCCTAACCCTAACATTAACCCTAACCCGTACTCTAACCCTAACCCTAACCCTAACCCTAACCGTACTCTAACCCTAAATCTAACCCATTCCCTAACCCCATCCCTAACCCTAACCCGTACCATAACACTATCACTAACCCTAACCCGCACCTAAGCCTAACCCTAACGCGTACCCTACCCTAAACCGTACACTACGCCTAACCCTAACCCTAACCCGTACCCTAAACATAACCCTAACCCTAACTCGTACCCTAAGCCTAACCCTAACCCTGACCCTAACCCGTACCCTAAGCCTAACATACACCCTAAACCTAACGCTAACCCTTGACCTAACCCGTACCAAAACCTATCCTGTACCCTAACCCTAAACCTAACACGTACCCAAAACCTAAAATTAACCCTAACCCATAACCTAGCGCTAACCCTAACCCTAACACAAACCCGTCCTGTAAACCTAAACCTTACCCTAACCCTAAACATAACACTTACCCGTACCCTAACCCTAACCCATACCCTAACCCTAACCCTAACCTTAACCATAACACTGACCCGTAACCTAAACCTAAAACTAACCCGTACCCTAACCCCAAACCTAACCCTAACCCGTAACCTAACCCTATCCCTAATGTTAATCTTGACACTAAACCTAAACCAAACCCTAACCTAACCCTAACACTAACCCTCACCTAAACCTAACCCTAACCCGTACCCTAACCCTATCCCATACCCTAAACCTAACCCTAACCCGTACCCTAACCCTAACCCGTAACCTAAACCTAACACAAACCCTAAACCTAACCCGTACATTAACCCTCTCCCGTACCCTAAACCTAACCCTAACCTGTACCCTAAACCTAAACCTAACCCTTGACCTAACCCGTACCCAACCCTATACCGTAACCTAACCGTAAACTAACCTGTACCCAAACCCTAACAGTAACACTAACCCATTCTCGAGCGCTAACCCTAACACTAACCCTAACCCTAAACCTGACCCGCATCCTAAACCTAAAGCTAAACCTAACACTAAACATAACCCTTACCCTAACCCTAACCCTAACCCTAACACTAACCCTAACCCGTACTCTAACACTAACCCTAACCCTAACCCTACCCTTACTCTAATCCTAAACCTAACCCATACCCTAACCCCAACCCTAACCCTAACCCGTACCATAACCCTATCACTAACCCTAACCCTGACCCTAAACCTAACCCTAACCCGTACCCTAACCCTAACCCTAACCCGCACCTAAACCTAACCCTAAACATAACCCTTAACCGTAACCTACCCAAACCCCTACCCTAACCCTAACCCTAACCTTAACCATAACCCTAACCCATACCCTAACCCTAAAACTAACTGGTACCCTAAACCCAACCCTAAACCTACCCTAACGCTAACCATAACCCTTGACCTAACCCGTACCCAACCCTATCCCGTCCCCTAACCCTAAGCCTAACCCGAACCCAAATCATAACAGTAAACAGAACCCATACCCTAGCGCTAACCCTAACCCTAACCCTAAGCCTAACCCGCACCCTAAACCTAAACCTAACCCTGACCCTAACCATAACCCTTACCCGTACCCAAACCATAACCCATAAACTAACACTAACCCTAACCTTAACCATAACCCTACTCCCTATCCTACCCGTATCATAACCCTACCCCTAACCCTAACCCTGACCCTAAACATAACCCTTACCCGTACCCTAAACCTAACCCAGACCTAAACCTCAAACTATCCCATACCCCAACCCTAAACCATAACCTAAACCTAACCATAACCCTAAACTTAACGCGTATACTAACCCTATCCTGTACCCTAAACCCTACCCTAACCCGTACCCTAACCCTAAACTTAACCCTAACCCGCACCCTAAACTTAACCCTACCCCTAACACAAACCATAACCCTTAACTGTAACCTAACCCTAACCCATACCCTAACCCTAAAACTAACCCGTACCCTAAACCCAACACTAACCCTAACCCATACCCTAACACTAACCCAACCCTAACCCTGACCCTAAACCAAAAATAACCCTTACACTAACCCTAAACCTAACCCTAACACGCACCCTAAAACAAACCCTAACCGTACCCTAACCGTAAAACTAACCCGTACCCTAACCCCAAACATAACCCTAACACGTACCCTAACACTAACCCTAACCCTAAAACTGACCCTAAACCTAACCCTAACCTGTACACTAACCCTAACCCTAACCTTATCCCATAAATTAAACCTAACCCTAACCCGTATCCTAACCCTAAACCTAACCCTAAGCCTAACCCGTACATTAACCCTAACCCTAACCCTAAAATTAACCCTACCCCGTACTCTAAACCTAACCCTAACCCTAATCCTAAACCAAACCCTAACCCTAACCCGTACTCTAACCCTAACCCTAACCCTCACACTAACCATAACCCGTACTGTAAACCTAACCCGTACCATAACCCTAAACCTAACAGGTAACCTAAACCTAACCCTAACTCTTACACTAACCCTAACCCTAACCCTGACCCTAACCCTAACCCTAAACCGTACCCTAAGCCTAAGCCGTACCCTAACCCTAATCCTATCCCTAACCCGTACACTAAACCTAACCCTAACCCTAACTCGTACACTAAACCTAACCCTAACCCATACCCTAAGCCTAATCCATACCCTAACCCTAACCCTAAACCTAACCCTAACCCTTACCCGAACCCTAAACCTAAACCTAACCCTTGACCTAACACGTACCCAACCCTATCCCGTACCCTAACCCTAACCCTAAACCGTACCCAAACCCTAGCAGTAACCCTAACCAATACCCTAGCGCTAACCCTAAACCTAACCCTAACCCGCACCCTAAACCTAAGCCTAACCCTAACCCTAACGCTAACCCTAAACCTAACCCTTACACTGACCCTAAACCTAAACCTATACCGTACCTTAACCCTAACCCTAAACCTAGCCTGCACACTAAACCTACCCCTAACCCTAGACCTAACACGTACACTAACCCTATCCCGTACCCTAACCTTAAACCTAACCCGTACCGTAACATTACACTAACACTAACCCTAACCCTAAACCTAACCCGTACACTAACCCTAAATAAACCCTAACCCTAACCCTAACCCGTACCCTAACCCTAACCCTAACCCTAACACTAACGCTAACCCGTACTTAACCCTAACCCTAACCCTAAACCTAAACCTAATTTTAACCGACACCCTAACCCATACACTAACCCTAAAACTAACCCGTACCCTAACGCCAACCATAACACTAACTCGTACCGTAACCCTATCCCTAACCCTAAACCTGACCCTAAACATAACCCTAACCCGTACCCTAACCCGTACACTAACCCTAACACTATCCGTACACTAAACCTAACCCTAACCCTAACACGAACCCTAACCCGTACTCTAACCCTAACCCTAACCCTCACACTAACCATAACCCGTACTGTAACCGTAACCCGTACCATAACCCTAACCCTAACCCGTAACCTAACCCTAACCCTAACTCGTACACTAACCCTAACCCTAACCCTGACCCTAACCCTAACACGTACCCTAACCCCAAAACGATACCTAACCCTAACCCACACCCTAACCTAACCCTAACCCTAGACCTAACCCGTACCCTAACCCTATCCAGTACCCAAACCATAACGCTAACCCGTACTCTAACCCTAACACTAACACTAACCCTAATCCTAACCCTATCCCGTACACTAACCCTAACCCTAACCCGTACCCTAACCCTAACCCGTAGCCTAACCCGAACCCTAACCCTAAACCCTAACCCTACCATAAACCTAACCCTTACCCAAACCCGTACCCAAACATGAAACCTAACCCGTACACTAACACTAACCCAAACCCGTACCCTAAACCGTACCCTAACACTAACCCGTACACTAACACTAACCCGAACCCTAACCCATACCCTAACCCTACCCGTAGCCTAACCCTAACTCTTACCCTAACCCCTAACCCTAACCCTAGCCCTAACCCTTACCCTAACCCTTACCCAAAGGTAAACCTAACCAGTACCCTAACACTAACCCAAACCCGTACTCTAACCCTAACCCTAACTCTAACCATAACCCGTACACTAACCCTAACCCTAATCCTACCCGCACACTAAACCTAACCCTAACTCGTACCGTAACCCTAACCCATAACCTTAACCTAACCCTACCATAAACTTAACCCATATGCTAACCCTATCCCGTACTCTAAAGCTAACCCTAACCCTTGTCCTAACCCGAACCCAACCCTATCCCGTACCCTAACCCTAACCCGTACCCAAACCCTAAGAGTAACCCTAACTCATACCCTAGCGCAACCTTAAACCTAACCCTAAGCCTAACCCGCACCCTAAACCTAAACCTAACCGTAACCCTAACCAAAACCCTTACCCGTACCCTAACCCTAACCCCAAACCTAACACTAACCCTAACATTAACCGTAACCCTAACACGTACCATAACCCTAAAAACAACCCGTACTGTAACCCCAACCCTAACCCTAACCCGTACCATAACCCTATCCCTAATCCTAACCCGTACCAAACTGTAAACATAACACGTACCCTAACCCTAACACTAAACCTAACCCTTTCCCTAACCCGTACCCAAACGGTAAACCTTACACGTACCCTAACACTAACCCAAACCCATACTCTAACCCTAACCCTAACGATAAACATAACCCGCATCCTAAACTTAACCGTAACCTTAACCCAAACAATAATCCTTAACCATAACCTAACCCTAACTCATACCCTAACCCTAACCCAAACCTTAACCGTAACCCTAACCCATATCATAACCCTAAAACTAACCCATACCCTAATCCCAACCCTAAGGCTAACCCGTACCCTAACACTAACCCTAACCATAAACCTACCCTAAACCTAAACCTAACCCGTACTCTAACCCAATCCCGTCCCCAAAAACTAACCCTTAGCTAACCCTAAACCTAACCTGTACCCTAACCCTAAACGTAAAACTAACCCGTACCCAAACCCTAAAACTAACATGTACCCTAACCCTAAACCTAACCCTAACCCTTACCCTAACCCATACCCAAACGGTAAAACTAACCCGTACCCTAACACTAACCCAAACCCGTACTCTAACCCTAACCCTAACCCTAACACTAACCCTAACCCACACTCTAACACTAACACTAAACCTAACCCTAACCCGTACCCTAACCCTAACCCTAACCCTAAAACTAACCCTAAACCGTACTCTAACCCTAACCCTAACCCTAACACTAACCGAAACTCTAACACTAACCCTACCACGTACTCTAACACTAACACAAACCCTAACCCTAAACCGTACCCTAACCCTAACCCTAACCCTAACACTAACACTAACCCTAACCCGTACTCTAACCCTAACACAAAACCTAACCCTAAACCATTCCCTAACCCTAACCCTAACCCTAAACCTATTCCGTACTCTAACCCTAACCCTAACCCTAACCATACTCTAACCCTAACCCTAAACCTCACTCTAACCCTAACCCGTACTGTAACCCTAACCCGTACCATAACCCTAAACCTAACCCGTACCCTAACCCTAACCCTAATTCGTACCCTAACCCTAACCCTAACCCTGACCCTAACCCTAACCCTAATCCGTACCCTAAACCTAACCTGTACCCTAACCCTAAACCTGACCCGAACTGTAACCTAAACCTAACCCTAACCCGTATCCTAACCCTAACCCTAACCCTGACCCTAACCCTAACCCGTACCCTAAGCCTAACCCATATCCTAACCCTAACCCTAATCCTAACCCTAACCCTAACCCATACCCTAAACCTAAACCTAACCCTTCACCTAACCCGTACCAAACCCTATACCGTAACCTAACCCTAACCCTAACCCATATCCTAGCGATAACCCTAACCCTAACCCTAACCCGCAAGCTAAACCTAAACCTAACCCTAACCATAACGCTTACCCGTACCCTAACCCTAACCCATACACTAAACCTAACCCTAAACTTAACCGTAACCCTGACACGTAACCTAACCATAACATTAACCCATACCCTAACCCCAACCCTAACCCTAATCCGCACCTAAACCTAACCCTAACCCTAACTCTAACCCACACCTAAACCTAACCCTAACCCAAAACCTAAACCTAACCCTAACCCTAAACTTAACCAGTACGCTAACCCTATCCTGTACCCTAAACCTAACCCTAACCCGTACCCTAAACCTAACCCTAACCCAATCCGCACTCTAACCCTAACCCTAAACCTAACCCTAACCCTAACACTAACAATAACCCGTACACTAATCCTAACCCTAAACCTAACCCTAACCCGTACACGAACCCTAACCCGTAACCTAAACCTAACCCTAACCCTAAACTTAACCCGTACACTAACCCTATCCCATACCCTAAACCTAACCCTAACCCGTACCCTAAACCTAATCCTAACCCTAACCCTATCTGCACTCTAACCCTAACCCTAACCCTAACACTAACACTAACCCTAACCCATACTCTAACCCTCAACCTAACCCTAAACCTAACCCTAACCCGTACTCTAACCCTAAACCGTACCCTAACACTCACCCTTACCCTAACACTAAACTTAACCCATACCCTAACCCAAAACGTAACCCTAACCCGTACCCAAACCCTAACCCTAACACATACCCTAACCCTAACCCTAACCGTAACCCGCACACAAAACCTAACCCTAATGCTAGACTAACACGTACACTAAACCTATCCCGTACCATAACCTTAACCCTAACACGTACAGTAACCCTAACACTAATCCTAACCCTAACCCGTACAATAACCCTAACCCGTACACTAACCCTAACCCTAACCCTAAACGAACCCTAACCCTAACCCTAACCATAACACTAACCCTAACCCGTACTCTAACCTAACCATAACCCTAACCATAACACTTACCCGTACCCTATCCCTAACACATACCCTAACACTAAACCTAACTTTAACCGTAACACTAAATCGTACCCCAACCCTAAAACTAACCCGTACCCTAACCCCAACCCTAACCCTAATCCGTAACATAACCCTATCCCTAACCCTAACTCTGACCCTAAACCTAACCCTAACCCGTACCCTAACCCTAACCCGCACCTAAAACCTAAACCTATCCCGTACCCTAACACTAACCTGTAACCTAAAACTAACCCTAACCCTAAATTTAAACCGTACACTAACCCTATCCCGTACCCTAAACTTAACCCTAACCCGTATCCTAAAACTAAACCTAACCCTAAGCCTAATCTGTACATTAATCTTAACCCTAACCCTAACACTAACCCTACCCCGTACTCTAACCCTAACCCTAACCCTAACCCTAACCCTAACCCTTACCCTAACCCTAACCCTAACACCAACCCTACACCGTACTCCAAACATAACCCTAACCCTAACCCTAACCCGTACACTAACCCTAACCCTAACCCTAACCCTAACACTAACCCTAACACTAATGCTAACCTGTACCCTAACCCTAACCCTAACCCTGACCCTAAACCTGACCCTAACCCGTACACTAACCCTAACCCTAACCCTAGCACGCACCCTAAACCTAACCCTAACCCATACCCTAACCCTAACCCGTAACCTAAACCTAACCCTAACCCTAAACTTAAGCCGTACGCTAACCCTATCCCGTACCCTAAACCTAACCCTAACCCGTAAACTCACCCTAAACCTAACCCTAAGCATAACCCGTACATTTACCCTAACCCTAACCCTAACACTAACCCTACCCCGTACTCTAACCCTAACCCTAACCTTAACCCTAACCCGTACCCTAACCCTAAACCTAACCCTAACACTAACCTTAACTCGTACTCTAACCCTAACCCTAACCCTAACCCTAACACTAACACTAACCCTACCCCGTACTCTAACACTAACCCTAACACTAACCCTAACCCGTACCCTAACCCTAATCCTAAACCTAACCATAACACTAACCCTAACCCGTACTCTATCCCTAACCCTAACACTAACCCTAACCCTAACCGTATTCTAAAACTAACCCTAACCCTCACCCTAACCCTAACCCGTACTGTAACCCTAACCCATACCATAACCCTAAACCTAACCCGTACCCTAAACCTAACCCTAATTCGTACCCTAACCCTAACCTTAAACCTGACACTAACCCTAACCCTAACCCGTATCCTAAACCTAACCCATACCCTAAACCTAAACCTAACTCTAACCCGTACCCTAAAACTAACCCTACCCGTACCCTAAACCTAACCCTAAACCTAAGCCTAACCTGAACATTAAACCTAACCCTAACACTAAGACTAACCCTACCCCGTACTCCAGCCCTAACCCTAACTCTAACCCTAACCCGTACCCTAACACTAACCCTAACCCTAAACCTAACACTAACCCTAATCCATACCCTAACCCTAACCCTAACCCTAACCCTAACCCTAACCCTAACCCTAACCGTACTCTAACCCTAACACTAACCCTCACCCTAACCCTATCCGTACTGTAACCCTAACCCGTACAATAACCCTAACCCTAACCCGTAACCTAAAACTAACCCGTAACCTAAACCTAAGCCTAACCCTAAACTTAACCCATACACTAACCCTATCCTCTTCCCTAAACCTAACTCTAACCGGTACCCTAACCCTAACCCTATCCGTACTCTAACCCTAACCCTAACCCTAACCCTAACCATAACACTAACCCTAACCCTTATTCTAACACTAACCCTAACCCTAAACGTAACCCTAACCCTTACGCTAACCGTAACCTGTACCCTAACACTAACCGTAACCCTAACACTATCCCTAACCCATACTCTAACACTAAACCTATCCCTAACTCTAACACTAACCCATACTATAACCCTAAACCTAACCCTAACGCTAAACCTAACCTTAACCCGTACTCTAACCCTATCCCGGAGCCTAACAATAACTCTAACCCTAACCCCTAACCCTAACCCTAACCCTATTCCTTACCCTATCCTGTAACCAAACGGTACACCTAACCTGTACCCTAACACTAACCAAAACCCGTACTCTAACCCTAACCATAACCCTAACCCTATCCCTAAACCGCACCCTAAAATTAACCCTAACCATAACACTAAACTTAATCCTTAACTGTACCCTAACCCTAAGCCACACCCTAACCCTAACCCTAACTTTAACCATAACCCTAACCCGTAACCTAACCCTAAAACTAACCCGTACCCTAACCCCAACCCTAACCCTAACCCATACCCTAACACTAACCCTAACACTAAACCTGACACTAAACGTAACCCTAACCCGTACACTAACCCTAACCCTAACCCGCACCCTAAACCTAACCATAACCCCTTACCCTAACCCTAACCCGTAACGTAAACCTAACCCTAACCCTAAACTTATCCCGTATGCTAACCCTATCCCGTACCCTAAACCTAACCCTAAACCTAACCCTAAGCCTAACCCGTACATTAACCCTAACCCTAACCCTAACACTAACCCTACCCCGTAATCTAACCCTAACCCTAACCCTAACCCGTACCATCACCCTAACCCTAAACCTTTCCCTAACCCTAACACTAACCCTAACCCTTACTCTAAACCAAACCCTAACCCTTACCCTAACTGTACTCTAACCCTAACCCTAACCCTCATCAAACCCTAACCCGTAATTTAAGCCTAACATGTAACATAACCCTAACTCTAACCCGTACCCTAACCCTAACCCTAACTCATAGCCTAACACTAACCCAGACCCTAACCCTAAACCGTACCCTAAACCTAACCCGTACCCTAACCCTAAACGTAACCCTAAGCCATACCCTAAACCTAACCCTAACCCTAACTCATACCCTAACCCTAACCCTAACCCTGATACTAACCCTAACCCGTACCCTAAACCTAACCCATACCCTAACCCTAATCCTAAACCTAACCCTAACCCTAACCCTTACCCTAAACCTAACCCTAACCCTTGACCTAACCCGTACACAAACCTATCTCGTACCCTAACCCTAACCCTAATCCGTACCCATCCCTAACAGTAACCCTAATCCATTTCCTAGCGCTAACCCTAACCCTAAACCTAATCCTAACCCGCACCCTAAACCTAAACCTAACCCTATCCATAACCCTTACCCGTACCCTAACCCTGACCCATACCCTAACACTAAACCCAAACTTAAGGAAACCCTAACCCGTAACCTAACCCTAAAACTAACCCGTACCCTAACCCCAACCCTAACCGTAACCCGCACCTAAACCTAACCCTAACCCGTACCCTAACTCTAACCCGTAACCTAAATCGAACCCTAACCCTAAACTTAACCTGAACACTAAACCTATATCGTACCCTAGACCTAACCCTAACCCATACACTAACCCTAACCCTAACCCTAACACTAACGCTAACCCGTACTCTAACATTAAACGTAACCCTAAACCTAACCCTAACCTGTACTCTAATCCTAAACCGTACCCTAACACTACCCCTTAACCTAACCCTAAACCTAACCCTTACCCTAACCCAAACGTAACCCTAACCCGTACCCAAAACCTAACCCTAACACGTACCCTAACCCTAACCCTAACCCTAAACCTAACCCGCACACTAAACCTAACATTAACCCTAGACCTAACATGTACCCTAACCCTAACCCTAACCCTAACCCGCACACTAAACCTAACATTAACCCTAGACCTAACACGTACACTAACTCTATCCCGTACAGTAAACTTAACCCTAACCTGTACTGTAACCCTAACACTAACCCTAACCCTATCCCTAACCCGAACCCGAACCCTAACCCTAAACCTAACCCGTACAGTAACCCTAACCCTAACCCTAACCCTAACACGAACCCTAACCCGTACCCTAAACCGTACCCTAACCCCAACCCGTAACCTAAACCTAACCATAACCCTAAACTTATCCCATACGCTAACCCTATCCTGTAACCTAAACCTAACCCTAACCCGTAACCTAACCCTAAACCTAACCCTAAGCCTAACCCGTACATTAATCCTAACCCTAACCCTAACACTAACCCTACCCCGTAATCTAACCCTAAACCTAACCCTAAACCAAACCCTAACCCGTACCCTAACCCTCACTCTAAACCTTTCCCTAACCCTAACACTAACGTTAACCCTTACCATAACCCTAACCCTAACCCTTACACTATTCGTACACTAACCCTAACCCTAACCCTAACACTATCCGTACACTAACCCTAACCCTAACCCTAACAATAATCCTAACCTGTACTCTAACATTAAACCTAACCCTAAACCTAACCCTAACCCGTACTCTAACCCTAACCCGTACCCTAACACTAACCCTTACCCAAACACTAACCCTAACATGTACCCTAAACCTAACCCTAACCCGCACACTAAACCTAACCCTAACCCTAGACCTAACACGTACACTAACCCTATCCCGTAACGTAAACTTAAACCTAACCTGTACCGTAACCCTAACACTAACCCTAAACCTAACCCTAACCCTAACACTAACCTTAACCCGTACACTAACCCTAACCCGAACCCTAACCCTAACCCTAACCCGTACCCTAACCCTACCCGTAGCCTAACCCTAACCCTAAACATAACCCCTAAACCTAACGCTAACCCTAACCATTACCATAACCCTTACCCAAACGGTAAACCTAACCCGTACCCTAACACTAAACCAAACCCGTACTCTAACCCTAACCCTAACCCTACCTGCACCCTAAACTTAACCCTAACCCAAACCATAACCCTTAACCGTAACCTAACCCTAACCCATACCCTAAACCTAACCCTAACCTTAACCATAACCCTAAATCGTACCCTAACTCTAAAACAAACCCATACCCTAACCTCAACCCTAACCCTAATCCGTACCCTAACACTAACCCTAAACCTAACCCTGACCCTAAACCTAACCCTAAACCTTACACTAACCCTAACCCTTACCCTAACCCGCAGCCTCAAACTAACCCTAACCCGTACCCTAACCAAAACCCGTAACCTAAACCTAAACCTAACCCTAAACTTAACCCATATGCTAACCCTATTCCTACCCTAAACCTAACCCTAACCCGTATCCTAACCCTAAACCTAACCCTTAGCCTAACCCGTACAATAACCCTAACCCTAACACTAACCCTAACCATACTCAAACACTAACCGTACACTCACCCTAACCCTACCCCGTGCTGTAACCCTAACCCGTACCATAACCCTACCCTAACCCGTAAGCTAACCCTAACCCTAACTCGTACCCTAACCCTAACCCTAACCCTGACCCTAAACTTAACCCTAACCCGTACCCTAAACCTAACCTGTACTTTAACCTTAACCCTAAACCTAACCCTAACACTAACTCGTACCCTAAACCTAACCCTAACCCTGACCCTAACCCTAACCCTAACCCGTACACTAAGCATAACCCATACCCTAACCCTAACCCTAAACCTAACCCTAACCCCTACCCTAAACCTAAACCTAACCCTTGACCTACCCGTACCCAAACCAATCCCGTACCCTAACCCTAACCCTAACCCGTACCCAAACCCTAACAGTAACCTTAACCCATACCCTAGCCTTAACCCTAACCCTAACCCTGACCCTGAACCTAACACTAACCCTATCCCGTACCCTAACCCTAAACCGTACCCGAACCCTAACCCTAAACCTAACCCATACCCTAACCCTAAACGTAATGCTAACCGGTACTCAAACCCTAACCCTAACACGTGTCCTAACCCTAACCCTAACCCTAGCCCTAACCCGCACACTAAACCTAACCCTAACCCTACACCTAACACGTACACTAACCCTATCCCGTACCCTAACCTTAACACTAACCCGTACCGTGTCCCTAACACTAACCCTAACCCTAACCGTAACCCGTACACTAACCCTAACTGAACCATAACCCTAACCCTAACCCGTACCCTAACCCTGCCCATAGCCTATTCCTAACTCTAACCCTAAACCCTAACCCTAAGCCTAACCGTAACCCTTACCCGAACCCGTACCCAAATGGTAAACCTAACCTGTACCGTAACACTAACCCAAATCTGTACTCTAAACCTAACCGTAACCCTAACCCTAACCCTAACCCGCACCCTAAACTTAACCCTAACCCTAACCCAAACCATAACACTTAACCGTAACCTAACCCTAACACATATCCTAAACTTAACACTAACCTTAACCATAACCCTAATCCGTAACCTAACCCTAAAACTAACACGGACCCTAACCCCAACCCTAACCCTAACCCATACCCTAACACTAACCCTAACCCTAAACCTGACCCTAAACCTAACCCTAAACCTTACACTAACCCTAACCCTAACCCAACCCGCACACTAAACCTAACCCTAACCCGTACGTTAACCCTAACTCGTAACTTAAACCGAACCCTAACCCTCAAAATAAACCGTTCCCTAACCTTATCCCGTACCCTAAACCTAACCCTAACCCTTGTCCTAACCCGTACCCAACCCTATCCCGTACCCTAACCCTAACCCTAACCCGTACCCAAACACTAAGATTAAACCTAACCCATACCCTAGCGCTAACCCTAAACCTAACCCTAAGCCTAACACGCACCCTAAACCTAAACCTAACCGTAACCCTATCCATAACCCTTACCCGTACCCTAACCCTAATCCATAACCTAACACTAACCCTAACCTTAACCGTAACCCTAACCCGTACCCTAACCCTAAAACTAACCCGTACCGTAACCCCAACCCTAACCCTTACCCGTACCATAACCTTATCCTTAATCCTAAACCTGACCCTAAACCTAACCCTAACCTGTACCCTAACCCTAACCCGCACCTAACCCTAACCCTAACCCGTACCCAACCCTAATTCGTAACCTAACCCTAACCCTAACCCGTACCCAAACCCTAAGAGTAACTCTAACCCATACCCTAGCGCTAACCCTAACCCTAACCCTTACCGTAACACTAACTCGCACCTTAAACCTAACCCTAACCCTAACCCTAACCATAACCCTTACCCGTACCCTAACCCTAACCCATACCTTAACCCTAACCCTAAATGTAACCGTAACCCTGACCCATAACCTAACCCTAAAATTAACCCGTACCCTAACCCCAACGATAACCCTAACCCTAACCCATACCCTAACCCTAACCCGGACCTTAACCATATCCTAACCCATACCCTAAACCTAAACAGTAACCTAAACCTAAACCTAACCCTAAACTTATCCCGTACACTAACCCTATCCCGTACCCTAAACCTAACCCTAAACTGTAACCTAAACCTGACCCTAACCCTAACCCTATCTGTACACTAAACCTAACCCTAACCCTAACCCATACTCTAACCCTAACCCTAACCCTAACACTAACACTAACCCTAACTTGTACTCTAACCCTAACCCTAACACTGAATGTAACCCTAACCCGTAATCTAACCCTCACCCGTACCCTAACACTAACCCTAACACTATCCCTAAACCGTACCCTAACCCTAAACGTAACCCTAACCCGTACTCAAACCCTAACCCTAACACGTACCCTAACCCTACCCTATCCTGCACACTAAAACTAACCCTAACCCTAGACCTAACACGTACACTAAACCTATCCTGTACCGTAACATTAACCCTAACCCGTAACGTAACCCTAACCCTAACCCTAACCCTAAACCTAACCCTAAACCTAACCCTAACCCGTAGACTAACCCTAACCCGAACCCTAACCCTAACCGTAACCCTAAACGTACCCTAACCCTAACCCTAACCCTAACCCGTACCCTAACACTAACCCTTACGCTAACCCTAAACCTAACCCATACCCTACCCCTAAATGTAACGTTAACCCGTACCCAAACCCTTACCCTAACACCTACCCTAAACCTAACCCTAACTCTAACTGCACACTAAACCTAACCCTAACCATAGACCTAACACGTACACTACACCTATCCCGTACCGTAACCTTGACCCTAACCCGTACCATAACCCTAACCCTAACCCTAACCCTAACCCTAACCCTAACCCGTACACTAACCCTAACCCTAACCCTAAACTTACCCTAATGGTAACCCTAACCCTAACACTAACCTTAACGCTAACCCATACTCTAAACTAACCCTAACCCTAAACCTAACCCTAACCCGTACTCTAACCCTAACCCTAACCCTAACACTAACCATAACCCTAACACTAAACCTAACAGGTACTCTAACCCTATACCTAACCCTAACACAAACCCTAACCCCCTACTATAACCGTAACCCTAAACCTAAACCTAACCCTAACCCTAACTCGTACCGTAACCCGAACTCATAACCTAACCCTAACCCTAACCTTAACCTAACCCTAAACCTAATCCCGTACCCTAACCCTAACCCTAACCCGCATCCTAAACCTAACCCTCACCCTAGACCTAACCCGTACCCTAACCCTAACCCGTGCCCTAACACTAAACCTAACCCTAACCTGTACCATAACCCTAACACTAACCCTAACCCGTACCCTAACCCTAACCCGTACCCTATCCCTAACCCGATGCCTAACCCTAACCCACACCCTATACCTAACCCTAACCCTAGACTTAATCCGTACCCTAAACCTATCCCGTAACCTAAACCTAACGCTAACCTGTACCCTAACCCTAACACTAACACTAAACCTAATCCTAAACCTATCCCGTACACTAACCCTAACCCTAACCCTAACCCGTACCATAACCCTAACCCTAACCCTAAACCTAAACCTGACACTAACCCTAACCCTAATCCCTTACCCTAACCCTAACCCTAACTCGCATCCTAAACCTAAATCTAACCCTAACCCTAACCCGTACCATAAACCTAACACTAACCCTAACCCGTACAAAAACCCTAACACGTACACTAACCCTAACCCGATGCCTAACCCTAACCCACACACTAAACCTAACCCTAACCCTAGACCGAAACTGTACCCTCAACCTATACCGTACCCTAACCCTAATGCTAACCTGTACCCTAACCCTAACACTAACACTAACCCTAATCCTAACCCTATCCCGTACACTAACCCTAACCCGTACCCTAACCCTAACCCGTACCATTACACGTACCTTAACCCTAACCCTACCACGTACCGTCACCCGTAACCTAAACTTAACCCTAACCTGTACGCTAACACGTACCATAACCCTAACACTAATCTTAACCATAACCATAAACCTAACCCATACCCTACCCCTCACCCTAACCCATACCCTAACCCTAACTCGTACCCTAACACTAACCCTTAACCTAACCCCTAACCCTAACCCTACACCGTACCCTAAACCTAACCCTAACCCGAACTCGTACCCTAACCCTAAACCTAAGCCTGACCCTAACCCTAACCCATACCCTAACCCTAATCGGTACCCAAACCCTAACCCTAAACCTAAACTTAATCCCTAACCCGTACAGTAACCCTAACCCGTACCCTAAATCTAACCGTAACTCTAAACTTAACCCTAACCCTGACCCTAAACCTAACCATAACCCGTACCCTAACCGAAACCATACCCTAACCCTAACCCTAAACTTAACCCGTACCCTATCCCTAAATGTAACACTAACCCATACCCAAACCCTATCCCTAACACTTACCCTAACCCTATCCCTAACCCTAACTCGCACACTAAACCTAACCCTAACTCTAGACCTAACACGTACACTAACCCTATCCCGTAGCCCAGCCTTAACCTTAACCCGAACCCTAATCCTACCCTAACCCGTACCCTCACCCTACCTGTAGGTTAACACTAAATCTAACCCTAAACCCTAACCCTAATCCTAACCCTTACCCTAACCCGTACCCAAACGGTAAACCTAACACGTACCCTAACACTAACCCAAACCCGTACTATAACCCTAAACCTAACCCAAACCCGCACCTTAACTTAACCCTAACCCTAACTCAAACCATAACCCTTAACCGTAACCTAAACCCATAACCCATACCCTAACCCTAACACTAACCTTAAACGTAACCCTAACCCGTAACATAAATCTAAAACTAACCAATACCCTAACCCCAACCCTAATCCTAACCCGTACCCTAACACTAACCCTAACCCTAAACCTGACCCTAAACCTAAACCTAACACTTACACTAACCCTAACCCTAACTCGCACCCTAAACCTAACCCTAACTTGTACCATAACGCTAACCCATAACCTAACCTAACACCAACCCTAAACTTAACCCGTAGGCTAACCCTATGCCGTACCCTAAACCTAACCCTAACCCGTAAACTAACCCTAAACCTAACCCTAAGCCTAACAGGTACATTATCTCTAACCCTAACCCTAACACTAACCCTACCCCGTACTCTAAACCTAACCCTAACCCTAACCCTAACCCTAACCATAACCCTAACCCGTACCCTAAACCTAACCATAAACCTAACACTAACCCTAACCCGTACTCTAACCCTAACCCTAACACTAACACTAACCCTACCCCGTACCCTAACACTAACCCTAACCCTAACCCTAACCCTAACCCGTACCCTAACCCTAACCCTAAACCTAACCCTAACACTAACCCTAAACCGTACTCTATCCCTAACCCTAACCCTAAACCTAACCCTAACCGTATTCTAACCCTAACCCTAACCCTTACCCTAACACTAACCCTAAACCTAACCCTAACACTAACCCTACCCCGTACTCTAACCCTAAAACAAACCCTAACCCTAAACCGTACCCTAACCCTAACCCTAACCCTAACCCTAACTCTAACCCTAACCCTAACCCTAACCCTAACCCTAACCCTACCCGTACTCTAACCGTAACACTAACCCTCACCCTAACCCTAACCGTACTGTAACCCTAACCCGTACCATAACCCGAACCCTAACCCTAAACTTAATTGTAACCCTGACCCGTACTCTAACCCTAAAACTAACCCGTACCCTAACCCCAAACCCTAACCCTAACACGTACCCTAACCCTATCCCTAACGCTAACCCTGACCATAAACCTACACCTAACCCGTATACTATCCCTAACCCTAACCCTAACCCTCACCTAAGCCTAACCCTAACCCGGACCCTAACCCTAACCCGTAACCTAAACCTACCCTAACCCTAAACTTAACCCCTATGCTAACCCTATCCCGTACCCTAAACCTAACCCTAACCCGTACCCTAACCCTAACCCTAACCCTAACCCTATCCGTACTCAAAACCTAAACCTAACCCTCACACTAACACTAACCCTAACACATACTCTAACACTAACCCTAACCCTAAACCTAACCCTAAACCATACGGTATCCCTAACCCGTACCCTAACACTAACACTAACCCTAACACTATCCCTGAACCGTACTATAACCCTAAACCTAACCCTTTCTCTAACCCAAACCCGAACTATAACCCTAAACCTAACCCTAACCCTAAACCTAAACCTAATCTGTACTCTAACCCTATCCCGTAGCCTAACACTAACCCCTAACCCTAACCCAAACCCTAACCCTTACCTAACCCGTACCCAAACGGTAAACCTAACCTGTCCCCTAACACTAACCCAAACCCGTACTCTAACCCTAACCCTAACCCTAACCCTCAACCTAACACTAACCCGTACTCTAACCCTAACCCGTACCATAATCCTAACCTTAACCCTAACCTTAAGCGTAACCCTACCCGTACCCTAACCCTAAATCTAACCCGCACCCTAACCCCAACCCTAACACTAACCCGTATCCTAACCCTATCCCTATTGCTAACCCTGACTCTAAACCTAACCCTAACCCGTACCCTAACCCTAACCCTAACACTAACCCTCACCTAAACCTAACCCTAACCCATACCCTAACCCTAACCCGTAAACTAAACCTAACACTAACCCTAAACTTAACACGTACGCTAACACTATCCCGTACCCTAAACATAACCCTAACCCGTACCCTAACCCTAACCCTAACCCTAACACTATCCGAACTCTAAACCTAACCCTAACCTAACCCTAACACTAACCATAACCCGTACAGTAACCCTAATCCTAACCCTAACACGAACCCGTACTCTAACCCTAATCCTAACCCTAACACTAACCCGTACTCTAACCATGACCCTAACCCTAACCCTAACATTGACCCTAACCTGTACTCTAACCCTAACCCTAACCCTAACCGTAACCTAACACTAACCCTAAACATCACCCTAACCCGAACCCGTACTGTAACCCTAACCCGTACCATAACACTAACACTAATGCATACTCTAACCCTAAACCTAATTCTTACCCTAACCCTAACCCTAACCCTGACCCTAACCCTAACCCTAACAAGTACCCTAAACCTAACCTGTACCTTAACCCTAACCCTACCCTAACTCACACCCTAAACTTAACCCTAACCAAGCCCAAACCATAACCCTTAACCGTAACTTAACCGTAACCCATACCCTAAGCCTAACCCTAACTTTAACCATAATCCCTACCTGTACCCTAAACGTAAAACTAACCTGCACCCTAACCGCAACCCTAACCCGTACACTAACACTAACCCTAACCCTAACCCTGACCCTAAACCTAAGCCTAACCCTTACACTAACCCTAACCCTAACCCGCACCCTAACACTAACCCTAACCCTAACCCTAAAACTAACCCTAACCTGTATTCTAACCCTAACCCTAACCCTAACCCTAACCCTAACCCTAACCCTAACCGGATACTAACCCTAACCCTAAACCTCACCCTAACCCTAATCCATACTGTAAACCTACCCTGTACCATAACCATAACCCTAACCAGTACCCTAACCCTAACCCTAATTCGTACCCTAACCCTAACCCTAACCCTGACCCTAACCCTATCCGTAACCCATTCCCTAAACCTAAACCGTACCCTAACCCTAACCCTAACCCAAAACGTACACTAAACCTAACCCTAACCCGTACCCTCACCCGAAACCTAACCCTAAACCTGACCCTAACCCTTAACCTAACCCGTATCCTAAGCCTAACCGATACCCAAACCCTAACCCTAACCCTAAACCTAACACTAACCCTACCCCGTGCTCTAACCCTAACCCTAACCCTAACCCTAACCCTTGCCATAAACCGTACCCAAAAGGTAAACCTAAACCGTACCCTAACACTAACCCAAACCAGTACTCTAACCCTAACCATAACCATAACACGCACCCTAAACTTAACCCTAACCCTAACCCAAACCATAATCCTTAACCGTAACCTAACCCTAACCCATGCCATAACCCTAACCCTAACCTTAACCGTAACACTAACCCATACCCTAACCCCAAAATTAAGCCGTACCCTAACCCCAACCCTAACCATAACCCGTACCCTAACACTAACCCTAACCCTAACCCTGACGCTAAACCTAACTCTAACCCTTACACTAATCCTTACCCTAACCCTAACCCACACCCAAAACCTAACCCTAACCCGAACCCTAACCCTAACCAGTGACCTAAACCTAACCATAACCCTAAACTTAACCCGTACACTAAGCCTATCCCGTATCCGAAACCTAACCCTAACCCGTATCCTAACCCTAAACCTAACCCTAAGCCTAAACCGTACATTAACGCCAAACCTAACCCTAACACTAAACCTACCCGGTAATCTAACCCTAACCCTAACCCTAACCCTAACAGTACTCTAACCGTAACCCTAACCCTCACCCTAACACTAACCCACTTTAACCCTAACCCTAACCCTAACACAAACCCTACCCCGTATCTAACACTAACCCTAACCCTAACCTTTACCCTAACCCTAACCCTAACCCTAACCCTAACACTAACCCTAAACCGTACTCTAACCCTAACCCTAACCCTAACCGTATTCTAAACCTAACCCTAACCCTCACCCTAACCGTAACCCGTACTGTAACCCTATCCCGTACCATAACCCTAACCCTAACCCGTACCCTAACCCTAACCCTAATTCGTACCCTAACCCTAACCATAAACCTGACCCTAACCCTAACCCTATCCCGTATCCTAAACCTAACCTGTTCCCTAACCCTAAACCTAACCCTAACCCGTACCCTAAAACTAACCCTAACCCATACCCTAACCCTAAACCTACCCTAAACCTGACCCTAACCCTAACACTAACACGTACCCTAAGCCTAACCCATTACCTAAACCTAACAGTAACCCTAACACTAACACCAAACCTAACCCATACTCTAACCCTAACCCTAACACGAACCCGTACCCGTACACTAAACCTAACCCTAACCCTAACCCTAACACTAACCCTAACCCGTACTCTAACCCTAACCCTAACCGTAACCCTAACACTAAACTTACCCCGTACTCTAAAACTAAGCCTAACCCGTACTTTAACCCTTACCCTAAACCTAACCCTAACCCATACCATAACCCTAACCCGCAACTAAACCTAACCCTATCCCGTACCCTAACACTAACCCGTAACCTAAACCTAACCCTAACCCTAAATTTAACCCGTACACTAATCCTTCCTGTACCCTAAACCTAACCCTAACCCGTACCCTAACCCTAACCCTAACCCTAACCCTATCCGTACACTAACCCTAACCCTAACCCTAATGCTAACCCTAACCTGTACTCTAACCCTAACCCTAACCCTAACCCTAAACCTAACCCTAACCCATACTCTAACCCTAACCCGTACCCTAACACTAACCCTTACCCTAACCCTAAACCTAACACGTACCCTAACCGTAAACGTAACCCTAACCAGTACCCAAACCCTAACCCTAACATGTACCCTAACCCTAACCCTAACCCTCACCCGCACACAAAACCTAACCCTAACTCTAGACCTAACACGTACACTAAACCTATCCAGTACCGGAACCTTAAACCTAACCCGTACCGTAACCCTAACAATAAGCCTAACCCTAAACCTAAACCTAACCCTAACCCGTACACTAACCGTAACCCGAACCCTAACTCGTACCCTAACACTACCCGTAGCCTAACCCTAACTCTAACGCTAACCCCTAACCCTAAACCTAACCTTAACCCTTACCCTAACCCGTACCCAAACGGTAAACCTAACCCGTAACCTAACTCTAACCCAAACCCGTACTCTAACCCTAACCCTAACCCTAACCCGCACACTAAACCTAACCCTAATACTAGACCTAACACATACACTAAACCTATCCCGTACCGAAACCTTAAACCTAACCCGTACCATAACCCTAACAATAAGCCTAACCCTAAACCTAACCCTAAACCTTTCCTGTACCCTAAACCTAACCTGTACCCTAACCCTAAACCTAACCCTAACCCGTACCCTACACCTAACACTAACCCGTACCCTACCCTAAACCTGACCCTAACCCTAACCCTAACACGTACCCTAAGCCTAACCCATAACCTAACCCTAACCCTAACCCTAATCCTAACAAAACACTAAACCTACCCCGTACCCTAACCCTAACCCTAACCCTAACCTGTACCCGTACACTAAACCTAACCCTAACCCTAACCCTAACACTAACCCTAACCCGTAATCTAACCCTAATCCAAACCTAACACTAACCCGAACACTAACCCTGACCCTAACCCTAACCCTAACACTAACCTTAACCCGTACTCTAACCCTAAACCTAACCCTAACCGTAACCTAACGCTAACCCTAAACCTCACCCTAACCCGAACCCGTACTGTAACCCTATCCTTTACCATAACCCTAACCCTAATGCTGAATCTAACCCTAACCCTAATTCGTACACTAACCCTAACCCAAACGCTGACCCTAACCCAAACCCTAACAAGTACCCTAAACCTATCCTGTACCATAACCCTAACCCTAACCTAACTCACACCCTAAACTTAACCATAACCCTAACCCAAACCATAACCCTTAACCGTAACTTAACCCTAACCCATATGCTAACCATAACCCTAACCTTAACCCTAACCCTACCTGTACCCTAAACGTAAAACTAACCCGCACCCTAACCGCAACCCTAACCCGTACCCTAACACTAAACCTAACCCTAACCCTGACCTTAAACCTAAGCCTAACCCTTACACTAAACCTAACCCTAACCCGCACCCTAACACTAACCCTAACCCTAACCCTAAAACTAACCCTAACCTGTACTCTAACCTTAAACCTAACCCTAACCCTAACCCTGACCGTATTCTAACCCTAACCCTAAACCTCACCCTAACCCTAACCCGTACTGTAAACCTACCCCGTACCATAACCATAAACCTAACCAGTACCCTCCCCTAACACTAATTCGTACCGTAACCCTAACCCTAACCCTGACCCTAACCCTAACCCGAATCTGTACGCTAAACCTAACCCGTACCCTAACCCTAACCCTAACCCAAACCCGTACACTAAACCTAACCCTAACCCGTACCCTAACCCTAAACCTAACCCTAAACCTGACCCTAACCCTAAACCTAACCCGTACCCTAATCCTAACCGATACCCAAACCCTAACCCTAACCCTAACCCTAACACTAACCCTACCCCGTACTCTAAACCTAACCCTAACCCTAACCCTAACCCCTACCCGTACCCTAACCCTAACCCTAACACTAACACTAACCCTATCCTGTACTCTAACCATAACCCTAACCCTAACCGTACTCTAACCCATACCCTAAAGCTCACCCTAACCCTAACACATACCCTAACACTAACCCTAACCCTGACCCTAAGCCTAAACCTAACCCGTACGCTAAACCTAACCCATACCCTAAACCTAAACCTAAGCCTAACCCGTACATTAACCCTAACCCTAACACTAACACTAACCCTACCCCGTAATCTAACCCTAACCCTAACCCTCACCCTAACCCTAACCCTAACCCGTACCCTAAACCTAACCCTAAAACTTTCCCTAACCCAAACACTAACCCTAACCCTTACTCTAACCCTAACCCTAACGCTCACCCTAAACCTAACCCGTACTGTAACCCTAACCCGTAACATAAACCTAACTCTAACCCGTACCCTAACCCTAAACCTAACTCATAGCCTAACACTAACCCTGTCCCTAACCCTAACCCAACCCTAAACCTAACGCATACATGAACCATAAACCTAACCCTAAGCCGTACCCTAAACCTAAAGCTAACCCTAACTCATACCCTAACCCTAACCCTAAACCTAACCCTAACTCTAACCCTTACCTTAACCTAACCCTAACCCTTTACCTAAACCGTACCCAACCCTATCTCGTACCCTAACCCTAACCCTAACCCGTACCCAAACCGTAACAGTAACCCTAACCCATTCCCTAGCGCTAACCCTAACCCTAAAACTAATCCTAACCTGCACCCTTAACCTAAACCTTACCTTAACCCTAACCATAACCCTTACCCGTACCCTAACCCTAACCCATACCTAACACTAACCCTAACCTTAACCATAACCCTAACCCGTACCCTATCCCTTAAACTAACCCGTACCCTAACCCCAACCCTAACCCGAACCCGCACCTAAACCTAACCCTAACCCGTACCCTAACCCTAACCCGTAACCTAAACCTAATCCTATACCTAAACTTAACCTGAACCGTAACCTATCCCGTAACCTATCCCGTAACCTAAACCTAACCCTAACCCGTACACTACTCCTAACCCTAACCCTAACACTATCCGTACACTAACACTAACCCTAACCCTAACACTAACCCTAACCCATACTCTAACACTAAACCTAACCCTAAACCTAACCCTAAGCGTACTCTAACCCTAACCCGTACCCTAATACTAACACTTACCCTAAACCTAAACCTAACCCGTACCCTAACCCTAAACGTAACCCTAACCGGTACCCAAACCCTAACCCTAACACCTACCCTAACACTAACAAAACCCTAAACCTAACCCACACACTAAACCTAACACTTACCCTAGACCTAACACGTACACTAACCCTATCCCATACTCTAACACTAACCCTAACACTAACCATAATCCGTACCCTAACCCGAACCCTAAACCTAACCCTAACACTAACCCTAACCCGTACTCTAACCCTAACGTTAACCCTAACACTAACCCGACCCCGTTCTCTAACCCTAACCTTAACCCATACCCGTACCCATACCCTAACCCTAACACTAACCCTAAACCTAACACTAAACCTACAACGTACTCTAACCCTAACCCTTACCCTAACCGTGCTCTAACCCTAACCCTAACCCTCACACTAACCCTAACCCGTACTGTAACCCTAACCCATACCCTAACCCTAACCCTAACCCGTACCCTAACCCTAACCCTAACCCTGACCCTAACACTAACCCTAACCCGTACCCTAAACCTAACCCATACCCTAACCCTAAACCTAAACCTAACCCTAACCCGTACCCTAAACCTAACCGTAACCCGTACCCTAAACCTAACCCTAACCCTGACCCTGAACCTAACCCTAACCCGTACCCTAAGCCTAACCCATACCCTAACCCTAACCCTAATCCGAACCCTAACCCTTAAGCGTAACCTAATCCTAACCCTAACTCGTACCCTAACCCTAACACTGACCCTAACCCTAACCCGTATCCTAACCCTAAACTGTACCATAAACCTAACCCTAACCCTAATCTTATCCGTACTCTAACCCTAACCCTAACCCTACCCTGTACTCTAACCCTAACCCTAACTCTAACCCTAAAGCGTACCCTAACCCTAAACCTAACCCTAACACTAACCCTAACCCGTACTCTAAACCTAACCCTAACCCTAACCGTAAACCTAACCCGTACACTAAAACTAACCCTAACCCTAACTCGTAGCCCAACACTAACTCTAACCCTGACCCTAACCCTAACCGTAACCCGTACCCTAAACCTAACCCATAACCTAACCCTAACCCTAATCTTAACCCTAACCCTATCCCGTATCCTAAACCTAACCATAACCCTTGTCCTAACCCATACCCAACCCTATCACATACCCTAACCCTAACCGTAACCCGTACCCAAACCCTAAGAGTAAACCAAACCCATACCTAACGCTAACCTTAACCCTAACCCTAAGCCTAACCCGCACCCTAAACCTAAACCTAACCGTAACTCTAACCATAACCCTTACCCGTACCCTAACCCTAACCCATAAATTAACACTAACCCAAACGTTAACCGTAACCCTAACCGGTAGCCTCTCCCTAAAACTAACCCGTACCGTAACCCCAACCCTAACCCTAACCCGTACCATAACCCTGTCCTTAATCCTAACACTGACCCTAAACCTAACACTAACCTGTACCCTAACCCTAAACCACACCTAACCCTAACCCTAACCCTAACCCGTACCCAAACCTAATTCGTAACCTAACCCTAACCCTAAACCGTACCCAAACCCTAAGAGTAACCCTAACCCATGCCCTAGCGCTAACCTAACCCTAACACTAACCGTAACACTAAACCGCACCCTAAACCTCAACCTAACCCTAACCCTAAACATAACACTTACCCGTACCCTAACCCTAACCCATACACTAGCCCTAACCCTAAACTTAACCGTAACCCTGACCCGTAACCTAACACTAAAATTAACCCGTACCCTAACCCCAACCCTAAACCTAACCCTAACCCGTACCCTAACCCTAACACTAACCCGCACCTAAACCTAACCCTTAAGAGTAACCTAAACCTACCCTAACCTTAAATTGACCCGTACGCTAACCCTATCCCGAACACTAAACCTAACTCTAACGGGTAACCTAACCCTAAACCTAACCCTAAGCCTAACCCGTACATTAACCCTAACCCTAACCCTAACCCTAACCCTACGTTGTACTCTAACCCTAACCCTAAATCTAACCCTAAATCGTACCCTAACCCTAACCCTAACCCTAACCCTAACTCTAAACCTAACCCGTACTCTAACCCTAAGCCTAACCCTAACCCCAACCCTAACCCTAACCGTAATCTAACCCTAACCCTAACCCTCACCCTAACCCTAACCCGTAGTGTAACACTAACCCGTACCATAACCCTAAACCTAACCCTAAACTTAAGCATAACCCTGACCAATACCCTAACCCTAAATCTAACCCGGACCCAAACCCCAACCCTAACCCTAATCCTTACCCTAACCCTATCCCTAACGCTAACACTGACCCTAAACCTAACCCTAAACCGTACCCTAACCCTAACCCTAAACATAACCCTCACCTAAACCTAACCCTAACTTGTACCCTAACCCTATCCCGTACCCTAAACCTAACCCTAACCCGTAACCTAACCCTTACCCTAACCCTAACCCTATCCGTACTCTAACCCTAACCCGTACCCTAACACTAACCCTAACCCTAACACTATCCCTAACCCGTACTCTAAACCTATCCCGTAGCCTAACACTAACTCTAACCCTAACCCCTAACCCTAACCCTAACCCTTACCCTAACCCGTACCCAAACGGTAAACCTAACCCGTATCCTAACACTAACCCAAACCCGTACTCTTACCCTAACCCTAACCCTAACTCGTACCCTAAAACTAATGCTTACCCTAACCCTAACCCGTACCCTAAACCTAACCCGTACCAACCATAACCCTAACCCTAACCCTAACCCCTACCCTAAACCTAAACCTCACCCTAACTCGTACCCTAACCCTAGCCCCAGCCCTGACCCTAACCCTAACCCATACCTAAACCTAACCCATACCCTAATTCTAACCCTAAACCTAACCCTAACCCTATCCCGTACCCTATACCTAACCTGAACCCTTGACATATCCCATACCCAACCCTATCCCGTACACTAACCCTAGCCCTAACCCATACCCAAACCCTAAGAGTAACCCTAACCCATACCCTAGCGCTAAACGTAACCCTAACCCTAAGCCTAACCCGAAGCCTAAACCTAAACCTAACCCTAACCCTAACCATAACCCTTACCCGTACCCTAACCCTAACCCATACCCTAACCCTAACCAGCACCTAAACCGTACCCTAACCCGTACCCTAACCCTAACCCATAACCTAAAACTAAAAGTAACACTAAACTTTTCCCGTACACTAACCCTATCACGTACGCTAAACCTAACCCTATCCTGTACCCTAAACCTAACCCTAACCCTAATCCTATCCGTACACTAACCCTAACCCTAACCCTAACACTAACCCTATCCCATATTCTAACCCTAACCCTAACTCTAAACCTAACACTAACCCTAACTTGTACTCTAACGCTAACCCTAACCCTAAACGTAACCCTAACCCGTAATCTAACCCTAACCCGTACCCTAACACTAAACCTAACCCTAAACCTAACCCTAACCCTAACACTAACCCGTAGACTAAACCTAACCCAAACCCTAACCCTAACCCTAAACGTACCCTAACCCTAACCTTAAACCTAACACTAACCCGTACCCTAACACTAACCCTTACCCTAACCCTAACCCTAACCCATACCCTATCCCTAAACGTAACCCTAACCCGTACCCAAACCCTAACCCTAACACGTAACATAACCCTAACCCTAACCCTAACCTGCACACTAAACCTAACCCTAACCCTAGACCTAACATGTACACTAACCCTTCTTGTACCGTAACCTTAACCCTAACCCGTACCGTAACCCTAACACTAACCCTAACCCTAACCCTATCCCGTACACTAACCCGAAACATAACCATAAACTTACCCTAACGCTAACCCTAACCCTAACCATAACACTAACCCTAACCCGTACTCTAACCTAACCCTAACCCTAAACCTAACCCTAACCCGTACTCTAACCCTAACCTTAACCCTAACACTAACCATAACCCTAACACTAAACCTAACACGTACTCTAACCCTAACCCTAACCCGTACCCTAACACTAACCCTAACCCTAACCCTGACCCTAAACCTAACCCTAACCCTTACACTAACCCTAACCCTAACCCAACCTGCACCCTAAACCTAACCCTAACCCGTAACCTAACCCTAAACCGTAACCTAAACCGAACCCTAACCCTAAACTTAACCCGTTCGCTAACCATATCCCGTACCCTAAACCTAACCCTAACCCGTATCCTAACCCTAACCTAACCCTAAGCCTAACCCGTACATTAACCCTTACCCTAACCCTAACACTAACCCTACCCCGTACTCTAACCCTAACCCTAACCCTAACCCTAACCCTAACCCGTACCCTTAACCTATCCCTAACCCTAACTCGTACCCTAACCCTAACCCTAAACCTGACCCTAACCCTACCTCGAACCCGTACACTAAATCTAACCCTAACCCTAACCCGTTCCCTAAACCTAACCCTAACCTTTGACCAAACACGTACCCAACCTTATCCCGTACCCTAAACCTAACCCTAAACCGTACCCAAACCCTAACAGTAACCCTAACCCCTACCCTAGCGCTAACCCTAACCCTAACCCTAAGACTAACCCGCACACTAAACCTAAACCTAACCCTAACACTAACCATAATCCTTACCCGTACCCTAACCCTAACCCATACCCTAACACTAACCCTAACCTTAACCGTAACCCTAACCTGTACCCTAACCCTAAAACTAACCCGTACCCTACCCCAACCCTAACCCTAACCCGTACCATAACCCTATCCCTAACCCTAACCCAACCCTAAACCTAACCCTAACCCTAAACTTAACCCGTACGCTAAACCAATCCCGTACCTTAAACCTAACCCTAACCCGTATCCTAACCCTAAATTAACCCTAAGCCTAACCCGTACATTTACCCTAAGCCTAACCCTAACACTAACCTTACCCCGTACACTAAACCTAACCCTAAACCTAACCCTAACCCTAACCCTAACCCGTACCCTAAACCTAACCCTAACCCTAACTCATACCCTAACCCTAACCCTAACCCGTACCCTTACCGTAACCCTAACCCGTACCCAAACCTTAACCATAACCCTAACCCATACCCTAGCGCTAACCGTAACCCTAACCCTAAGCCTAACCCGCACTCTAAACCAAAACCTAACCCTAACCCTAACCATATCCCTTACCTGTACCCTAAACCTAACCTATACCCTATACTAACACTAACCTTAATCGTAACCCTAACCCGTACCCTAACCCTAAAACTAACATGTACCCTATCCCCAACCCAAACCCTAGCACGTACCATAACCCTATCCCTAACCCTAACCCTGACCCAAACCTAAACCTAACCCATACCCTAACCCTAACCCGCACCTAAACCTAACTCTAAACCGTACCCTAACCCTAACCCGTAACCTAAACCTAACCCTAAACTTAAACTTAACCCGTACACTAACCCTATCCCATAACCAAAACCTACCCTAACCCTTACCCTAACCCTAACCCTAAACCTATCCGTACACTAACCCTAACCCTAACACTAACACTAACCCTAAACCATACTCTAACCCTAACCCTAACCCTAAAACTAACCCTAACCCATAATCTACCCCTAACCCGTCCCCTACACTAACCCTTACCCTAACCCTAAACCTAACCTGTACCCTAACCCTAAACGTAACCCTAACCTGTACCCAAACCCTAACCCTAACATGTACCCATCCCTAACCCTAACCCTAACCCGCACACTAAACCTAACCCTAACCCTGGACCTACCACGTACACTAACCCTATCCCGTACCTAAACTTAAACCTAACCCGTACCGTAACCCTAACACTAACCCTAACCTAACCCTAACCCTAACCCTTACCCTAAACCTACACGTTGCCTAACCGTAACTCTAATCCTAACCCCTACCCCTAACCCTAACCCTAACCCTTACCCTAACCCGTACCGAAACGATAAACCTAACCCATACCCTAACACTAACCCAATCCCGTACTCTAACCCTAACCCATACTTAACCCTAAACCTTACCTTAACCATAACGCTAACCCATATCCTAACCCTAAAACTAACCCGTACCCTGATCCCAAACCTAACCCTAACCCATACCCTAACACTAACCCGAAACCTAACCCTGACCCTAAACCTAACCTTATCACTTACACTGACTCTAACCCTAACCCTAAACCGCGCCCTAAAACTAACCCTAACCTGTACCCTAACCCTAACCCGTAACCTAAAAATAACCCTAACCCAAACTTAACCCGTATGCTAACCCTATCCCGTACCCTAAACCTAACCCTAAACCATAACCTAACCCTAAACCTAACCCTAAGCCTAACCCGCACATTAACCCTAACCCTAACACTAACACTAACCCTACCCCGTACTCTAACCATAACCCTAAACCTAACACTAACCCATAACCTAACCCTAACCCTAAAACTAACACTAACCCTAACCTGTACTCTAACCCTAACCCTAACCCTAACCATACTCTAAACCTAACCCTAACCCTCACCCTAACCCGTACTGTAACCCTAACCCGTACCAATACCCTAACCCTAAACCGTACCCTAAACCTAACTCGGACCCTAACGCTAACCCTAACCCTGACCCTAAACCTAACCCTAACCCGGACCCTAAACCTAAACCGTACACTAACCGTAACCCTATCCCTAACCCGTATCCTAAACCTAACCCTAAACCGTACCCTAACCCTACCCGTAGCCTAAACCTAAATCTAAACCTAACCCCTAACCCTAACCCTAAACCTAACCCCTAACCCTAACCCTCACCCTAACCCTAACCCTAACCCAAATGGTAAACCTAACCCGTACCCTAACACTAACCCAAACCCGTACTCTAACCCTAACCCTAACACTAACCCGCACCCTAAACTTAACCCTAACCCTAACCCAAACCATAACCCTTACCGTAACCTAACCCTATCCCATACCCTAACCCTAACCCTAACCTTAACCATAACCCTAACACTTACCCTGCCCTAAAACTAACCCGTACCCTATCCCCAACCGTAACCCTAACCCGTACCCTAACACTAACCCTAACCCTAACCCTGACCCTAAACCTGACCCTAAACCTTACACTAATCCTAACCCTAAACCTAACCCGCACCCTAAACCTAACCCTAACCCGTACCCTAACCCTAACCCGTAACCTAAATCTAACCCTAAACCTAAACTTAACCCGTACGCTAACCCTGTCCCGTACCTTAAACCTAACCCTAACCTGTAACCTAACGCTAACCCTAACCCTAACCCTGACGCTAACCCTAAACCGTACCCTAAGCCTAACCCATACCCTAAACCTAAACATAATCCTAACCCTATCCCTAACCTGTCCCCTAAACCTAAACCTAACCCTTAACCTAACCCGTACCCAACCCTATCCCGTAACCTAACCCTAAACTAACCCTTACCCAAACCCTAACAGTAACACTAACCCATTCCCAAGCGCTAACCCTAACCATAACCCTAACCCTAACCCTAACCCGCACCCTAAACGTAACGCTAACCCTAACCCTAACCATAACCCTTACCTAACCCTAACCCTAACGCGAACACTAACCCTAACCCGTACTCTAACCCTAACCCAACCCTAACCCTAACCGTACTCTAACCCTAACTCTAACCCATTCCCTAACCCCAGCCCTAATCCTAACCCATACCATAACCCTATCACTAACCCTAACCCGCACCTAAACCTAACCCTAATGCGTAACATAAACCTAACCCGTACCTTACGCCTAACACTAACCCTAACCCGTACCCTAAACCTAACCCTAACCCTAACTCGTACCTAAGCCTAACCCTAACCCTGGCCCTAACCCGTACGCTAAGCCTAACATAGACCCTAAACCTAACCCTAATACTTGACCTAACCCGTACCCAAACCTATCCTGTACCCTAACCCTAAACCTAACACGTACCCAAAACCTAACATTAACCCTAACCCATAACCTAGCGCTAACCCTAACCCTAATCCAAACCCGTCCCCTAAAACTAAACCTTACCCTAACCCTAAACATAACCCTTACCCGTACCCTAACCCTAACCCATACCCTAACCCTAACCCTAACCTTAACCATAACACTGACCCATACCCTAACCCTAAAACTAACCCGTACCCTAACCCCAAACCTAACCCTAACCCGTAACCTAACGCTATCCCTAACGTTAATCCTGACACTAAACCTAAACCAAACCCTAACCTAACCCTAACCCTAACCCTCACCTAAACCTAACCCTAACCCGTACCCTAACCCTATCCCATGCCCTAAACCTAACACTAACCCGTACCCTAACCCTAACCATAACCCTATCCGTACTCTAACCCTAACTCTAACCCTAAACCTAACACTAACCCTAATCCGTACTCTAAACCTAACCCTACACCTAAACCTAACCCTAACCCATACTCTAACCCTAACCCGTACCCTAACACTAACCCTAACCCTAACAATATCCCTAACCCATACTCTAACCCTAAACCTAACCCTAACTCTAACCCTAACCCGTACTATAACCCTAACCCTAAATCTAACCCTAAACCTAACACTAACCCGTACTCTAACCCGATCCCATAGCCTAACCCTCACCCTAACCCTAACCCTAACCCAAATGGTAAACCTAACCCATACCCTAACACTAACCCAAACACGTACTCTAACCCTAACCCTAACCCTAACCCTAAACCGCACCCTAAACTTAACCATAAACCTAACCCTAACCATAACCCATAACCGTACTCTAACCCTAACCTACACCCGAACCCTAACCCTAACTTTAACCATAACCCTAACCCGTACATTAACCCTAAAACTAACCCGTACACTAACCCGTACCCTAACCTTTACCCTAAACCTAACCCTAACCCTGACCCTAACCATAAACCTAACCCGTACCCTAACCCTAAACCCTATCCTAACACTAGCCCTAAACCTAACCCATACCCTAACCCTAAACGTAACCCTAACCCGTACCCAAACCCTAACCCTAACTCGTACCCTAAACCTAACCCTAACTCTAACCCACACACTAAACCTAACCTGAATCCTAGACCTGACATGTACACTAACCCTATCCCGTACCATAAACTTAACCCTAACCCGTACCCAAACCCTAACAGTAACCCTAACCCATACCCTAGCACTAACCCTAACCCTAACGCTAAGCCTAACCCGCACCCTAAACCTAAACCTAACCCTGACCCTAACCATAACCCTTACCCGTACACTAACCCTACCCATACCCTAACACTAACCCTAACCTTAAACATAACCCTATACCGTACCCTAACCCGTACCATTACCCTACCCCTAACCCTAACCCTGACCATAAACCTAACCCTAACCCGTACCCTAACCCTAACCCACACCGAAACCTAACCCTAACCCGTACCCTACCGTAACCCGTAACCTAAACCTAACCCTAACCCTAAACTTAACCCGTACAGAAACTCTATCCCGTACCCTAAACCTGACCCTAACCCTAATCCGTACCCTAAACCTTAACCTTACCCTTCACCTAACCCGTACCCAACCCTTTCCCATACTCTAAACCTAACCCGTTCCCTAACCCCAACCCTAAACCTAACCCGTACCATAACCCTAACCCTAACACTAACCCTAACCCGTACTCTAACCATAACCCTAACACTAACCTAACGGTACTATAACCCTAACCCTAACCCTCACCCTTACCCTAACCCGTACTCTAACACTAACCCGTACCAATACCCTAACCCTAACCCGTACCTTAACCCTAACCCTAATTCGTACCCTAACCCTAACCCTAACCCTGACCCTAACACTAACCCTAACACATACCCTAAACCTAACCCTAACACGTAACCTAACGCTAATCCTAACCCTAACCCTGACGCTAACCCTAACCTGTACCCTAAGCCTAACCCATACCCTCAACCTAATCCTAATCCTAACCCTAAACCTAACCTGTACCCTAAACCTAAACCTAACCTTGACCTAACCCGTACCCAACCCTATCCCGTAACCTAACCCTAAACTAATCCGGACAAACCCTAACAGTAACACTAACCCATTCCCGAGCGCTAACCCTAACACTAACCCTAACCCTAAACCTAACCCGCACACTAAACCTAAAGCTAACCCTAACCCTGACCATAACACTTACCCTAACCCCTAACCCTAACGCTACACCGTAACCTAAATCTAACCCTAACCCTAACTCGTACCCTAACCCTAACCCTAAACCTGACCCTGAACCTAACCGGTACCCTAACCCTAATCCGTACCCTAACCCTAACCCTAACCCTAACCCTAACCCTAAACTTAACCCTAACCCGTACAGTAACCCTAACCCGTACCCTAACACTAACCCTAACTCTAAACCTATCCCTAACCCTGACCCGTACCCTAACCGAAACTGTACCCTAACCCTAACTCTAAACCTAACCCGTACCCTAACCCTAAACGTAACGCTAATCCATACCCAAACCCTATCCCTAACACGTACCCTAACCCTATCCCTAACCCTAAACGGCACACAAACCTAAACTAACCCTAGACCTAACACGTACACTAACCCTATCCCGTAGCCCAGCCTTAACCCAAACCCGAACCCTAACCCTACCCTAACCCGTACCCTAACCCTACCTGTAGCCTAACCCTAAATCTAACCCTAAACCCCAACCCTAACCCTGACCCTAACCCTTACCCTAACCCGTACCCAAACGGTAAACCTAACCCGTACCCTAACACTAACCCAAACCCGTACTCTAACCCTAACCCTAACCCAAACCCGCACCCTTAACTTAACCCTAACCCTAACCCAAACCATAACCCTTAACCGTAACCTAACCCTAACGCATACCCTAAACCTAACCCTAACCTTAACCGTAACCCTTACCCGTAATGTAACCCTAAAACTAACCCATACCCAAACACCAACCCTAACCCTATCCCGTACCCTAACCCTAACACTAACCCGTACCCTGACCCTAAACCTAACCCTAACACTAACCCTACCCTGTACTCCAAACCTAACCCTAACGCATACACTAATCCTAACCCTAACCCTAACCCTAACCCTAACCCTAACCCTAACCCTAACGCTAACCTGTACCCTAACCCTAACCCTAATCCTGACACTAAACCTAACCCTAACCCGTACACTAACCCTAACTCTAACCCTAACACGCACCCTAAACCTAACCCTAACCCATACCCTAACCCTACCCCGTAACCTAAACCTAACCCTACCCTAAACTTAACCTGTACGCTAACCCTATCCCATACCCTAAACCTAACCCTAACCCGTAAACTAACCCTAACCCTAATCCTAACCCTAACCTGTACCCTAACCCTAAACCTAACCCTGACACTAACCCTAACCCGTACTCTAACCCTAACCCTAACCCTAACACTAACCCTACCCCGTACTCTAACACTAACCCTAACCCTAACCCTAACCCGTACCCTAACCCTAACCCTAACCCTAAACCTAACCCTAACACTAACCCTAACCCGTAATCTATCCCTAACTCTAACCCTAACCCGTACCCTAACACTAACCCTAACACTAACCCTAACCCTCACCCTAACCCTAACCCGTACTGTAACCCTAACCCATACCATAACCCTAAACCTAACCCGTACCCTAAACCTAACCCTAATTCGTACCCTAACCCTAACCCTAACCCTGACACTAACCCTAACCCTAAGCCATATCCTAAACCTAACCTATACCCTAACCCGAAACCTAACCCTAACACGTACCCTAAACCTAACCCTAAACCGTACCCTAACCCTAACCCTAACGTTAAGCCTAACCTGAACATTAACCCTAACCCTAACACTAAGACTAACCCTACCCCTTTCTCCAACCCTAACCCTAACTCTAACCCTAACCCGTACCCTAACACTAACCCTAACACTAACCCTAACCCTAACACTAACCCTAATCCGTACTCTAACCCTAACCCTAACCCTAACCCTTACCCTAACCGTACTCTAACCCTAACACTAACCCTCACCCTAACCCTATCCGTACTGTAACCCTAACCCGTACAATAAACCTAGCCCTAACCCGTAACCTAAACCTAACCCGTAACCTAAACCTAAGCCTAACCCTAAACTTAACCCGTACGCTAACCCTATCCTGTTCCATAAACCTAACTCTAACCTATACCCTAACCCTAACCCTAACCCTATCCGTACTCTAACCCTAACCCTAACACTAACACTAACCCTAACCCTAACCCTAACACTATCTGTACACTAACCCTAACCCTAAACCTAACACTAATGCTAACCCGTACTCTAACACTAAACCTAACCCTCAACCTAAACCTAAACCATAACCTAACCCTAACTCGTACCCTAACACTAACCCTTACCCTAACCCCTAACCCTAACGCTACACCGTAACTTAAACCTAACCCTAACCCATACCCTAAACCTAACCCGTACCCTAACCCTAAACGTAACCCTAAGCCGTACCCTAAACCTAAACCTAACCCTAACTCATACCTTAACCCTAACACTAACCCTGATCCTAACTCTAACCCGTACCCTAAACCTAACCCATACCCTAACCCTAATCCTAAACCTAACCTTAACCCTAACCCTTACCCTAAACCTAACCCTAACCCTTGACCTAACCGGTACACAACCCTATCTCGTACCCTAACCCTAACCCTAACCCGTACCCATCCCTAACAGTAACCCTAACCCATTTCCTAGCGCTAACCCTAACCCTAAACCTAATCCTAACCCGCACCCTAAACCTAAACCTAACCTTAACCATAACCCTTACCCGTACCCTAACCCTAACCCATACCCTAACACTAACCCCAACCTTAAGGTAACCCTAACCCGTACCCTAACCCTAAAACTAACCCGTATCCTAACCCCAACCCTAAACATAACCCGCACCTAAACCTAACCCTAACCCGTACCCTAACCCTAACCCGTAACCTAAACCGAACCCTAACCCTAAACTTAACCTGAACACTAAACCTATCCCGTACCCTAAACCTAACCCTAACCCATACACTAACCCTAACCCTAACCCCAACACTATCTGTACACTAACCCTAACCCTAACACTAACACTAACGCTAACCCGTACTCTAACACTAAACCAAATTCTAAACCTAACCCTAACCTGTACTCTAACTATAACCCGTACCCTAACACACACCACTTACCCTAACCCTAATCCTAACCCGTACCCTAACCCTAAACATAACCCTAACCCGTACCCAAACCCTAACCCTAACACGTACCCTAACCCTAACCCTAACCCGCACACTAAGCCTAACATTAACCCTAGACCTAACACGTACACTAACCCTATCCCGTACCGTAACCTTAACCCTAACCTGTACTGTAACCCTAACACTAACCCTAACCCTAACGCTAACCCTCACCCTAAACCTAACCGTACACTAACCCTAAACCTAATACTAACCCTAAACCTAACACGAAACCTAACCCATACCCTAACCCGTACCCTAACCCCAACCCGTAACCTAAACCTAACCGTAACCCTAAACTTATCCCATACGCTAACCCTATCTCATACCCTAAACCTAACCCTAACCCGTAACCTAACCCTAAACCTAACCCTAAGCCTAACCCGTACATTAAACCTAACCCTAACCCTAACACTAACCCTACCCCGTAATCTAACCCTATCCCTAACCCTAAACCTAACCCTAACCCGTACCCTAATCCTAAACCTAAACATTTCCCTAACCCTAACACTAACCTTAACCCTTACCCTAACCCTAACCCTTACCCTACCTATACTCTAACCCTAACCCTAACCCTCACCCTATCCCTAACCCGTAATGTAACCCTAACATGTAACATAACCCTAACTCTCACCCGTACCCTAACACTAACCCTAACTCATAGCCTAACACTAACCCTGACCCTAACCCTAACCCATACCCTAAACCTAACCCGTACCCTAACCCTAAGCCGTACCCTAAACCTAACCCTAACCCTAAACCTAAACCTAACCTTGACCCTAACACTAACCCATCCCGTACCCTAACCCTAAACCGTACCCGAACCCTAACCCTAAACCTAACCCATACCCTAACCCTAAACATAACGCTAACCCATACCCAAACCCTAACCCTAACACGTATCCTAACCCTAACCCTTACAATAACCCTAAACCTAACCCGCACACTAAACCTATCCCTAACCCTAGACCTAACACGTACACTAACCTATCCCGTACCCTAACCTTAACGCTAACCCGTACCGTGTCCCTAACACTAACCCTAACCATAACCCTAACCCGTACACTAGCCCTAACCAAACCTTAACCCTAACCCTAACCCGTACCATAACCCTACCCGTAGCCTATTCCTAAATCTAACCCTAAACCCTAACCCTAAGACTAACCGTAACCCTTACCCGAACCCATACCCAAATGGTAAACCTAACCCGTACCGTAACACTAACCCAAATCTGTACTCTAACCCTAACCGTAACACTAACCCTAACCCTAACCCGCACCCTAAACTTAACCCTAACCCTAACCCAAACCATAACACTTAACCGTAACCTAACCCTAACCCATAACCTAACCCTAACCCTAACCTTAAACATAACCCTAATCCATAACCTAACCCTAAAACTAACCCGGACCTAACCCCAACCCTAACCCTAACCCATACCCTAACACTAACACTAACCCTAACCCTGACCCTAAACCTAACCCTAAACCTTACACTAACCCTAACCCTAACCCAACCTGCACCCTAAACCTAACCTTAACCCGTACGCTAACCCTAACCCGTAACCTAAACCGAACCCTAACCCCAAACTGAAACCGTTCGCTAACCCTATCCCGTACCCTAAAACTAATCCTAACCCTTGTCCTAACCCGTACCCAACCCTATCCCGTAACCTAACCCTAACCCTAACCCGTACCCAAACACTAAGAGTAAACCTAACCCATACCCTAGCGCTAACCCTAACCCTAACCCTAAGCCTAATACGCACCCTAAACCTAAACCTAACCGTAACCCTATCCATAACTCTTACCCGTACTCTAACCCTAACCTATATCTAACACTAACCCTAACCTTAACCATAACCCTAACCCGTACCCTAACCCTAAAACTAACCTGTACCGTAACCCTAACCCTAACCCTAACCCGTACCATGACCTTATCCCTAATCCTAACCCTGACCCTAAACCTAACCCTAACCTGTACCCTAACCCTAACCCGTACCCAACCCTAATTTGTAACCTAACCCTAACCCTAACCCGTACCCAAATCTTAAGAGTAACTCTAACCCATACCCTAGCGCTAACCCTAACACTAACCCTTACCGTAACACTAACTCGCACCCTAAACCTAAACCTAACCCTAACCGTAACCATAAATCTTACCCGTACCCTAACCCTAACCCATACCCTAACCCTAACCCTAAACGTAACCGTAACCCTGACCCATAACCTAACCCTAAAATTAACCCGTACCCTAACCCCAAACCTAAACCTAAACCTAACCCATACCCTAACCCTAACCCGGACCTAAACCATACCCTAACCCGTGCCCTAACCCTCAACAGTAACCTAAACCTAAACCTAAACCTAAACTTATCCCGTACACTAACCCTATTCCGTACCCTAAACCTAACCCTACCCTGTAACCTAAATCTAACCCTAACCCTAACCCTATCCATACACTAAACCTATCCCTAACCCTAACACAAACCCTATCCCATACTCTAACCCTAAACCTAACCCTAACACTAACACTAACCCTAACTTGTACTCTAAACCTAACCCTAACCTAAATGTAACCCTAACCCGTAATCTAACCCTAACCCGTACCCTAACACTAACCCTAACCCTAACACTATCCCTAACCCATACCCTAACACTAAACGTAACCCTAATCCGTACCCAAACCCTAACCCTAACACGTACCCTAACCCTACCCTACCCGCACACTAAAACTAACCCTAACCCTAGACCTAACACGTACACTAAACCTATCCTGTACCGTAACATTAACCCTAACCCGTAATGTAACCCTAACACTAACCCTAACCCTAACCCTAACCCTAAACCTAACCGTAACCCGTAGACTAACCCTAACCCCAACCCTAACCCTAACCCTAACCCTAAACGTACCCTAACCCTCACCCTAACCCTAACCCTAACCCGTACCCTAACACTAACCCTTACACTAACCCTAAACCTAACCCACACCCTAACCCTAAACGTATGGTTAACCCGTACCCAAACCCTAACCCTAACACGTACCCTAACTCTAACCCTAACTTTAACCCACACACTAAACCTAACCCTAACCCTAGACCTAACACGTACACTACACCTATCCCGTACCGTAACCTTAACCCTAACCCGTACCGTAACCCTAACCCTAACCCTAACCCTAACCCTAACCCTAACCCGTACACTAACCCTAACCCTAACCCTAAACTTACCCTAACGCTAACCCTAACCCTAACACTAACACTAACGCTAACCCGTACTCTAACCTAACCCTAACCCTAAACCTAAACCTAACCCGTACTCTAACCGAAACCCTAACCCTAACCCTAACCATAATCATAACACTAAACCTAACACATACTCTAACCCTATACCTAACCCAAACAGTAACTCTAACCCTCTTCTATAACCGTAACCCTAAACATAACCCTAAACCTAACCCTAAATTGTACCGTAACCCGAACTCGTAACCTAAACCTAACCTAACCCTAACCTAACACTAACACTGATCCTAACCCTAAACCTAATCCCGTACCCTAACCCTGACCCTAACTCGCATCCTAAACCTAAACCTAACCCTAGACCTAACCCGTACCCTAACCCTAACCCGTACCCTAACACTAACCCTAACCCTAACCCTTACCATAACCCTAACACTAACCCTAACCCGTACCCTAACACTAACCCGTACCCTAACCCTAACCCGATGCTTAACCCTAACCCACACCCTAAACCTAACCCTAACCCTAGACATAATCCGTATCCTAAACCTATCCCGTAACCTAATCCTAACGCTAACTGTACCCTAACCCTAACACTAACACTAACCCTAATCCTAAACCTATCCCGTACCCTAACCCTAACCCTAACTCTAACCCGTAACCTAACCCTAACCCTAACCCTAAACCTAACCCTGACCCTAACCCTAACCCTAATCCCTTACCCTAACCCTAACCCTAACTCGCATCCTAAACCTAAATCTAACCCTAACCCTAACCCGTACCATAAACCTAACACTAACCCTAACCCGTACAAAAACCCTAACACGTACACTAACCCTAACCCGATGCCTAACCCTAACCCACACACTAAACCTAACCCTAACCCTAGACCTAAACCGTACCCTCAACCTATCCCGTACCCTAAACCTAATGATAACCTGTACCCTAACCCTAACACTAACACTAACCCTAATCCTAACCCTATCCCGTACACTAACCCTAACCCGTACCCTAACCCTAACCCGTACCATTACACATACCTTAACCCTAACCCTAACACGTACCGTCACCCGTAACCTAAACTTAACCCTAACCTGTACGCTAACACGTACCATAACCCTAAACCTAATCCTAGCCCTAACCATAAACTTAACCCATACCCTACCCCTCACACTAACCAATTCCCTAACCCTAACACGTACCCTAACACAAACCCTTACCCTAACCCCTAACCCTAACCCAAACTCGTACCCTAACCCTAACCCTAAACCTGACCCTAACCCTAACCCGTACCCTAACCCTAATCTGTACCCAAAACCTAACCCTAAACCTAAACCTAACCCTAACCCGTACAGTAACCCTAACCCGTACCATAAACCTAACCCTAACTCTAAACCTACCCTAACCCTAACCCTAACCCTAAACCTAACCGTACCCTAACCCCAAACGTAATGCTAACCCGTACCCAAACGCTATCCCTAACACGTACCCTAACCCTATCCCTAACCCTAACCCGCACACTATACCTAACCCTAACCCTAGACCTAACACGTACACTAACCCTATCCCGTAGCCCAGCCTTAACCCTAACCCGAACCCTAACCCTATCCTAACCCGTACCCTCACCCTACCTGTAGCCTAACACTAAATCTAACCCTAAACCCTAACCCTAACCCTAATCCTAACCCTAAACCTTACCCTAAACCGTACCCAAACGGTAAACCTAACCCGTACCCTAACACTAACCCAAACCCGTACCCTAACCCTAAACCTAACCCAAACCCGCACCCTTAACTTAACCCTTACCCTAACCCAAACCATAACCCTTAACCGTAACCTAACCCTAACCCATACCCTAACCCTAACACTAACCTTAAACGTAACCCTAACCCATAACATAAACCTAAAACTAACCAATACCCTAACCCCAACCCTAATCCTAACCCATACTCTAACACTAACCCTAACCCTAAACCTGACCCTAAACCTAAACCTAAACCTAACACTTACACTAACCCTAACCCTAACCCGCACCCTAAACCTAACCCTAACCCGTACCATAACCCTAACCCATAACCTAAACCTAACCCCAAACCTAAACTTAACCAGTAGGCTAACCCTATCCCGTACCCTAAACCTAACCATAACCCGTAAACTAACCCTAAACCTAACCCTAAGCCTAACCTGTACATTATCTCTAACCCTAACCCTAACACTAACCCTACATCGTAATCTAACCCTAACCCTAACCCTAACCCTAACCCTAACCCTAACCTGTACCCTAAACCTAACCCTAACCCTAACACTAACCCTAACCCGTACTCTAACCCTAAACCTAACCCTAACACTAACCCTACCCTGTACCCTAACATTAACCCTAACGCTAACCCTAACTGTACCCTAACCCTAACCCTAAACCTGTACCCTAACACTAACCCTAACCGTACTCTATCCCTAAACCTAACCATAACCCTAACCGTATTCTAACCCTAACCCTAACCCTCACCCTAACCCTAACCCTAACCCTAACCCGTATCCTAAACCTAACCCATACCCTAACCCTAAACCTAACCCTAAACCCTACCCTAAACCTAACCCTAACCCTAACCCCAACCCTAACCATAACCCTAACACTAACCCTGACCCTAACCCTAACCAGTACCCTAAGCCTAACCAATACCCTAACCCTAAACCTAATCCTAACCCTAACCCTAACCCGTACACTAAAACTAACCCTAACCCTTAACCTAACCCATAACCTAACCCACCCTAACCCGTACCCAAACCCTAAGGGTAACCCTAAACCATACCCTAGCGCTAACACTAACCCTAACCCTAACCCTAACCATTACCCGTACCCTAACCCTAACCCATTCCCTAACCCTAACCCTAAACTTAACCGTAACCATGACCTGTACACTAAACCTTAAATTAACCCGTACCCTAACCACAACCCTAACCCTAACCTGTACCCTAAACCTAACCCTAACCCTAACGCACACCAAACCTAACCCTAACCCGTAACCTAAGCCTAACCCTAACCCTAAACTTAAACCGTACGTTAACCCTATCCCGTACTCTAAACCTACCCTAACCCGTAACCTAACCCTAAACCTAACCCTAAGCCTAACCCGTACATTACCCTAACCCTAACACTAACACTAACCATACCCCGTACTCTAACTCTAACCCTAGCTCTAACCCTAACCCGTACCCTAACCCTAACCCTAACCCTAACCCTAACTGTACTCTAACCATAACCCTAACCCTCACCCTAACCCTAACCGTACTGTAACCCTAACCCGTATCATAACCCGAACCCTAACCCTAAACTTAATCGTAACCGTGACCCGTACCCTAACCCTAAAACTAACCCGTACCCTAACCCCAACCCTAACCCTAACACGTACCCTAACCCTATCCCTAACGCTAATCCTGACCATAAACCTAAACCTAATCTGTACCCTATCCCTAACCCTAAACCTAACCCTCACCTAAAACTAACCCTAACCCGTACCCTAACACTAACCCTAACCCTAAACCTGACCCTAAACCTAAACCTAACACTTACACTAACCCTAACACTAACCCTAACCGTACTCTAACCCTAACCCTAACCCGTACCATAACCCTAACCCATACCCTAAACCTAACCCTAACCCTAACACTAACCCTAACACGTACTCTAACCCTAACCCTAACCCTAACACTAACCCTACCCCGTACCCTAACACTAACCCTAACCCTAACCTTAACCCGTAACCTAACCCTAACCCTAAACCTAACCCTAACACTAACCCTAACCGTAATCTATCCCTAACCCTAACCCTAACCCTAACCGTATTCTAACCCTAACCCTAACCCTCACCCTAACCCTATCCCGTACTGTAACCCTAACCCATACCATAACCCTAAACCTAACCCGTACCCTAAACCTAACCCTAATTCATACCCTAACCCTAACCCTAACCCTGACCCTAACCCTAACCCTAACCCGTATCCTAAACCTAACCCATACCCTAACCCTAAACCTAACCCTAACCCGTACTCTAAACCTAACCCTAACCCTAACCTCAACCCTAACCATAACCCTAACCCTAACCCTGACCCTAACCCTAACCCTAACCCGTACCCTAAGCCTAACCCATACCCTAACCCTAAAACTAATCCTAACCCTAACCCTAACCCGCACACTAAACCTAACCCTAACCCTTAACCTAACCCACCCTAACCCGTACCCAAACCCTAACAGTAACCCTAAACCATACCCTAGCGCTAACACTAACCCTAAGCCTAACCCTAACCATTACCCGTACCCTAACCCTAACCCATTCCCTAACCGTAACCCTAAACTTAACCGTAACCATGACCCGTACACTAAACCAAAAATTAACCCGTACCCTAACCCCAAATCTAACCCTAACCTGTACCCTTACCCTAACCATAACCCTAACCCACACCAAACCTAACCCTAACCCGTAACCTAAGCCTAACCCTAACCCTAAACTTAAACCGTACATTAACCCTATCCCGTACTCTAAACCTAACCCTAACCCGTAACCTAACCCTAAACCTAAACCTAAGCCTAACCCGTACATTAACCCTAACCCTAACACTAACACTAACCATACCCCGTACTCTAACACTAACCCTAACTCTAACCCTAACCCGTACCCTAACCCTAACCCTAACCCTAACCCTAACATTAACCCTACCCCGTACTCTAACCCTAACAAAAACCCTAACCCTAAACCGTAACCTAACCCTAACCCTAACCCTAACTCTAAACCTAACCCTAACCCTAACCCTAACCCTAACCCTAACCGTACTCTAACCGTTACACTAACCCTCACCCTAACCCTAACCCTAACCCATACTCTAACACTAACCCTAACCCTAAACCTAACCCTAAATCATACCCTTTCCCTAACCCGTACCCTAACACTAACACTAACCCTAACACTATCCCTGAACCGTACTCTAACCCTAAACCTAACCCTATCTCTAACCCAAACCTATACTATAACCCTAAACGTAACCCTAACCCTAAACCTAACCCTAACCCGTAGTCTAACCCTATCCCGTAGCCTAACACTAACACTAATCCTAACCCCTAACCCTATCCCTAACCCTAACCCTAACCCATACCTAACCTGTACCCAAACGGTAAACCTAACCCGTACCCTAACACTAACCCAAACCCGTACTCTAACCCTAATCCTAACCCTCACCCTAAACCTAAACCTAACCCTAACCCTAACCATAACCCTTACCCGTACCCTAAACCTAAATCCTACCGTAACCCTAACTCTAAACTTAAACGTAACCCTGACTCGTACCCTAACCCTAAAAGTAACCCGTACCAAACCCCAACCCTAACCCTAACCTGTACCCTAACCCTAACCATAACCCTAAATATAACCGTAAACCGTACCCTAACCCTAACCTTAACCCTAACGCTAACACTAACCCTAACCCGTACACTAACCCTAATACTAACCCTCACCCTAACACTAACCCGTACTCTAACCCTAATCCGTACCATAATCCTAACCCTGACCCTAACCTTAAGCATAACCCTGACCCGTACCCTAACCCTAAATCTAACCCGTACTCTAACCCCAAACCTAACCCTAACCCGTACCCTAACCCTACCCCTAATGCTAACCGTGACCCTAAACCTAACCATAACCTGTACCCTAACCCTAACCCTAACACTAACCCTCACCTAAACCTACCCCTAACCCGTACCCTAACCCTAACCCGTAACCTAAACCTAACCCTAACCCTAAACTTAACCCGTACGCTAACACTATCCCGTACCCTAAACCTAACCCTAACCCGTACCCTAACCCTAACCCTAACCCTAACACTATCCGAACTCTAAACCTAACCCTAACCTAACCCTAACACTAACCATAACCCGTACTCTAACCCTAACCCTAAACCTATCCCTAACCTGTACCCTAACTCTAACCCGTAACCTAAACCTAACCCTAACCCTAAACTTAACCCGTATGCTAACCCTATCCTGTACCCTAAACCTAACCCTAACCGGTACCCTAACCCTAACCCTAACACTATCCGCACTCTAACACTAACCCTAACCCTAACCCTAACCCTAACCCTAACCCTAACCCGTACTCTAACCCTAAACCTAACCCTAACCCTAACCGTACTCTAACCCTAACCCTCACCCTAACACTAACCCATACTGTAACCCTAACTCGTACCATAATCCTAACCCTAACCCTAACCTTAAGCGTAACCCTGACCCGTACCATAACCCTAAATCTAACCCGTACCCTAACCCCAACCCTAACCCTAACCCGTACCCTAACCCTATCCCTAACGCTAACGCTGACCGTAAACCTAACCCTAACCCGTACCCTAACCCTAACCCTAACCCTACCGCACTCTAACCCTAACCCTAACCCTAACCCTAACCCTAACACTAACCCTAACCCATACACTAACCCTAACCCTAACCCTAAACTAAACGTAACCCGTACTCTAACCCTAACCCATACCCTAACACTAACCCTTACCCTATCCCTTAACTTAACCCATACCCTAACACTAAACGTAACCCTAAACCGTACCCAAAACCTAAACTTAACACGTACCCTAACCCTAAGCATAACCTAACCCGCAGACTAAACCTAAACCTAACCCTAGACCTAACACGTACACTAAACCTATCCCGTACCGTAACCTTAACCCTAACCCGTACCGTAACCCTAACACTAACCCTAAGCCTAACCCATACACTAACCCTAACCCTAACCCTAAACGTACCCTAACCCTAACCCTAACCCTAACACTAACCCTAACCTGTACTCTAACCTAACCCTAATCCTAAACCTAACCCTTACCCTTACTATAACCCTAACACTAACCCTAACCCTAACCATAAACAATACCCGTACCCTATCCCTAACCCATACCCTAACACTAACCCTAACTTTAACCGTAAACATACCCCGTACCCCAACCTTAAACATAACCCGTACCCTAACCCCAACCCTAATCCTAACCCGTACCATATCCTTATCCCTAACCATAACCCTGACCCAAAACATAACCCTAACCCGTACCACAACCCAAACCCGCACCTAAACCTAACCCTATCCCGTACCCTAACACTAACCCATAACCTAAACCTAACCCTAACCCTAAATTTAACCCGTACACTAACTTTATCCCGTACCCTAAACCTAACCCTAACCCGAACCCTATCCCTAACCCTAACCCTAACCCTATCCGTACACTAATCCTAACCCTACCCCTAAACCTAACCCTAACCCATACTCTAACCCTAACACGTACCTAACACTAACCCTTACCCTGACCCTAAACCTAACACGTACCCTAACCCTAAACGTAATCCTAATTAGTACCCAAACCCTAACCCTAACACGTACCATAACCCTAACCCTAACCCTAACCCGCAGACTAAACCTAACCCTAACTCTAGGCCTAACACGTACACTAAAACTATCCCATACCGGAACCTTAAACCTAACCCGTACCGTAACCCT